>JAXQQM020079416.1:0-156955 GCA_034641835.2 Pinus albicaulis | reverse complement strand
GACAACCTACAGGAAAGGAATTTAAATGATTATGAACATATTTCTTTTATGGGTCCACAAGTAAGTTTACTAGCGTGAATTCCTTAAGGCAACAGTCCAATCAACTAAAAAAACAAGTTAAACAACCAGAAATCATAAATCAGATCCATGATTTTGAGTTGAAAATTCTCCATGATATATATTTGTTGGATCACTTGCAATAATTTTGAGTTGAAAATTCTCCATGATATATATTTGGTGGATCACTTGCAATAATTTTTAGCCATCTCTTGCAGAATATGGCAGTAGAACTAACAAAAAAACAATTTGATGGATCATTGAAGCTTACTGAAGATAGTCTTACCACATAAAACTCACTTCATTATAACAATTGTACCTATAAGCAAGAATTCATAAAGGAGGATGGTATTTTTTTCTCACACTAGTACCGCCAATACCTCTTATTTCATTCACCGAAATATATCCACATCATGATCTCAAAATGGTATCCTTACATCTGCAACTTATAAACTTCATGTAAAAGAATTCAATCCCAAGGGCACAACAATGATGCCAACTTTAGTCCAAATTTGTGCCCAGTTTTTTTTCAGCAGCTTTGAAAGACATTTGTCAATGATCATTTGGAAGAACACCCTTTATGTGTTTTCTGTTGAAAGCTAGTTCACCATCATTTGTGACCACCTCAATTAAACTGGCCACTGCTCATCAAGTCCCACATTTATCTCCTCAACTCAGCAAATCCCCTTAATATACAATGAAAAAGAATTTCCAAGGAAACATCCTTTCTCAAATATGAAACTGAAGTAAATGTAGGGTTATGTTTGAATAATAGAAGACATTAGTGCAACATAAGTAGGAAATTTCTTAGGTTGAAGACTAGCCTGAGACGTGGACTTAAATGCTCCCATTTGTTCCTGTACACCCTACAGTGTTTGAGTTAGCCATCTTAACTTCCTAACTACACTAGTAAGTAATGAGGTTTCTATTCCTTGACTATAACCTTCTTGATCTGACTTTGATTTATTTTCCAATTTTAGAACAAAGTCTGGAAAAATATTTTCACAATCATTAATCACTATAAGATGTTTCTATGATTTTTAGGACCATTCATACTAGTCAAAATTCATATCCTTTCTCACCAATGTCTTCAGTTTCACTTTAATTTAGATCTTGTATGCCTTGGATGTCTTACTCTATCCAACAAAGATCGCCTTTATGTTCAAGGGTTCAAGATTAGTCCTTTTTGCATCATGAATATGAATATAAATTGGAAAAAAAAAAGAAACAAAAATGTGATACTTGTGGCTTCTCATCAACAAAATATTTCTTTGGTGTTTTGTCCTTCAAGATCCTGTGAGGACATTGGTTCAAGATATAGACAATTGTGTTGCAAGCTTTGGCTTAAGGACAAATGGGTAAATCCATGTCCTGGATAATGGATTTAGCTATCTCAATGATGTATTTGTTACTCTACAACCCCATTCTTAGCACCCTCTTGATCCTTGTTTCCCTGAAAAAGGTATCAAAGTCCTTAGACAAGGTTATAGTTCACTAGATCTGTCTCTCTCCTAACTTCCAAGGTTTAATGTAGGAAACTCAAAATAGAGTAGAAACAAAATGGGCATGTCAAGCAATTTTGATTAGGAAAATAATTGCAGATATGCAATTTCATTAGGATAAGAATAATATTTTTTGTGATAATTAGGGAGTTATCAAGCTAGAAAAAAGACCTACCTTTCATATTATTCAATTGCATTCAGGTGCACATATTAGAACACTCTAGGTTGTTATTTTTTTTTGGTCAAAAGTAGGGGAAGCACTTCCCCACTATAACATGGGGAAGATCATTTTCAAACATAGTGTACCATTGGCTAAGTTGTTTCATTTGAGGGGTTTCTATGCCCATATAAAATCCATTTGGACTTGAATTTTGTAGTGTCCTCTTGGCCTCATCATGGGCCCATAGTAACACAATGGAGTGTGCTTGTCAATGTTATCACTCAGGTTTTCCTAGAAGTTGTGTAAGAGGAAAGTATACCCGAGGTAACCACAAACCAACCTTCAGATGCAGAATCTAGCCAATCTGCATCCAGAGAGGGCTCTCTCTTTATAATTTATCTTTGTTCTTAGAAGGTTTTAGGCTAGTTATAGATCCAAGAGTTTGTTTTGAAAAATGGTGGAATCCACAAACTAAGGGCAAGGTTGAAAGTTTTCAGTCCATTGGGCTATGGAGTCAAAGGATGGCTTTATTGGATTTCTATTCTACACACAAGATGGCTTTACAGGGCAAGATAGCTAGACAGAGAACAATCCTTAAAATTTAAAGTGGATGGGATGATTTTGAAGGGATGAAAGGCAGCTAAGAATCTTTCACCATGTTCAAAAGGAAGAAATGAGATGACTACAAACAAAGAGCAATGAAGAATTCTTTATTATAGTAATCAACAATGTTTAAATTAGCAAAGCAAGAGCATTTAAGAATTCATGCTTATAACCAATTGAGAGGAAAACATTAAGAACAATCACATCTGAAATCAGAGTACAATTAAGTAAATTCTGATTCAATCCTTTATGTAAATTATTCAGAAATGGACATAATGATATTATGAACTGATATAAAACTTAAGACAAAGGGTAGAAAGACTTATTGAACTGCAGTCCAACACATGAATCCTGCAAAAAGTCCTGAGCTTCAAATCGTCATCCAGTAAGCCACGAATAAATTTCTCCAAAATGCTTTTATTCTGAAAATCTCAATGTTACAACAAAGTAATAGAATCCACCCTCAATACTCTCTTTGAGGGTTTATTTATACAAGAAATATTTGAAAAAATCTCATACTAACCTAGCCAATAATCTAGGGTGACTAAGGAGTAATTTACAAATAAACAGGAGACAAATGGTCTCGTGGATAGAATAATAAGTAACTGCTGATGTGTTGTTCCCTCATTTGGCTGATGTGCTGGAGGTAAGTGCTGAAATAGGGCTCGGTGCTGTCCCTTGGAGTAATTTCTTTGCTTGTTTGATACTCTTTGTCTTTACGGATACTCTTTAACCTGTTCAACTGATACTCTTTCATCTGTGCTCATTTTTATCTTTCACATAATAGTAAAAAGATAAAATTCTCATATTGAAGATAATTTTCATAGAATTTCCAATAGGTCATTCCACCATTGATCTTCTGGTATCATAGTCCTTTTAAGTTTCCTCAATGTCTCATCAGCCTCTGTGAGTTTGTAAAAAGTGGGTTCATTAGGAAACAAATACTTTATTTCATGTTCAAGATGAAATAAATTCTTCAACCTGTCATAAATATTTCTCCCTGTTGGCAAAGTTGTTTCTGTCAAACTTCTAGAACTAGCAGTTGTATTTTGAGCATGGATATCTATTTTCTTGACATAGGTTTCCAATTCAATTATTTGGTCCTGTGAGAGCATTGGACTGGGTAACCCACTGTCTAACAAAACTTGAAATTTTTCTCTGAAATCATTAATATCAGCCAAAATATCTGAACACTTCCTTTCTAAATTCTGCATAAAAGTTCTTTTGATGAAAACTCTTTTTATCATTAAAATAGTGCCGGTCCTGTCTTCAATTCATAGTCTTGCAAGCTGTTGTTTTTGTTCGGGTGTTCAAAAATTGAATAAGTTGATTGGCCTGCTCAGGTCTACCTCTTAGTTCATCTCTTGTTCTGTTTATTTCTTCCTGAGCTACTTTAATCAGGTCATTTTGTTCAAAAATTGCTTGAATAGAGGGCCAAATACTTTTTATTAACTCAATTATATTACCCCTAAGAATTTCATTTATTTCCTTCAAAGGCTTTTCTAATGAAAGATCTTTTTCTAAAGCCTTCACTAATTTGTCCAATCTTTTAATTTCCCTGGCATTATCAGCAACTGTCTTCTTAGATGTATCATACTTCTGCTCCAAATCTTTTAATTGTAACTTTGTGGTTTGAAGTTCTGTGACTCTTAATTGTAAACTTTCCATTTGTTTTATTAACTCATCAGAACTTAAACCAGAAGTGTTTACCTACTCTGGCTCTGTTTGTTGCTTTGTTGTTGTAGTACCTGTGGTTGTAGTAGCTTCTGTGATGGATGCCTGCTTGATAGCTTCCTTTTCCTGTAAATCTTGTTCCAATCCCTTCTCTGTTTCACTTAGTTGCTCAGTTACCTTTAAGAGCAACTCCATTACCTCTTCTTGTGAATTCCCCTTCAAAACTTCTTGGGTCTGGGGGTGCCTTGAGGCTGGAAATTTTAGCTGCTTTCTCAGTGCAGCTATGTCATCATCTTTCTTCTTTATTAGTGCCTCAATGCTTTTAATATCTTTGGGGTTGTGACCCAAGCTGATAATTATGTCTTCCAGAGACTTTATTCTGTTATCTTTGGCCTGAGAAGAGGCCTTCTCAATTTGCAATTGGGCACTTGTGTTATTTAAAGAATCTTGCAGTGTTAGGGCTGCCATGGCCTTATTAGTAAGAGTGGAATACACCATTTCCCCAGTTTGTTTATGCAGCTCTATCTGGTCCAAAGGATGAATATCCTTTGCCAGGACCTCAAAATTTGTTCTAATATAATCAGATGCTGACATGGGTTTTGGCACCTTTGACTTGAAGTGGCTCATCATCATTTTTCCTTGTGAAATGTCAAATGCTGACATTAACCTTTCCTGATTATGTGGAGCCATTTTCAAATATTGATCATATACTTTCATTCTTAATGGATCATTCTTTGCCTTTATATTGATGAAAGTTCTTTTTATATCCCCTGTATCTGTTTTTGGTGGCCTAAAGGAGGATACTTCAGTACTCAACTGCTTGTGCAAAGCTTTTCATTTCTGCTCTGTATGGGTCACACTAACAGAACCAGTTAATTGACTGTCTTCTCTTCCATCATCAAACACCTCATCTATGATTTCCACATCTGGAAGTGGATCTGGTTTATGTTTTTTGGCTTAATGTGTTCCTGAGGGCTCTTTAGGAGGAGTAGTGTCTGGAACCTGCCTTTTCTTTCCTATTTCCATGTTGGATGGAGTTTGTAATTCTGAAATTTCAGGATGTTTTACCTGAGTGGGAGAAACTTGTGTTTGATCAGGTGCTCTGGAAGTTTGAGGTTTCTCTGCCATGACAAAAGTTTCAATGACCTGAATTTCAGGTTCCTTTCCTTTGCCTTTTGACTCTGCTGCCACTAGTGAACTGCTTTCCTGTAATGTCTGCTGTAGATTTGCTGCTGAAGAAGTGCCAATGTGAGGTACCTGCACTTGACCACAAGATTCTAGGTCATACTCCTTCTCAAAATCTTTCATCATTCTGTTCATTTTTTCTTCTTCACTTTCTTCTTCAACTAGTGTTTCTTCCACCCATTCATCTTGGTTGGCATATTGTTCTAGTTCAGGAATCTTGTGGTGTATGTAAGGGGATGATTTATTCTTTATTCTCTTTTCACAAATAAAACCAAATGGATCATAAGGAACCCAACGGAAAGTTCTTTGGAACTTGCAATGGCCTTGTAGTATATTTTCTGCTTCTCGCTCGGCCTCCCTAGAGTTGCAGATGAAAGGACCTAATTGACTTTTGATCCTTAGTTGGGCTTTCTTCTTCACACTACAAAAATGGATCACATCTGAATTATTCATTTGCCTGAAGTATTCCAAGGCAAAAATTCTCATGGGTACATATCTTGGCAACTTGAATGGATGTAATTCACATCCATAGATTCTGATGACTGAATGGTTTTGATATAAATACCAATCTCCAACTTTATAAGTCCTTGAAAGTTGCAAGGTCTTCTTGATTTCATTACTGAGTCTTGGAGGAGGGATTCCTGTCAACAAGGTGGTTGCAGGATATACAAAAAGATCGATGAACTCAGTATAGGAATATGGAGATTCATAGGAAGAATGAATTATGGGAGACCAAAATATAACTGACCTAGGGTTTCCCTTGGCATCAAGATTTTTAACAGGGAAAGGGAACTTTTCTGAATGATAGTAGATAATGAGATGATAAATAACTGAGGAATATTTAAAAACTTTCTCATCTCTAGCCTCATGAACTGATCATGGATCTTATTGGCTATGAAGGAGGCAAAGTCATATTTAACTTCAGAAGGCTACCCAGGAGTAAAGATAGACAGCAAAACCAGGGTTATCTCATCAACATATTCACTTGTTTTGAAACCTAAGACAAAAGAAATCATATTTAGGATGAGTCTTCCCAATTTGTTGAAATAATAAAAACCATAGGGAGGAGGCCCCTTAGGTTGATGTTCAGGCAACATGAAATTCTGGCACATGGACTCCAATTTCTCTGGGGTCAATTTATTAGATTTTTCAATCAATTCTTCCATAGACAAAGGTGCTAGTTCTTGGTCTAGTTCAAAATGTAGCATTGCATTGATAGCCTGGGGAGTAATGGGGAAAAGAACACTCTGGTCAGGGGATATTACAGCTCTCTGAGTGGGATCATAGTTAGAATGGCAATAGTGGATAATTTCTGGGAAATTAATGACTGAGGGGATGAGATATTTCGGGAGATTGGATTCCCACAACCCAATGACATCTTGTCCCTTCGAGTACTCGTCTCTGCAGTGACAATAACTCAGAAGGGGACTTTCATCAAAATGCAAGTCTTTAATCTGGAAATCTTTATCTACTAAAGGCAAATATTCTAACTCTCGGTGGGGGGCATTCAGTGGAGTTACATTCAAAGCTGTCGGGGCTTCCATTTTGGTTCTTGTGGATTCAAAACGGAGGTTTCTGGTTTTCCTTCACAGGCCAGGCGCAATTTCAACTTAAATGAAGGAAATTAACACAATTGCAGTTTCAGGGGAACATTTCACAGTTTTAAAACTTCAGGGAATGATCTCAGTGATAAGTTTTAATCATTAATTCAGTGGAAAACAAGGAAAACAGACTTTCTCTTGAAGTTCGAAGCGCTATAGGATAAATACTTATTCTTGGAGGAAAGCTGGCTTTTAACAGGTATCAGGCAGTAGCAGGAGGATTCTTGAACACAGGTCTGGCGGAAATCTGGAGCGAAATCGAATTGAACAGTGGATTTCAGTGGAAATTTGAAATTCGTAGCGGAAAGCACAGTGGCGTTCAAATGGTGAAAATGACATAAAAACACGAAATTTTGTTTTATTCCCAAAGTCAAAAGAGGGGTTTTAGTTTTTCGAGTAGTGACGTCACTTTAGTACGGGTTGACGTGGGGCAGGGGGGCTGGGTGGTAAGCGGTTAGTCCCCGCACCGCTTATGGACAAAGGTGGTATTGGACGAGTGGGCAGCGATTCCATTAGAGTATCAACACGTGGACGGGAGACTAGTCAAATACCACCAAGCCCCCGCGCGTTAAAGCTCTGACAAAGGATGGGTAGCGGAATTGCCGAGGAGCGTTGATCTTTGGAGGGGTGATCCGACAGTTGCAATGACGGGGAGATCGTGGGAAGTTAAATGGTGTGGGCCCAATATATTTATCGTTAATTAATCACCCCGGGCGGGATTTGATTGGTGGAAGTAGTTGGTTATTAATTAATTCTAATAATTAATTAATCCCATGGTATAATGGAAAGAGGGGTCGCGGCGGGGTTTCAATTTTGGTTGAAACATCGGGTGGAATGCCAGGTGGATGGGCCACGGTGGCATAGGGGTTTTTCCAAAGTTTTGGTTTTAAAAATAAAACTTCGGGTTTATTCTTTTGGTGTTAAACATATAGAATTATATGTTAAAATGTTATTTCGATATTTCTATTTATATGGTAATAGATAAACATTATTTAATTACCATAGGGGCGGGACTATGATATAAGGATATATTTAACCAAAGGGCGTATGAAGCGGGTTTTTAATGAATATTTGGGAAGTAAATACTTTGGTTAAAACATAGTAGAGGGGTTTTTGGGATATTAATTTAAAAGGAATTATATACTTAGGATAAGGCATTTTCACTAGGGATTTAGTAACTAGAGTTAAACATTAATATGACAAAGGGACAAGGGAACTCAAAACACTTTGCTTATCTAAGAAAGTGATAATTTCTGAAGTAAATTGCAATATCTCATCTTCAACACTTAAACTTAGAACAGTAAGTTATTTTGAGGGATTTTTTATGGAATTTTGCATAATTTTCCTAAGCAAAATGAGATTTTACGTAGGAAAAGGTTAAAGATGAATGATTATAATGATGAATTATCTCAAGTACTTAGGTCTTTTTGATCATTAGGCCGAGGGTCCGGTCCCTCCAAAAGTCAAGGAAATGCCTTGAGCCCCTTTGATCTCCAAGTACCTTAGTACTTTGGGGGAAATTAGTAAAACTTTAAGGGGAAAGTGATGAGGGAGGTTAATGATTTTGACTTTGCTTGCTGTGATTTTCCAGTGTATTTCCTGCTTCAGTATTTGTGATGAAAGTAAAGGATCAAAAACATTTAGCAGCATCATTCATCAGATAAAACTTTTGCAACACCATCTACCTACCCTATCTACTACTACCATTTTCTCTTCTTTATTAGGGTGCATTTAGACTTGCAAACCCTTTTCAACCTTTTCATTTTACAAGATAAATCTATCTATTTCTACACTTATTACATCCAAGGGCTCAGATTAAACTGTTGAGCACCTTTTATTCACTCTACCTATCTACTTATCTGCCAAGATTAAACTGTTTGGTCAGATTTTTATTCTCTATTCTATAACATGAAATTGAAATATGAATAAGTCAAGTTTAAACAATTTGACCTTTCATAAATTGTGGCAAAAGTTTGACAAGCTGCACACAATTGCTTATTTACAAAAATAAAATAGTAGTGGCATTTGGATTTGCACACTTTCCTTGGTCTATTTTTTGTTTGGGGTTCATTTCTTTCACTTTTTTGACCATTTTATTTTTCTTACCCTTTGATTTTTCTTTTAGGGTATACCCTCTTTACATTTTTTAAATTTTTTGATTTTTTTGTTTTGTTTTTCAAGAATATGGAACACCTTTGCTCAAGAAAAAGGTTTGAACATATTCCATAGTTCAATCAAGACAATCATGAAAAATGACACCTATTGGTATAGGAGTCTAACACCTTACTTATTGAAATTGATTTCTATTAGAATTGCTTTTTTAATGCTTTTAAAACTGACATAATACCCCCATCCATTTGTAACATGATTTTCATTTAGACAAAGAGACAGAGATAGTATTTGATCGCTTCCAGAATGGCATCAATCTTGTTAAGCAGGACAAGGACAAAAGGCTTTTTAAGGGAATTTTCTATATTGCTATCAAGGATGTTGACAATTCAGATGTGGACGATTTAAACGATGAATTCGAAGAAAAAATTTCCAGAATGTGTTCCAAAACTCATGAAAACTTTCTCTCAAAAATGTATGGTGGAAAGGTTGAAATAGCAGCAATGCCTCCGTATAATAGACCTGATTACCATAATAGCTTAAGGGATATAGCAAGTACAGTAGCAGAGATGAATTCATGCTATCACAATGGTACTGCTTTCTTGAATGATGTGAAAATTGTGATATCTCAGATTGCAGCAAAAGACTAGACATCTGTAGATGGTAAACGTGTAGCACTCAGGGTGGACATATTAAGGAGAAATTCAAAGCCTGCTATAGATAGAGGATGCCTCTCCTCCACAGGGGATATCCAAATGCTAGTTAATTTGGATACGCAGGAAGAAGTTTCGGATTTCCCCGTAGTTGTTGAGGAAGTGAAATTGAATGAGCTCAGAAAGACAGACACCATCCACAAATGACTACACTCAAAAGCACATTAAGCAATACCATCAATGCAGAAGTGCCTAAGATATCTTAGGAAGTTGCAGGCATAAACAGTAGAAGTTTAAGCGAGTCAGAGCATAAACAATGAGAAGTCTAAGGAACTCGGAACGCTAGAGGCATCAAAACACTGAATCCATTCCAAGAACTTAAGAAGAAACTCTTCCCAGACTCTCAATATGGGCTGAACATAAATATTTGAATGATGAAGTACTTAAAAAATCAACTATCAGCAAAACACAATGATTTACTTCTGAAAAATACAAATTAAAATACCCTAACAACTCCTGAACATAAAAAATATGGAATTGTGTATACACAGATAGGCTTGAAAGATGGACGGATTCAAGGGTTTTGAGTACCTGGTTGTTTGTGCAGCCGATTGAAAATATTTTATCATTGAGCTCTGAGTCCTGAGTCCTGACACTCCTGAGTCCTGAGCAGTGAGACTGAGGAATGGCTCTTTGGCTACAGGTTGCAAACTTGCATGTTGCAGTTCTTTTCTTCTCCAACGCAATGAAAAGAAAAACCTTAGCTCTGAGTCTGAAGCTCGAGTCATAACTTGGAAGTTGGTAAGGTCGGCTTGGAGTTGGAAATGCCATTAATTGTCTTCAATGTTGTTCCTTCAATGCTCCGCTACCACAGTGCACTAGGCAGCTGCCAGCAACCTTGGACTTGGAGTGACCACTGACCAGTGAGGAGTCAGCCACGCATACAAGTAAGTGAACTATGACGGGTCTACCATCTACCGTCTTCGTTGCAACTTGCGAGTCGCGACACTTCTCTGCTCACGAGTCACTACCCCTGCCACGCAAATTGCAATGCATTCCACAGAAGAGCCACTGGCAAAAAAAATTGTGACGGGCGCTGACAGGACAGCACTTCTGAAAACATTTTATAATATTATTCAACCTTCTTTTAAAACTTGTAAAAATTCAAAATAATTTTTTTTTTGACGGGTAAATTTGCCTCCTCACTTCTCTGACGTGCCAGAGACCCTTTGAAGGGCTCTGACGTGTTCAAATTTGATCACTGGTACCGATCCAACATAATATTTTATTTCCTAGTGTTTTAGTACACTAAAAACCATGCCAATAATAAATGATTTTAATGGGTTCTAGTCTCATGGTTGTAGAACCTAGAAGCAAAAGGACAAATAGCTAAGAATTTGAGTAGACTGGACATCAATGGTATTAACCAAATGAGCACTTTGATAACATGGATCCAGAGCGGTATAATACTTGTGTGCTGACGAAGAGAAGGGTTAGAAACACTTCCCTTAGGATGCGAAAGGAAAAAAAAATGTAACATGAAAACAATGAAATATGCTTATCGATGGGAGAAACCCTACCTGGTTTATAGAAAGCCTGTGATGCCATTTTTTTAATTCTTGTAGCCATTAGCATATCTCTTTATTGAGAAAACGAGAACAAGATTTATTTACTATAATTTGAAATTTGCAAGGATACTGTCATCTTTGTAATGGAAAAGCTTACCCAGTTTGCAAATTGATGTAGTTCTTGTGAGCCTGGAGGAACTTAGCTCTAATAATCTCTCTTAGGTGCTCTATAAAACCCCTAGAGAGGAATACCGAGGGAGGTTAGCACAAATCTAAGAGGAAAAAAAAGAAAAGTAACATATTGAACCCTTTGAATATATATATATATATATATATATATATATATATATATATATATATATATATATGAACATATATATATATGAACATATATATATATATATATATATATATATATATATATATATATATATATATATATATGAACATATGAACATAAGTCGTGGCTATTGAAAAGTTATCTTTATAATCAATATTAAAGGTTTTGCAATAAATAAAAAATGGAAACCCTAACCTAGACATGTATACACCAGTAGAATGCTAACCATTGTTCTGATCGTAGTTGTATAGGGCTCAATATCTCTTTAGTGAATGAGAAAGTGATTACAATGAGACCATTCATGAATAGAAGCCTAAAAACTTATAGTGTTCACTCCGCAAAATGGAAAGAGCAAAGGAGGTTCGCGAGGTAGCGTTTTGGGGGGATAAGTACAAAAAATGATCCAAGTCGATCAAATCTAAAGGTGGTCGATGTTTGACACCTCATACAACCTAAATTAATGTTGATAACTTCAAGTTGTACAATAGACAATGCGATCGCCTTATAAGTTCTTACCACTACCCTAGTCTCTAGAGTGACTCTACAAGTCAGTGATAGATAAACAAAAATTTCAAATGTAACTTGAATTTTCAGAAATTTTAGCTAGACACGAAGCCCTTCATACAAATTTTATAATATTATTTAATTTTTTTAGAAACTTGTAGAAATCAAATCTTATTTTTTTTTACGGGTGAATTTCATTGAGCATTTCTCTAACGTTGTTGAATTTTTAAATTCAACTCCTGCTCTGAACAAAGGAGAAAGAAGTACAACAGAGTTGCTTTTTGTTTATGGTTGAGTGCACATCATTGTGCATTTAATAGGGTTCTTAAAAGCCTGCAAAAGTTGTTTTGTTTTTTTGTAATGGCCGTAGCCATTTTACAGTGGTTCACATTTATGTTTTTCATGGTTCTGACCACACAACAACAGTTCAATAGATTGTCTTATCATGCCTTTAAAATCTCACCAACCAACCAACCATAATTTTTTTTATGCGGAAAAGTTTTATGTTTTGAATAGGGCCATGTCACGATGATCCCCACTAGCCAGCATAGCAACCGCGGGCTCCACCGCTAGCCAATCATAGGGCTATCGCACAAGTTTGGAGCCGCTTCACCGACGCGAGGAACCGGTGCCACAACCAGCAAAACAAGGGTACGTGGACCAATAAGGGTTTATCGCACAGGGTTTGCTATGATGTCATGGAGCTAAAATGGTATGCGATAATTTTATAAAATGCAGTTCAATTTTGATTTGAGGTCCGAGGGTCCCGCCATTGACCAATCCCAAGCCAATCACGTAGGTTTGGCCCTCGATGATGTCAGGCCAATTTGGCATGCGAAATCCGAATGCAATACAATTTAATTTTGGGTTTGGATTCCATGAATAAGGTTTCAATACCTTGGCTTAAGTTTTATATGCGGCGGGGTATGTACTAAGGTTTAAACCTTTGGTTATATAACCTTTGTGTTTTAATTTAAAGCCTCAGGTGAAAGTCTTTCGACTTTGGATAATATATGTATACGTGTAATACATATATATTATAAACTTTTCAAAGTTTATAATATATATTTCAATAGTTTTATTTTTAATCATATGCTGCGCCATATAAAAGGAATAGCCCGAAGTCTTATTAAGTATGCAAAAAATCAGTGAATAAAAAAAAAACTGTGTGCATGTTTTACTGTGTGCTCGAAGGCAAAAACACAGTGTGGAAAACAGAGTATTGTAAGCACTGTATGTGCATTTATTTTGTTGTAAGAGACAGAGAGGAAATCTCAAGACACTGTGTGAGGGAAGTAGTTCCATTTTGTAATCCCTCTGATAGAGGAAGAACATCATTTTGTAGTAGTTTTTCATTTTAATTGAATAGAACCAGTTTGTGTAAAATCTCTGTCCAGCAAAGTTAATTTTTTTTAAATGTGTTCTCTGTGTTAGAAAGGATAATTTTTATTCTCTATGTGTGTTCTAGAATACTCAGAAATTCCAACATGGTATCGGAGCTAGTCCAGGCTCTTTGAAGGATTGCCAAAGAAGCTGAAGGAAGGAGCTTGTTGTAGCTTTTGACCAGCAGACTGAAGGCTCAACAAAGACTAGGTATTTACAAAATAGAGTTTTGTTTTCTGTTTAAAAAGTGCAGTCCAGAGAGTTATTTTTGAAGATTGAGTTTGTCTCTTAAGTAGAGAGACAATTTGTTTAAAAACACAGTCAAGTTTAAAAGCATAGTTCAGTGTGCTAGCCACATTGGCAGGAGCTAGCACAAGCATGAGTATTGGAAATACTCAACTCCCATAGTTTAATGGGAAGAACTATGACTATTGGGCAATAACCATGAGAGCCCTGTTTGCCTCTTAGGATTTATGGGAGTTTGTTGAAGATGGTTTTGAAGAACCAGCAGATGAAAATGCCTTTAATGCATTGACACAGGCAGCGAAGGATTTGTTGAAAAGAAATACGAAGAAGGACTCAAAATCCCTCTTCTATCTTTATCAAGCAGTGCATAAAAGTGTGCTTCCAAGGACGGAAGCAGCTAAGAGGTCCAAGGATGCATGGGATACCCTCCAAACTGCCTATCAAGGTATGGAGAAGGTGAAGACAACAAAGCTACAATTTCTGAGGAGATACTTTGAAACTCTCTGTATGAAAGAGTCTGATAACATAGACTCATTCTTCACACATGTGATTGGGTTGGTTACCCAAATAAGGTCTCATGGAGTGACACTTGAAGAAAAAAGGATAGTGGAGAAAGTATTGAGGAGCTTACCCTCAAGGTTTGATGTAATAGTCACAACCATTGAAGAGACAATGGCTCTCTCAAAGTTTACAGTTGAGGAGCTTCATGCATCATTGATGAATCATGAAAAAATATTGGGAAGAAGAGAAAACTCATATTTGGAGCATGCCTTCAAGACCCAAATGTCCTTTGGAAGAGGAAGAGGTCAAGGTAGAGGAAACTATAGAGGAAAAGCAAGAGGCAAAAGCCAAAACAGAGGAGGAAGAAACAATCATGCAAATGAAAATGGAAGGGGTAGCAATCAAAATCAGAACCAAGGCTAAGGAAGCAGCCAACAAGGTAGAAAAAATCAAGCACATGGACAAAGGTATGATAAATCCCAAGTACAATGTCATTACTGTAAAAAGTATGGCCATTATGCCAATGAATGTAGGAAGAAACAGAGTGACATGGGTAATAGACCCAGTGCTAATTTTACCAAAGAAAATATCAGTCAAGAGAAGTTGTTTTTAGCATTTAATATGGCTGAAGAAGAAAAGAATGAGGATATATTGTTTCTAGATTTAGGATGTAGCAACCATATGACTGGAAACATTTCCATGTTTTCCATGTTAGATGAAAATGTAAAGTCTCAAGTAACATTGGGGACAGACAGTAAGGTCTCTGTCATGGGAAAATGCAAAGTAAATGTTTTGATAAAGAAATGAGAAGGAATATCCATATCAGATGTATACTATGTGCCTGGTATGAAGTGTAACCTCTTGAGCATTGGAAAACTCATTCAAAAGGGGTACAATGTTTTCTTTAAAGATGATGTATGCACCATCATGGATAAACCGCCAAGAAAGCAATGCATTGCACAAGTGAAGATGACAAGGAACAAAATGTTCCCTCTCACGATGAGAGCAGATTTGAAGAAAGGAGTTGAAATGGCAGCAGTAACATAAGAGACATTCCAAAGAGAAGCAAAAGATGAAAACTGGTTATGGCACTTGATATTTCGACATCTCAACTTTGGAGGTTTGAATTTATTGCATAGGAAAAGAATGGTAAAGTGATTACCATTGATTGAGAAACTAGATAGCCTATGTGAAGGTTACATCTTGGACAAACAAAACAGAGAAAAATTTCCATCGAGAAAGAGCATAAGGGAAAAGGCACCCTTAGAAATTGTCCACTCAGATTTGTGTGGACCAATGCAAACACCATCACTAGCAAGCAACCACTATATGCTGACTTTTATTGATGATTTCACAAGGAAAACTTGGGTTTATTTTTTGAAATATAAAAGTGAAGTGTTTGAGAAATTCTGCCACTTTAAGGCTCTTGTAGAGAAGCAAAGTGGGCAGCATATTAAGGTCTTAAGAACTGATAGAGGAGGAGAGTATATCTCAAAATAATTTCAGCGTTTTTGGAGAGAAAATGGCATATACAAACAATTTACAGCAAGGTATACACCGCAACAAAATGGAGTTCCTGAAAGGAAAAATAGGACCATCATGGATATGGTAAGAAGTATGCTGAAGGAAAAACATTTGCCAAATGAATATTGGGCTGAAGCTGTACATTGTGCAACATACATCTTGAATAGATGCCCAACCAAAGATTTAATGAACAAATTTCCTGAAGAAGCATGGAGTGGCATAAAACTAGGTGTCACCCACATGAGAGTTTTTGGTTGTGTGGCTTATGCACACATTCCAGATCAGCTGAGGAAGAAGTTGGACAGTAAGGGGGAGAAGTGCATATTTATTGGATACAGTGAAGAAACCAAAGCATATAGATTGTATAACCCATCCACCAAGAATTTTGTTATAAGCAGAGATGTGCAGTTCATTGAATAAGAAACTTGGGATGGAAGCATTGAGAAAATAGTCAATGTGAAGAGCTGTTTGTCTCATGATGATGATGAGGAAGAAATGGCTTAAAGGAACACCTTATTAGTAGCACCACCTCCACCAACACAAGGACAGCAAGGGACAACACAAGCAGGTATGAGAACACCCTTGAGAAGTGATAACAGTGCTTCTCCAAGCACACCACAAGGAGTAGATTTGAGTGCTTCTACAAGCACAAGTACACCAAGTGAAAGAGGAACCAGATTCATAAATTTGAATGACATTTATGAGCAAGAGGCAGAAAATGAAGGTATGAACCCTTTATTTGCATTGTATTGTCATGTAGAAGATCCTATTATTTTTAAGAAGCTATAAAAGATAAGAAATGGATAGATGCTATGGATGAAGAAATGAATGAAATAGAGAAAAATGAAACATGGGAATTGGTTGATCTCCCAAAAGGTAAGGAATTCATTGGAGTGAAATCGATCTACAAGACCAAAATCAATGATGAAGGTAAGATTGAAAGGCACAAGGCTAGACTTGTTGTCAAAGGCTAAAAGCAGCAACGAGGAAGAGACTATGAAGAAAATTTTGCACCAATTGCAAGAATGGAAATAGTGAGAGTAGTGTTGTCCATAGCAGCACAACACAAATGGAAGGTTTACCAAATGGATGTGAAATCAACATTCCTAAATGGAGTATTGGTGGAAGAGGTTTATGTTGAACAACCTATGGGCTATGAGAAAAAATGCCAAGAGCATAAAGTATGGAGATTGAAGAAAGCTCTTTATGGGCTGAAACAAGGACCAAGAGCATGGTATAGTAGGATAGATGCCTATCTACTGGAAAATGGGTTTGAAAAATGTGAAGGAGAACCCACATTATACATTAAGGAGAAAGATGATAAGATGCTGATTATTGTCTTATATGTTGATGATGTGATCTTTACAGCTAATGATGCTTACCTCATTGAGAATTTTAAATGTCATGAAGGATGAATTTGAGATGACTGATATGGGATTGCTGAAATACTTCTTAGGAATAGAAGTAGAGAAAAATGAAAATAAGATTTTTATCTCTCAAACCAAATATGTAAATGAAGTTTTGGAAATATTTAATAAGTAGGATTGCAAGGAAGAAATTACTCCTACAGTGATGGGATTGAAGTTAAGAAAAGAGGAGAGCAGCAAGGATTCTGATTCAAGTTTGTACAAGAGCATAGTTGGCAGCCTCATGTATTTGACTGCAACTAGGCTGGATATTATGCATGATGTGAGTCTAATTTCCAAATTTATGGAAAGGCAAAGAGAAGCACATTGGAAAGCAGCAAAAATAATTCTGAGGTATGTGAAAGGAACAAAGAGGTATGGAATTTTATATAGCACTTCAAAAAATTCTGAATTGATTGTATATACTAACAGTGATTGGGCTGGAAGTATAGATGACCAGAAAATCACCTTTGGTTATGTTTTTCATATGGGTTCAGGAGCCATTTCATGGGCTTCTAAGAAACAAACAATTGTGGTTTTATCTACAGCAGAGGCAGAGTATGTGGCAGCTACAACAGCAACATGTCAAGAAGTTTGGATGAGGAGAATGTTGAGGAGTTTGTGTCAAGAACAAGTAAAAGGCACAACAATTTATTTTGATAATAGCTCAGCAATAGCTTTGTCAAAGAATTCAGTGTTTCATAAGAGAACGAAACACATTGATGCCATGTATCACTACATCAGGGAGCTAGTGAACAATGGAGAAATTGTTCTGAAACATTGCAGAACAGAGGAATAGTTTGCTGACATTTTGAAAAAATCCTTGGGGCAGAAAAGTTTTAATTATTTGAGAAAGTGTTTGGGTATGACAGAAAACCCAGAAGTTTAATTTAAGGGGGAGTGTTGAATTTTTAAATTCAACTCCTACTCTGCACAAAGGAGAAAGAAGTACATCAGAGTTGTTTTTTGTTTATGGTTGAGTGCACTTCATTGTGCATTTAACAATGTTCTTAAAAGCCTACAAAATTTGTTTTGTTTTTTTGTAATGGTCGTAGCCAGTTTACAGTGGTTCACATTTATGTTTTTCGTGGTTTTGACCACACAACAACAATTCAATAGATTGTCTTATCGCGCCTTTAAAAACTCACCAACCAACCAACAGTCATTTGTTTTACGCAGCAAAGTTTTATGTTTTGAATAGGGCCACATCACGATGGTCCCCACTAGCTAGCATAGCAACTACGGGCTCCATTGCTATCCAATTATATGGCTATCGTGCAAGTTTGGAGCTGCTTCACCGACGCGAGGAACCGGTCCCACCACTAGCATAGCAAGGGTATGTGGACCAATCAGGTTTTATCGTGCAGGTTTTGCGATGAAGTCACGGAGCTAAAATGGTATGCGATAATTTTATAAAATGCAGTTCAAATTTTATTTGAGGTCCGAGGGTCCCACCATCGACCAATCACAAGCTGATCGCGCAGATTTGGCCCTCGATGACGTTAGGCCAATTTGGTATGAGAAATCTTAATGCAATACAGTTTAATTCCGGGTTTGGATTCCGCGACTAAGGTTTCAAAACCTTGGCTTAAGTTTTATATGCGGTGGGGTATGTACTAAGGTTTAAACCTTTGGTTATATAACCTTTGTGTTTTAATTTAAAGCCGCAAGTGAAAGTATTTCGACTTTGGATAATATATGTATACGGATAATACATATATATTATAAAATTTTCAAAGTTTATAATATATATTTCAATAGTTTAATTTTTAATCATATTTTGTGCCATATAAAAGGAATATCCCAAAGTCTTATTAAGTATGCAGAAAAGCAGTGAATACAAAAAAAACTTTGTGCATGTTTTGCTGTGTGCCCGAAGGCAAAAACACAGTGAGGAAAATAGAGTATTGTAAGCACTATATGTGCATTTATTTTGTTGTAAGAGATAGAGAAGAAATCTCAGGACACTATGTGAGGGAAGTAGTTCCATTTTGTAATCCCTCTAATAGAGGAAGAACATCATTTTGTAATAGTTTTTCATTTTAATGAAATAGAAGAAGTTTGTGTAAAATCTCTGTCCAACAAAGTTAATTTGTTTTTAAATGTGTTCTCTATGTTAGAAAGGAGAATTTTTATTCTCTAAGTGTGTTCTGGAATACTCATAAATTCCAACATGGTATCAGAGCAAGTCCAGGCTCTTTGAAGGATTGTCAAAGAAGCTGAAGGAAGGAGCTTGTCACAGCTTTTGACCAGCAGAGTGAAGGCTCAACAAAGACCAAGTATTTACAAAATAGAGTTTTGTTTTCTGTTTAAAAAGTGCAGTCCAGAGAAGTATTTTTGAAGACAGGGTTTGTCTCTTAAGCAGAGAGACAGTTTGTTTAAAAACACAGTCAAGTTTAAAAGCATAGTTCAGTGTGCTAGCCATGGCAGGAGCCAACACAAGCATGAATATTGGAAATACTCAACTCCCACAATTTAATTGGAACAACTATGACTATTGGGAAATCACCATGAGAGCCCTGTTTGCCTCTCAAGATTTATGGGAGTTTGTTGAAGATGGTTTTGAAGAACCAGCAGATGAAAATTCCTTTAATGCCTTGACACAGGCAGAGAAGGATTTGTTGAAGAGAAATAGGAAGAAGGACTCAAAATCCCTCTTCTATCTCTATCAAGCAGTGCATGAAGTGTGTTTCCAAGGATAGCAGCAGCTAAGAGGTCCAAGGATGCATGGGATGCCCTCCAGACTGCCTATCAAGGTATGGAGAAGGTGAATATAGAAAAGCTACAATTGCTGAGGAGAGACTTTGAAACTCTCTGTATGAAAGAGTTTGATAACATAGACTCATTCTTCACACATGTGATTGGGTTGGTTACCCAGATAAGGTCTCATGGAGTGACACTTGAAGAAAAAAGGATAGTGGAGAAAGTATTGAGGAGCTTACCCTCAAGGTTTGATGTAATAGTCACAACCATTGAAGAGACAACGGCTCTCTCAAAGTTTACAGTTGAGGAGCTTCATGCATCATTGATGAATCATCAAAAAATATTGGGAAGAAGAGAAAACTCATATTTGGAGCATGCCTTCAAGACCCAAATGTCCTTTGGAAGAGGAAGAGGTCAAGGCAGAGGAAAATATAGAGGAAAAGGAAGAGGCAGAAGCCAAAACAGAGGAGGAAGAAACAGTCGTGCAAATGAAAATGGAAGGGGCAGCAATCAAAATCAGAACCAAGGCCAAGGCAACAACCAACAAGGTGGAAAAAATCAAGCACATGGACAAAGGTATGACAAATCCCAAGTCCAATGTCATTACTGTAAAAAGTATGGCCATTATGCCAATGAATGTAGGAAGAAACAGAGTGACATGGGTAATAGACCCAGTGTTAATTTTACCAAAGAAAATATCAGTCAAGAGAAGTTTTTTTTAGCATGTAATATGGCTGAAGAAGAAAAGAATGAGGATATATGGTTTCTAGATTCAGGATGTAGCAACCATATGACTAGAAACATTTCCATGTTTCCATGTTAGATGAAAATGTAAAGTTTCAAGTAACATTAGGGACAGACAATAAGGTCTCTGTCATGGGAAAAGGCAGAGTAAATGTTTTGACAAAGAAAGGAGAAGGAAGATCCATATAAGATGTATACTATGTGCCTGGTGTTAAGTGTAACCTCTTGAGCATTGGAAAACTCATTCAAAAGGGGTACAATGTTTTCTTTGAAGATGATGTATGCACCATCATGGATAAACCACCAAACAAGCAATGTGTTGCACAAGTGAAGATGAAAAGGAACAGAATGTTCCCTATCAGGATGAGAGCAGATTGGAAGAAAGGAGCTAAAATGGCAGCAGTAACACAAGAGACATTCCAAAGAGTAGCAAAAGATGAAAATTGGTAATGGCACTTGAGATTTGGACATCTCAACTTTTGAGGTCTGAATTTGTTGCATAGGAAAGGAATGGTAAAGGGATTACCATTGATTGAGAAACCAGACAGCCTATATGAAGGCTACATCTTGGGCAAACAACACAGAGAAAAATTTCCATCAGGAAAGAGCATAAGGGCAAAGGCACCCTTAGAAATTGTCCACTCATATTTGTGTGGACCAATGCAAACACCATCACTAGTAAGAAGCCACTATATGCTGAATTTTATTGATGATTTCACAAGGAAAACTTGGGTTTATTTCTTGAAATATAAAAGTGAAGTGTTTGAGAAATTCTGCCACTTTAAGGCTCTTGTAGAGAAACAAATTGGGCAGCATATTATGGTCTTAAGAACTGATAGAGGAGGAGAGTATATCTCAAAATAATTTCTATGTTTTTGTAGAGAAAATGGCATACACAAGCAATTTACAGCAAGGTATTCACCGCAGAAAAATGGAGTTGCTGAAAGGAAAAATAGGACCATCATGGATATGGTAAGAAGTATGCTTTAGGAAAACATTTTCCAAATGAATAATGGGCTGAAGCTATACATTGTGCAACATACATCTTTAATAGATGCCCAACCAAAGCTGTAATGAACAGAGTTCCTAAAGAAGCATGGAGTGACATAAAACAAGGTGTCACCCACATGAGAGTTTTTGGTTGTGTGGCTTATGCACACATTCCAGATCAGCTGAGGAAGAAGTTGGACAGTAAGGGGGAGAAGTGCATATTTATTGGATACAGTGAAGAATCCAAAGCATATAGATTGTATAACCCATCCACCAAGAAGTTTGTTATAAGCAGAGATATGTAGTTCATTGAAGAAGAAGCTTGGGATGGAAGCATTGAGAAAACAATGAATGTGAAGCTCTGTTTGTCTCATGATGATGATAAGGAAAAAATGGCTGAAAGGAACACCTTATTAGAAGCACCACCTCCACCAACACAAGGACAGCAAGGGACACCACAAGCAGGTATGAGAACACCCTTGAGAAGTGATAACATTGCTTCTCCGAGCACACCACAAGGAGAAGATTTGAGTGCTTCTACAAGCACAAGTACACCAAGTGAAAGAGGAACCAGATTCAGAAATTTTAATGACATTTATGAGAAAGAGGCAGCAAATGAAGTTAAGAACTCTTTACTTGCATTGTATTGTCATGTAGAAGATCCTATTCATTTTGAAGAAGCTATAAAAGATAATAAATGGATATATGCTATGGATGAAGAAATGAATGCAATAGAGAAAAATAAAACATGAGAATTGGTTGATCTCCCAAAAGGTAAGGAAGTCATTGGAGTGAAATGGGTCTACAAGACCAAAAGAAATGCTGAAGGTAAGATTGAAAGGCACAAAGCTAGACTTGTTGTCAAAGGCTACAAGTAGCGAGAAGGAAGAGACTATGAAGAAACTTTTGCACTAGTTGGAAGAATGGAAACATTGAGAGCAGTGCTATCCATAGCAGCACAACACAAGTGGAAGGTTTACCAAATGGATGTGAAATCAACATTCCTAAATGGAGTATTGATGGAAGAGGTTTATGTTGAACAACCTCTGGGCTATGAGAAAAAATGCCAAGAGCATAAAGTATGTAGATTGAAGAAAGCTCTTTATAGGCTGAAACAAGCACCAAGAGCATGGCACAGTAGGATACATTGTACATCAAGGAGAAAGATGGTAAGATGCTGATTGTTATTTTATATGTTGATGATGTGATATTTACAGGTAATGATGCTTACCTCATTGAGAATTTTAAATCAATCATGAAGGATGAATTTGAGATGACTAATATGGGATTGCTGAAATAATTCTTGGGAATAGAAGTAGAGAAAAATGAAAATAAGATTTTTATCTCTCAAGCCAAATATGCAAATGAAGTTTTCAAAAGATTTAATATGCAGGATTGCAAGGCAGAAATTACTCCTACAGTGATGGGATTGAAGAATAAAAGAGGACAACAACAAGGATTTTGATCCAAGTTTGTACAAGAGCATAGTTGGCAGCCTCATGTATTTCACTGCAACTAGGCCGGATACTATGCATGCTGTGAGTTTAATTTCCAGATTTACGAAAAGGCCAAAAGAATCCTATTGGCAAGCAGCAAAACAAATTCTGAGGTATGTGAAAGGAACAAAAAGGTATGGAATTTTATATAGCACTTCAGAAAATTCTGAATTGATTGGATATACTGACAGTGATTGGGCTGTAAGTATAAATGACCAGAAAATAACCTCTGGTTATGTTTTTCATATGGGTTTAGGAGCCATTTCATGGGTTTCTAAGAAACATCCAATTGTGGCTTTATCTATAGTAGAGGTAGAGTATGTGGCAGCTACAGCAGCAGCATGTCAAGCAGTTTGGATGAGGACAATGTTGAGGAGTTTGTGTCAAGAACAGGTAAAAGGCACAACAATTTATTGTGATAATAGCTCAACAATAGCATTGTCAAATAATTCAGTGTTTCATAAGAGAACGAAACAGATTGATGCTAAGTATCACTACATCAGGGAGCTAGTGAACAATGGAAAAATTGTTTTGAAACATTGCAGAACAGAGGAACAGTTTGCTGACATTTTGACAAAACCCTTGGGGTAGAAAAGTTTTAATTATTTGAGAAAGTGTTTGGGTATGACAGAAAACCTAGAAGTTGAATTCAAGGGGGAGTGTTGAATTTTTAAATTCAACTCCTGCTCTGCAGAAAGGAGAAAGAAGTACATTAGAGTTGTTTTTTGTTTATGGTTGAGTGCACTTCATTGTGCATTTAATAGGGTTCTTAAATGCCTGGAAAAGTTGTTTTTTTTTGTGTAATGGTCGTAGCCATTTTACAATGGTTCAAATTTATGTTTTTTGTGGTTCTGGCCACGCAATAATAGTTCAATAGATTGTCTTATCGCGCCTTTAAAAACTCACCAACCAACCAACAATCATTTGTTTTACGCGGAAAAGTTTTATGTTTTGAATAGGGCCACGTCACAATGGTCCCCACTAGCCAGCATAGCAACCGCGAGCTCCACCACTAGCCAATCATATGGCTATCACACAAGTTTGGAGCTGCTTCACTGACACAAGGAACTGGTCCCACCTCCAGCACAGCAAGGGCACGTGGACCAATCAAGGTTTATCGTGTAGGTTTTGCGATGAAGTCACAGAGATAAAATAGTATGCGATAATTTTATAAAATGCAGTTCAATTTTGATTTGAGGTCCGAGGGTCCCATCGTCGACCAATCACAGGCCGATCGCGTGGGTTTGGCCCTCGATGATGTTAGGCCAATTTGGTATGCGAAATCTGAATGAAATACAATTTAATTCCGAGTTTGGATTCCGTGACTAAGGTTTCAAAACCTTGGCTTAAGTTTTATATGCGACGGGGTATGTACTAAGGTTTAAACCTTTGGTTATATAACCTTTGTGTTTTAATTTAAAGCCGCAGGTGAAAGTCTTTCGACTTGGATAATATATGTATATGGGTAATACATATTATAAAATTTTAAAAGTTTATAATATGTATTTCAATAGTTTTATTTTTAATCATATGCTGTGCCATATAAAAGGAATAGCCCGAAGTCTTATTAAGTATGCAGAAAAGCAGTGAATAAAAAAAAAACTTGTTGGACATTAGATAAACCAACACTCCCCATGTGTTTCGTGACATGGACTAACCACCTCTCGTGGATCCTTATCTCTGGCGATGCGATCGTTGACTAACATCTGCGGGTTTTGGTCTAACGACAATCGTGATTCCCAACAAGTGGTATCAGAGCATAGGTCACGAGTTCGATACACACCCGGCTCGCGTTGGGGGGGAGATTCTTGGACATTGGATAAACCAACACTCCCCATGTGTTTTGTGACATGGACTAACCGCCTCTCGTGGATCCTTATCTCTGGCGATGCGATCGTTGACTAACACCTGCAGGTTTTGGTCTAATGGCAATCGTGATTCCCAAAAAAACTGTGTGCATGTTTTACTGTGTGCCCGAAGGCAAAAACATAGTGAGGAAAACAGAGTATTGTAAGAATTGTATGTGCATTTATTTTGTTGTAAGAGACAGAGAGGAAATCTTAGGACACTGTGTGAGGGAAGCAGTTCCATTTTGTAATCCCTCTGATAAAGGAAGAATATTATTTTGTAATAGTTTTTCATTTTAATGAAATAGAAGTAGTTTTTGTAAAATCTTTGTCTAGCAAAGTTAATTTTTTTTTTAAATGTGTTCTATGTGTTAGAAAGGAGATTTTTTATTCTCTATGTGTGTTCTAGAATACTCAGAAATTCCAACAGATGTGCCATAGGCCTCTTGAAGGGCTCTTACGTGTTCAATTTTGAACACTGGGAGGGATGCCAATTGTTTCACGCCCTCCCTACTATGTTAACAAATCACATGTTTTCCTCCTTGCCTCTCGTACAACATCTGTCCAACTGGTTTTTCCACATGTCTTGTATGGTGAGAGCATTAAATATCACCTTTAACGTCATGTCTAGGGTTTCAATTATGTCATTTTCCACTGTGAATTCAATGCCCTGTGCATTCCTGTTTGGGCCTAATGTGTGGGCAGTGAGCTCCCCTGGCTATTGTTCGTCTGGGCTCTAGTACTATTTCACTTGCACATGTATATCTGCGTTGCTCATTGAACATTGTTTTTTGCATAGGTTCGTGGGGTGTTTAGGGTTGCGCTTGTGGTTTTTATACTGGTTCGTGGGGGGTTTACAATTCTATTTGAGGTTTCTTGTTCTAGTTTGTGGGGGGTTTACCAATTTTAATGTCGTTGCTTTGATTGTGAAACTTGTGGGATGTGATGGAGCCTATGGGAGATTCGATTTGGTTCAATGGTGGAAATGTAGGTTTTGAGCTCCATTTTGGTAAGTAGAATTTTTTCCCATGTTTCATTCCGGTTTTGTGGTAATTTTTTGTTTGTTTTGTGATCTAGTGCTAATTTTGTTTGATTTTGTTGTAGGTAATATTTGTGTATGTCAAAGAAGTGGTATGGAGAGGTTTGGGATGATGTTTTTCCATGGAAGTAAATTTTGCATCGTTCTAGCAGGATTCTTTATCTTACCAGCCAAACTTTGTGTTTTTCAACACTTTGAACTCATTGTTGGAAATTTTAGCTCTTGTTTCATTGTGGGTTTAGGATTTAGGGTAGGGTTCGACAGGGTTTACGGTAGGGTTTTATGAGTTGTGTGAATTTTTATCAAGTAGTTTCAATGATTTTGTGGTCTTGGGTTTTGTGAGTTTCACTAGTTTTGATTCTTTATCCTACCAACCAAACTCTGTATTTTTCAACACTTTGAAATCGTTGTTGAGAATTTTAGCGCTTGTTGCACTGTGGGTTTAGGGTTTAGGGTAGGGTTCAGTAGGATTTAGGATAGGGTTTTCTGAGTTGTGCAAATTTGTATCAAATTGTTTCATTGGTTATGTGGTCCTAGGTTTGATGAGTTTCACTAGTTCTGATTATTTATCCTACTAGCCAAACTCTATGTTTTTCAACACTTTGAACTCGATGTTGGGAATTTTAGTTGTTGTTGCACTATGGATTCAGGGTTTAGGTTAGGTTTCAACAGGTTTTAGGGTAGGGTTTTCTGAGTTGTGAGAATCTGTATCAACTAGTTTCATTCGTTCTAGTATCTTTGCACTTCTATTTAGTTTTTGTCTTTGCCTTAATGAATGGTTTTCTTTAAATGTTAATTAAATTATTTGATGTTTGAACAGGGAATTCACTCTCATCTATTGGAACTTGGGTGCTCAGGAAGAGTAATATGCAATTATTCAACTTGATAACCGCTGAAAGGGTATAATTTATGAACAAAAATATCTATCTCTATGCCCTGATGAGATGTGATGAGATGAGATGGCGACATTCCTTCAGGCTTATATGTGAATTGGATTCGTTATTGTCTCTCTCAAGCCATATTGTAGACCCTAAATTTTTTCAAGAATGTTGAGCTTGTTTTCCCTTTGACCAGGTTCTCATCAGACATTATATTCCTACCTTTTTGCTACAAATTATATTTTATCATATAATACTCTTAATTGGGTTGTATAGGTAAAATTATGTGGTCCAAACTTAACCTTTATCAATATTAAATATTTTTTGTTTTATGATATATGAAATTTTGTTACATACAAATCATTTTCTTGTTTTTGATGGTTACATAAAATAATGTTGATAAATGAATTTAGGCCTTCAAAATAATGAAAAAATATTTTTCATAAAGGCGTAAACAGACTAAGCTCTAAGATATGGGCCAGTTACAATAATTCCCAATTGCTAATAAAAATCCACATGGAAGAACTGATAATGGTACTCCAATATCTATAGAATCATTTCAAGCATGAAGAAATGAGTCTCCTCTTATGTTATGGATTACCATTCACCCATACCAATGTCAATGTCATTCTCAGATATGACCATTCAAACTTCAGGATCAATTCCATTATTGCAAGTGACTGCTGACTTCAGTTTCCAGCCATGACCCTCCATCAATCCATTTATTTTCCCAAAGAATCAAGTCCCAAATGACTAAATAAGCAACCTTCTTCATAATTGGTGTTTGGATCCAATGAGTGTTGCACATTATAGTTTCAGGTTTCAACATTTGGATTCCTTCCACAACCATTGTAATTACATCAACCAGATGCTTCTTGTTTGGAAATTATTTCTCTAATAATTAATTATGAGAACTTTCCTTACCACTTTTAGCACTAAAACACACAGATTAGAATTCCATGTGATAGTATCTTTGTTCTCTTGGAATGGGTAATCTTGAAGAAAATTCTGAGATTAGACCTCATGTTATACCCTAAGTACCTTCAAGAAAAAAGAATCAAACTTGCATCTTGATATCAATTTGAATGTTCTTTGGCATTGTACACTCCAAGAGTGGGTCATTTTCTGCTTTTTAAGAAAATTAATTTTCCATTCTTGGAACATTAAATTATGGTGATGAATTGAATAAATTAGCTAATATACCTCTAGAAAGATCACTCAATCCTTTTTTCAAGCCATCTCCTAGTCCACCATGTGGCCCTAGAATACCCAAAACGATGTAGAGGGGTTTCATTATAGTTCATTCCACCTCCTAGGTGGACTCCAACAATGTTTGCAATCACATTTAGACTTTGATACTCTACATTCCTTCTATAAAGAAAGAAAAATGACAAACATGGTGACTAGGTTAAAAAAATCAATATTTCAACATGAAGTCTTTCCCTTGTGAAGCACTTATCAACAATATTGTGAATGTTTTGATCTATCTTGCTACACTTATAGGAATTGTAAGGAAAAAATCCTTGAGATAGTTGATCATAGGAACACTCTCATATATTTTCCAGCTTTTAAATTTCGAAGGAAAGATTAAAGGATAAAGCCTTTCATTAGATTTTAGGTTTCACTAATGTCCCACTAGTACATCCACTAGAATATTGATTCAATTTCTTAGTTTAAGATTCCAATGAGTTGTTCCTCTTCTTTCGACATATGTTGAAAATGAGATGTTTGAATGGCCTCGATGTAGCCAACAAGTCCCTAACACAATTTCATACAAAACTCAAAAAACTCATCTTGGTCGATAATGGGTGGCTCTTTCTTATCCTTGTTAACCATTGATATTGTTGTTGTAATGAAGATGTCGAGACACTGTATCATTAAATTTACATTTCTTATTACTCTATTGTTAACATTTTATTTATAGATTGGTTGAATTTCTTCTTTCCTATAAGCTATTAGTAATTTTTCATTCCTATAGGAAACTAACAAGATGTTGGTTTATTCAGAATTTCTAGGAGATTTCAATAAAGAATTTCCAGGAGATTTCAATAAAGTGTTAGAAATATTGCCATTGATGGCAAAGGATCATAAAGGAGTAGCACCAGAATTATCATTGAGAAAAAAGCAGCAGATTAGGATCAGTTGGAGTATAAAGGATCAATAAGGCAAAGAAGGCAAAATTTAATTGGAGAAGCATCGAAGAGAGGTAGAGGAGCAGCAAAGAGCAAAAGAGAGGCAAGGAACAACATTAGAGGAAAAGGGGCAAGACAGAGGAGCAAAAAAGAGGCATGGATCAACACCATAATTATCATTAAGGAAAAGGAGTAGAGATGAGCAGTAAAAAGGCAAGGAGCAACATTAGAATCTTTATCAAGGAGCAAAGGAAGTAAAGGCAACAAAGGATTAAAGCCAGCAAAAGAGAAACGACAGCAAAGGCAGCAAAGGAAGCAAGATTGGGTGAAGTCATGAATGTATTGAATCGAGTCATGAAAGTGCTAAGACAAGCAATGAATGCGTTCAAAAAATGGATAAAGTCATGAACGTGTGGGTCAAGTCGAGCTAGTTTGCCTTCAAAGTAGTGCACGAGGGTGCGTGAAGCTCTGCGAGAAGAGTCAGGTAATTTCCAAAAGAAAATTGTTCAGAACAGTGTTCGGTAGAGAAAACACAAATCATAATCGCAACAGAAGGCCTGATCGCATATTGCAAATCGCAGCAGAAGGAGAATCACAAAACAAAAGAGACACAGAAATTGCGAAATGAAAAGTGCGGGAGATGACGTGAGAGTGGCATGGCGATGACGTGGCAGTGACATGGCGATGAGATGACAGTGACATGGCGATGACATGGTAGGGACGTGGCGATGACGTGGAAGTGACGTGGCAAGGTGACGTGGCATAATGACATGGAGATGACGTGGACCTAGCCTGCATACTGCACATCGCTATAGACAATTTTTATATTTATATGTTAATTTATTACAAGTTAATTTTTTTAAGTTGCAATGCGATAAGAAGTGGGGTTTGCAATGTGATGCGACCGCATATCGCATATGATAAGAGGAACCTTGTTATTGCTATGAGCTAAATCATGCAACATGCGATAAGGGGTGGATGCGACGTAGTTTTAGAGTTAAATTGAAAAGGATTTCAAATCCAGAATAAGGCCTTTTTGTGAAGAAATCACATCAAAATTGGAAGCAGTGAATACAGAACCACCAAGAATTCTGAGATGTGATACGAGGAGTAGACGCAATATAGTTCAAAGCTAAAATCTAAAGGAATTGAAGTTAGGCTATGGGACTGAATCATATATCTCAATTCGCAAGCTCGGGAGGATAAGCGCTCAAGAATCATGTCGGAACATCGAAGTGTGAAGTGTGATAATGAAGCAGACGCGATGCAGGTCAACGCTAAAGCCTAAACGATTTCAAGTCTAGGAGTATGGGTTTTCCCTTTGTTAAATCACATCGAAGTGTAAAGGAGGATTATAATGTAAAACAAAAAGGAAGCCTGAACACAAGAATATAATTGGGTAAGACCCAACACTCGTGTAAAATAGTGGTTGATGCGGTAATGACGGATTATGAAGAAACGGGTAAACGCAGCATAAGGACTCGGGTATTATAAGATCTGATAGCACGTGTAGAGGGAAAATCAGTTATGCCTTGATAATGGAAGAAAGTCTGAACGTGGGAAGAAGGGATCGAGTAAGGACCCAACACAAAGCAAAGGGAAGAGTCAGGTGGTTAGAAGAGTAGTGAAGGCTGAATGTTGCGGGCATGAGTAGAAGAGGAAGAGTTGGGAAAAACGAGATATGGTGGCACTATTGGAAATGTGCCAGTTGGCTCGAGTCAGGAAAAAATCATTTATGCAGAACTGTTATGATATAACTGCAGAAACATAAAAGACAGTGACAACTGCAGAAAGGACAAACACATAACAAGCCAAGAGCTGAAAGGGCTAAGTGAAATATACTTGTTGTAACTATAAATTTAAATTCATTGATTATTTTATATTGTTTGTGATGCAAAGGAAAGTCTTTGTAGGTATAGGAAACACTCCATGAGTGTTGTAATGATTATTTATGATGTAATAACTTGAACTGAAGAATGAGTAATTGAATGGGTGGAAGGAATAGGGTTAGGCCGGTTCACGTAGTATTACCTGTAGAATGCAAACAGTAAGGGAGTTATCTACATAAGAAATGTAATATCAATGTCGACAAAAGAGGATAGAAAGCTGCAGAATGAGAAGAGCGGAAGAATGTAAGAGAGCTGCAGAACGTTGGAGAGTGGAAGAAAAAGAGAGAGTTGATATGAAGTAGATATGAAGGCTGAAGATGCAGCAGTAGACAAGGAGTATAACATAGTTGATATATAGGTAAATTAGCATTTTAGTTTCATGTTAGTGAGGGTATTATAGTCTCCTTTCAAGTTGTAGCTTGATAAATTTATAGTTGGAGCTGGGTGAGGTAGGAGCCTCCTGTAGGTTGTAGCCTATAGAAAATATTTGGGAGTTGGAGCTTCCTTGCAAGTTGTAGCTTGCAAAAATTGAGGTAGGAGCCTCCTGTGGGTTCTAACCTGCAGAAAATACATTGGAGTTGGTGCTTCCGTTTCAATTTGTAGCTTGATAGATGTCCAGTTGGAGTTGGTTGAGGTAGGAACCTCCTGTGGGTTGTAGACTGCTGAAAATACATGGGAGTTGGTGCTTCCATTTCAAGTTGTACCTTGATATATGTCCAGTTGGAGCTGGTTGAGGTAGGAGCCTCCTGTGGGTTGTAGCCTGCAAAAAATAGATGGGAGTTGGAGCTTCCTTGCAAGTTGTAGCTTGCAGAATTTAAGGTAGTAGCCTCCTGTAGGTTGGAGTCTATAGAAAATCAGTGGTGAGAGGGAGTTGAAGCTTGCCTTTGCATCACAACAATAATAAGATGTGGTTTTATCCCTTATGGGTTTCCACTTATATCTGTTTTCTATGTGCTTGATGATTATGTGTTGATGTGATGTTTTAATCTGCTTAATTACTTGTTGTCCACACATTAAGTTTGTTGATTCATTATATATTAAGCTGCTTATGAAATGAAGGTGTAAATAAGTTGAATGAAAAGAGTTTTAAATGTCCATGAATGTAATAAACTAATTCACCACCCCCCCTCTCAGTTTAGCTAAGGGTTCATCAATTGGTATCAAAGCCAATTCCTTTAGTAACAGTTTAACAACTGGAAGGAGGTCCCAGGTCCCCAAAATGGCTAACATAGAAGGATGTTCAACAAATAAAGCCCCATTGTTTACTGGCACAAACTATGCCTTCTGGAAAATAATAATGAAAGCTTATTTGATGTCTCTTGGAGTAGAAGTTTGGACTGCTGTGTTAGAACAATATGCACCAAAGGATACAAACATGAGAAAGAAGCCAAACAAGAATTCACAGCTAATGCGAAAGAAATGAATGCTCTCATGAACAGTCTATGTGAGTCGGAATTTATCAAAGTAATGCACAGTCAAACTGCCAAAGAAATCTGAGACACATTAGAAAATATTCATGAGGGAGATAAAAAGGTGAAGATGGCCAAGCTACAGGCCTATAGAACTTAGTTTGAAAATTTAAAAATGAATGAAGATGAAGATATAGTTAGTTTCTTCTTAAAGGTTGCGAAAGTTGTGAATGACATGATAGCTCTAGGAAAAACCATTAAGGAATGTGTAATAGTACAAAATATATTGAGATCTTTACCATCCAGGTTTAACCCTAAGGTTTCTACCATAGAAGAAACAACAGGCTGGGAAACCTTGACCATGAACCAATTGCTGGGAAACTTGACGACTTACAAGATGAGACTTCCAAAGGGGAATTCAAATGTGAGGAAGACATCCTTTAAGGCATACAAATGCATAGAAGAGAAGGAAGGTACATGCTCATGCTCTGATGAAGAAGAAGCCAAATTTGTCAGAAGATTGGATAGAGGCACATGCAAGTACAAAGGTAAACTTCCATTCAAGTGCTTTAATTGTGGAAGAGTGGGGCACTATGCTTCAAAATGTCCCCATAAGAGAGCAGAGAATTAGCCATAAGAGACAGAGAAAAACAAAATAAATAACTGGTAGGAAGGGAAGATATTTAATAAAAAATCATTTTATGCTCAGCAAGATAGCAATGCATCTGAAAGCTCAAATGAATCCTCTAATGAAGAAGGAACCTCTGAATTTATTTTGATGGCCAAGGAAGAGCTTGAAGAATAGGTTTTGGAAGATGAAGAAGAAGGTGAGGTTGATCTTAAGGGGGAGCTAATTAGTGCCCTGAAGGAAATAGACAGACTTAAACTCAAGAGAAGAAAACATAAAGACATTCTCCTGAAATATGTAAAGGAAGATCCAAGTTCTGAAAACCTCATTCAGTTGAAAGTAGAACTTAAAGAAGCTAAGAAGGTAGAAGACATTCTGATAAAGAAAATAAAAGATAAAAATCAAGAGCAAGAGAAGTTGGAAGAAGAAGTAGTATGCATGAGAAAGAAATTAGAGAAGGCCCAATATAAAGTAACTATGAACCCTCATTAGATAAAAGGATCAGAACAACTGGACAGGATACTAAATGCTCAAATATATCTACTCTTAAAAGATGGGATAGGGTATGAAGGAGAATCCAGCAAGACCAAGATAGAAGGTAAGAAGACTATCTCTTTTTTAAAAGTTGTATAGGATATTGAAGCAGTAAAAAGGGGACTCCCAGCATTAGAAGCCAGCAAGAACATTATGCGTAATGAAACAAACAGGAACAAGCAACAACCTCAAGTGACAAAGAACGAAATGAAGAAATAGTTAGCTGCAAAAGGCTCATACACTCTCGAATATGAATTGAGCAAATTTGTAAGATGTCAAAGGAGGTTCTTTCCTCCTTTAAGAAGTATCACATGTTTTTCCTGCCATAAACCTGGACATATAGCAGAAAACTGTACGACAAAGCAAATCCAGTTTAACCAGCAAAAGATGCAGCCAATGAGAAGACTCCCTCAAGCAAGCAAATGGAAAGGACATGCTTTCACCAGGTACACTAATCATTTCCATGGCTGCTTTTTTTCATGCAATGAATTTGAACATAAATCTGTTGAATGTAAACTATGTTAAAAAAGGAGAAAAAAATGCTATACATCAACTTAAACGTACCTAGGTAAAATAAGATGTTATGTATGCCACAAGCTTGGACAGAAAGCAAAACATTGTAGGCTTCCACATACATTAAAGAACTCCAGACAAATGATGGAGCCAAATCATATCAGACCAAACCGTGAATCAAAAGGAGATGTAGACATTATGAGGAACCCCAACAAAGTATGGAAGAAGAAGAAAAGGGGGGAGTTTTTTATTTTAATGACATTATGAATCCAACATAGGCTCAGGGGGAGCTTCTCCAGGAAGCAATGCAGACATCTAGCTAGGGTTAGACAAGAAGAAACTGTTTAGGGGGAGACCAACCCATAAAATTTGTCATAGAAGAGTTAGAGCTATGGAGCTGGTAAAGATCTATAGAGGATTATTACATGGTATGTCTCTCTGTAAGTGTTAATAATGAAACAAAATATCCTTAAGAAGGATGAATAAGAGAAATTTTTATTATCATTATATCATTACATCATTCATCAATTGGTATTTGGAGCAAGCAGCCATCCTATCAGTAGAATACCAAGTGTTATTAGTGGAGCAGTGGTATGGTATAGGTCCCCAGGATCAGAGTATTATGGCAGAAGTACATCAAGGTAGTATTCCCTGCGTTGTTAGCTTTATCATATATGTGGATTAATCCTGGTTTCTCTGATTATTGCAAAGTATCTTCTAATTGTAAATATTGGAGAATGTTGAGCTGCATTATTAAATCATGGAAAGGTCATTAAAAGTTCCAAAAGATCATTATCCTGTTTTCATTTGAAGTATTATTGAACATTGAAGAAGAATTTATTCTTGGATAGAATTACACTCTTCCTCACAGTTTCATCAAGAAACAAGAGACAAAAGTACAGAAAATTCTATGGGGACATGCCTTCCAACATTCTCATGAGTTTCAGATAGCATCAATTTGAAACATATTCATGTAATATCTATGATTTTCAAAGTGTTACCTCAAAAATGCTCATATATCTTATGAAGTTTTCAATGAAGTCACAACGATGGTCTACTACACTTTTGTAATGTTGAAGTGCACATAAAACAAGGCTTATGTGTAATGTAAAGCAACAACCACTGTGTATGTAGAAGATTAGAAAGTAGTAATACAATGATGGAGTGTGTATATTCATTTAATAACAAAAGGATATAATGAAGAATTATTATATAGAACTCAAAGAGTAGTTAAACACAGATTAGCTCTATCAAAATACAAGATGGAGATTGGAATAATAAATGTAGACTTATTAGGTTTAAAGACTTATGATGGTAGTATCACACTACAAAACAATGTTCTTCTAAACCTACAGAATTTCCCAGAGAAAATCCAAGACAAAACTCAGCTGCAAAGGTTTCTTGGAAGTCTGAATTATATCAGACGATTTTATAAAGAACAAGCCCAAGATTTAGCTGTCCTGCAACAAAGATTGAAGAAGTCACCGATCCCATGGAACCAAGCCATGACTCAAGCGGTGAAAACAATCAAGGAGAAAGTCCAAAAACTTCCTCCACTCAAAATCCCAACGGATGAAGGATCTTACATCCTTAAAACATATGCATCAACTTTTTCATGGGGAGGCGTTCTATTAGAACGTTTAGATGGAAAAGAAGAGATATGTAGCTACACTTCAGGAACATTCCATGGAGCCGAACTTAACTATCCTTCAAGCCATAGAGAAGTGCTCGCAGTAAAAAAGAGCATCATTCATTTCAGGATTTATCTTAAACTAGTAAAATTTCCGGTCCGAACTGATCTCAAAATCATGCCAGGCATGATAAAAGCAAACCGTGATCTCGTAGATAACAATGTCCGTATTCTAAGATGGGCAGTTTGGCTTGACAGTCATTAATTCGGCATTACGCATAAGCCCGGATACCTGAACTACGTAGCAGATCTTCTTAGAAGAGAAGCAGCAGACCAACCAGTTGGAAAGGAAGCAGTAGTGGGCCCATAACCCATAGGTCTATTTTAGGCATAAGTATTTGATTCAGTCCCCATATGTCTTCGGACCATTAAGGGATGAGATAATGCAAGTTGTCCACTTACACTTGAATCTATTTTAGGGTTTCAATAATGACTGGCAGTCACCAGTCTTAGGTCACCAGACACTGGGTGAGAATACTATAAATGAGAGGTTGTGTCCCTCATAATACTCACACTGAGTTGTTCTAGCATTTTGAGCAATTAGTCAGCTTTCTATTTCTCCTCTTCTTCATAAAGTGATGCTAGATTGCACAAGTTGCATCTTTACGCTGATCCTCTCTATGAATAAAGTACCAGTCACTCAAACATTCTAAGCCTGTAAATTATGAGTGCAAAAGTTTCTTTCAATATATTTGAATACTTGAAGCCATATGCTTGGCCACTAATTTATGAATGATCTTCACATACTGGTATCAGAGCCATTTATGGTTTATTGTGTCTATTATATTTTCTTATTTTGCTGTAGCGGACCCGTATCGGACCCCGAAAATCATTGAGTTCAGGCTGAAGCAGTGAGCGATAAATCCATATTTGTAGGTGAAAGACAAGGTCTTTAGGTGTGCAGTTTTACGAAGCATTTATATCAGACAGAATCTGACTTAGAACAGGAAGCTTTCGGTTCAACAAAAATCGAAGCCTCTATTTTCAGTCCATCTCTGACTCTTTAAATGGATTCAAGCATGAGAGAAGTTAACTAGGTAGAAATCGAAGCCTCTGTTCCAACAATTTCTCTATTAGACAGACAATCTTCATACAGAGGAGCATCTACTTCTGCATCTACTACTTCTATATTAGAGAAAGAACCAGATTCAAATTGGAAAATAACGCCAATTCTTCCCTCTCAAGTATATAACATGCCATTCTATAAATATTATACATCTACCCAAATTCATATTCACTCTGTAGATATCAGTTTCACATCCCAAGACAAACCTACTCAAATTCCTTTATTACAAAAAGAACAGTTAGCTTGGGCAAAAACTAAAGGTTATAAATATTGCCACTTAGGAGCAATCCGATTTAGATTGAATGCAATGGTTAGACCATATATAAATGTAAGTAGCCTATTTGTCTTTGTAGACACCCACCATAACAAGTTGTTTGATGAAATAATAGGAGGATTCGCAAGTCCATTGCATGATGGTCCAGACTTTGGTGCAATTTATCCAAAGTACTCTGTTGCCCTCGATGACCCCTACATATACGACCTCCTCCAAGCATACATCCATCCTCAAGGCTTTGACATGAAACGAAAATAAAAAATCATTCAGTTAAAAGCCTTGACTATTGTCAGATTTGGAAATGATAGTATGCCTCCTCTACAATCTCATATTAGAGAAACTTCGTAGCTTTTAAGCGAGGTGGAATCAGGTTCCAGTAAATCCACCATTCCTATTACTTTTGAGTGGACTGGAATCCAATACCCTGAACTTTGGGAAACTAAATATGACCAGTACCAAAAAACTACACTGGTCAAAGAAGAATTGAAGATAGCCAAAGCCAAGCCAGTTGCTTTCTCCACTTCTACTCAATCCTTCCAACTCCCAAAACAAATACAAGAATCATTCAGGGTCCAAGAAAAATAAATCTTCAGTCCAGATATTGGAGGACATTCAGTAAGCTCCTCTTCTTCCGAGCTTACTACTGAACATAAAGGTCAACATCAGCAATGTACAGCTTGCAACCAGTTGATCCAAAAGCTTAGTCAAGCCACTAAGAAAGAAAGGCCTCAGATCCTCATGTTTTCTGTGTTACCAAGAGAAGAAATAGCACAGACTATTAAAGTCCAAATAGGAGAAGAAAATTATATTACAGGAAGAAACCTACCATATGTTTCTTTTAGACAATATGATGAGGATGGCCAAAAGAAAAGGGAATTTGTCCCTTATTCCACAGTTCTGGCAACTACAAGTTCTGGAAAAACTACCTCACAACTCAACTATGCTAATTTGCAAATAGATGTTACTGCAAAAAATATATATGGCATGCACAGAGATGTTCTCAAATTTAGACAAGCAGTCTGTGATGAAAAGGTTGTTTGTGAATGTATACTAGCAAGAGTCCAATTGCTAGAACACCAAGTTGTTGACCTTTCTCCACTACTTGAAGCTCAGGATAAAATCAACAAAATAATGTTAACAATAACTTAGGTTTTATCCATAACAACACTAATCATTCAGAAATTAGGATCTTCTACAAGGGAGCCTAATTATTCGTTACTGGATAAACCTAGAAAGTCTGCAATGTTTAAGGATGATCCCACCACACAGGAAAAAATAAAAAGGACATATAGTTTTAGCCTTGCCTCTACAGATCTCCCATAATGGAATTTTGGGATGCAGACTCCAGAAACAGAACTAGCTGAAAAAATTAATGAATTTAGTTTTACAGTCAAGAAATTCTTGCAACGGGTGCAAGAAAAGGGTCCTATCCTCAGAAAGGACCAAATAAAACAATATATTGTTTATATCAAACAAGAACCCGGAGAAAGCTTAAGAACTCCAATCAATACTGAAAACATAGGAGTTTCAGCAATGAGTGCAGCCATTCAAGCAATGCATGCAGAACCAATGTTTTTTTGTGAATTTCCAGCCCAAAATAGAAAATGAGAATGCAATCATTCTAATAGCTAGTTGGGCAACCAAAAAACAAATAGATAACCCTACTCTTACACAAAGAGACATTGCACAAATTATTGTGAATGGGTTTGGAGGATTAGCTAACACATGGTGGCATTATGCTACTATTGAATCTAAAAATTCTATTTTAAATCATGTCGATCCCGTTCTACAATTAATTTCTTCTTTGAGAGCTCAGTTTGTAGGATTAACTGTTGATGAAGATCTAGAACACTTTACATAATTATTTCTCAGTAACCAACTTGGTAATCTTGAATTGTTAGATGAATATTTTTGCTAAATGCAAGATTGGTTAATCAGAGGAAATGCTTATGCAGATCCTGCTTATATCAAGAGGTATATTCAAAATATGCCAGGTGCTTTGCCTGCTGCTATGAATTTATACTTTAAAGAAAAGCATATCCAGCTCCAAGGTATGACTCTAGCGATTTCTCATGGTCATATCAAGAAAGTAATAGAAGAAAATTTTTTGGCTAAAAGAGTCAATAAATATTTTAAAGAGCATGAAAAACTCTTTACTAATCAATTATGCCAGACAATTGGCCAATTACCCAATTGGGGGAAAGGAAGTTGTAACAGAGATCCAGTCAGCCACTGCTCTTCCAAAAAACAACAGTACAAGGATCAAAAGGGTAAGTTTCAGTCAGAAGCTTACAGAGGGCCACAACAGAAGAGATGGAAACAACCATTTCAAAAAAGAAAAGCTTTCTTTAGACAACGAACGACGACTTCTAAAACAAAAAAGTGTTTTATTTGTAACAAAGAAGGACACTAGGCAAATGCCTGCCCACAGAAAGCTAGAAAGCCAAAGCTTCAGCTTTGTTCCAAGACACTCTATAACCATCAATGTGAGACTTGTTCTATTGTAATCTTGATGAATAAACTTCTAGAGAAATCTATTATCCAGAAGAAGAAGAAGAAGAAGACTAGGAATTTTCTGCTCCTGATGATAGTTTAGAAGATGATATTAGTTTACAGAGTTACAAATTCTGTATGTTTCAAAATTCTACTGATAAGCTCGAAGAGCTCAAAAATGAGCTCAAATACACTCCTCCATTTTAGATGAATCTAAGGATGTGCATTCAAAAGCAGATCAATGATATAGAATCAACCATTCAAGCAAATCAGGCTACCAGGCCATCATCTTCTGCAACTATGTCAAACAAGAAAATAGAGAAAGAAATTCTCTATTTAGTCCCATTAGATTGGCACCTAGATGAGTTAGAAGCAAATAGACCTTCTAAGGATATTCCAAGGCAAAAATTTAAAAGAGCTACATGTGACTCCTTTAGAGCGCAGATAAAGGCTAAACAAGACAATATCAAAGCACTTGTTGAGGAAGTTAAAAAAAAAAAAATTCTTTATATGATATTGAAAGAGAAATTGTTGACTCAATTGACGAAGTTATTTAGCAAGTCTTATCAGGTACGTTTGACTCTCCTAAGAATTTATCTGAAGAAGAACCTAGTTCTCCTCCTGAATATGCCCAAAGATCAGAATCCCAAGACCTAACCCAATTTTTTCCTGGAAAATATATTACTTTAGCTAGCCAACCAAAATTGTATATTCCTCTTACATTTTGTCCCCCTGATTGTAGACCATATTCTTTAGATTTCTTACTTTATTCCGGGGCACAACCCAATTTAGCTCGACATATTTCAATTCCTTCATATTATTGGGAGAAATCAATGGAGGGTGGAGCTACCATAATAGGTTCCATGTTTTCACTCCCTCATATCTAGGACCATCCAGTTCGTTGTAAATTCCTTGAAGTTGACAATATCTCAGCCGATATCATTTTAGGTTCAGAGTTCTTTACCCGCTAGTCTCCCATATCTATTGATTACCAAAAACTCATATTCTCTATAACTATCTCGAGTAAGACTGTACAGATCCCCCTTAAAACCACTTGTACATTCTATGTTCCCCATGTACAAGAACAAGAACAACTAAAACCTACCGAAGTACAGAAAAAAGAAAGGATCATTTCCTTTTCTATGGCACATTGACAGGAATACCTGAAAACTGTCTCTGAAAATATCATCCAACAGTGCTCATCAGATATCCCCAATTCTTTCTGGGAAAGAGAAAAATATGTGATCGATCTACCATATAACGAAGGCATTTAGATCTGACCACAGAAGGCATCAACCGCTTTGATGAGTCCAACAGAGTTAGAATATTTCCAAAAGGAGATAGATGATCTCCTTGAGAAGGGTTTGATTGAACCAGCAAAAAGCCCATGGGCATGCCGAGCCTTCTATGTTAACAAACATTCAGAAATAAAAAGAGGCCAACTTAGAATGGTAATAAAATACAAACCCTTGAATGCAGTGCTGAAAAATATAGCATATCCATTTCCAAATAAAGCAGCACTTCTCCAAAAGATGAAAGGTTATAACATCTTTAGCAAGTTCGATCTAAAATCTAGTTTCCACCAAATTGGAATTTCTACCAAGGATCTTTACAAAACAACCTTTGTTGTCCTGCACGAACAATACCAATGGAAGGTAATGCCTTTCGATTTAAAAAATGCTCCCATTGAATTTCAAAAAATAATGGATGATGTATTTAGAGGATTAGACTGGTTAGTTTTCTATATTGATGATTTACTTGTTTGTTCTAAGAATATCCAAGAACATTTGAAGCATATCCATAAATTTCATGAGAATTGTGTTAAACACGGATTAGCTCTATGATAATCCAAGATGGAGATTGGAAAAAAAAATGTAGACTTCTTAGGTTTAAATATTTCTGATGGTAGTATCACACTACAAAACCATGTTCTTCTAAACCTACAAAAATCCCAGAGAAAATCCTAGAGAAAACTCGGCTGCAAAGGTTTCTTGGAAGTCTAAATTATATCACACGATTTTATAAAGGACAAGCCCAATATTTAGTTGTCCTACAACAAATATTGAAGAAGTCATCGATCCCATGGAACCAAGCCATGACTCAAGCGGTGAAAACAATCAAGGAGAAATTCCAACAACTTCCTCCACTCAAACTCCCAACATATGAAGGATCTTACATCCTTAAAACAGATGCATCAACTTTTGCATGGGGAGGCGTTCTATTAGAACATTTAGATGGAAAAGAAGAGATATGTGGCTACACTTCAGGAACATTCCATGGAGCCAAACTTAAATATCTTCAAGCCAAAAAGAAGTGCTTGCAGGAAAAAAGAGGATGAGTCATTTCAGGCTTTATCTTAAACTAGTAAAATTTTTGGTTCAAGCCGATCTGAAAATCATGCCAGACATGATAAAAGGAAACCACGATCTTGTAGATAACAATGTCCATATTCTAAGATGGGCATTTTGGCTTGATGGTTATGACTTCGGCATTGAGCATAAGCCCATATACTTGAACTGCATAACAAATCTTCTTACAAGAGAATTATCAGACCAACCAGCTGGAAAGGAAGCAATAGTGGGCCCATAACCCACGAGTCTATTTTAGGCATAAGTATTTGATTCGGTCCCCATATGTCTTTAGACCATTAAGGATTGAGATAATGCAAGTTGTCCACTTGCACCTGAATCTATTTAAGGGTTTCAATAATGAATGGCAGTCACTAGTCTAATTAGGTCACCAGACACTGGGTGAGAATACTATAAATGAGAGGCTGTGTCCCTCATAATACTCACACTGAGTTGTTCTAGTATTTTGAGCAATTATTTGGCTTTCTATTTCTCCTATTCTTCATAGAGTGATGCTAGATTGCGCAGGTTGCATCTTTCTGCTGATCCTCTCTATGAATAAAGTATCAGTCACTCAAACATTCTTAGTCTGTAAATTATGGGTGAAAAAGTTTCTTAGAATGCCATACTGGTATCAGAGCCATTTATGGTTGATTGTGTCTACTATATTTTCTTCTTTTGTTGTATCGGACTCGTATCGAACCACAAAAATCACCGAGTTCAGGCTGAAGTAGTGAGCGATAAAGCCATACTTTTAGGTGAAAGACAAGGTCTTTAGGTGTGCAATTTTACGATATCAGACATAATCTGATTTAGAGCAGGAAGCTTTCTGTTCAACAAAAATCGAAGCCTCTATTTTTCAGTCCATCTCTGAATTTTTATATGGATTCAAGTATGGCAGAAGTTAACCAGGTAGAAATCGAAGCTTCTGTTCCAACAATTTCTCTGTTAGACAGATGATCTTCATACAGAGAAGCATCTACTTCTGCATCTACTATTTCTATATTAGAGAAAGAATAATATTCAAATTGGAAAATACCGCCAATTCTTCCCTCTCAAGTATATAACATGCCATTCTATAAATATTTTGCATCTACCCAAATTCGTCTTCACTCTGTAGATATCAGTTTCACATCCCAAGATGAACCTACTCAAATTCCTTTATTACAAAAAGAACAGTTAGATTGGGAAAAAACTAAAGGTTATAAATATTGCCACTTAGGAGCAATCCGATTCGGATTGAATGCATTGGTCAGACCATATATAAATGTAAATAGCCTATGTGTCGTTGTAGACACCTGCCATAACAAGTTGTCTGATGCAATAATAGGAGGATTTGTAAGTCCATTACATGATGGTCCAACCTTTGGTACAGTTGCCCTCGATGACCCCTACATATACGACCTCCTCCAAGCATACATCCATCCTTAAGGCTTTGACATGAAACGAAAATAAAAAATCATTCAGTGAAAAACCTTGACTATTGTCAAATTTGGAAATGATAGTATGCCTCCTTCTAAAATATCATATTAAGCTTCCATAGCTTGTAGCCCGAAAAGGTGGGAGTTAAGTTCACCTAAATCACCATTCCTATTATTACTTTGAGTGGTGGGAATCACGGCCACACGAACTTTGGGGAAAATAAATATGACGATGCAAAAAGCTGCGTTAGTCAAAAGCTGAAGACGGCAAAGCAAGCTGAATTGTATACATGTTTTCTCAATTCTTCCAACTCCAAAAAAAATACAAGAATCATTTTAGAGTCCCGAAAAAAATCTTGATCTAGATATTTAGAAGGTGTTCGATGACTCCTCTTCTTCGAGCGCCTCCGAACATGGTCAACATTGGCAATGTCGACTTTCAACTAATTGATCAACAACGGTATTTTCGCTTAATAAAACCTAGAATCCTCTGCGCTACCCATGTTGAAGAAGAAACAACAAGAATATTAAAGTCGAGAAGAAGTTATATCATGACAAAAACCACCATATGTTTCTTGAACGTATGATAGAGATGGCCAAAAGAAATTTGTCATATTTCACAGTTAAGCAACTGGTTAGAACAACACCTCTAAACTCAACTATGCTCGTTTGCATATAAATCTACACCGCAAAAATATAGATGAAATACATGGAAGATGTTTATTCTCAAGTTAGACAAAAGATACCTAAGTGAAAAGTTGTTTATTGATATATTAGCAAAAGTCAGTGCTAAGACATAAGTTAGTAGCCTTTCTCCATTACTTGAAGCTTGGAAAATAAACAAAATACGCTGGGCAATAACAATTTCCTCCTGTAACCTAGTGTTCGAAAGTGGGATCTTCAAAACTGGTCATTCTGGTCAGCCTAGTCTAAAATGTTTAAAGATGATCCCTACAAGAAAAAATAAAAAAAATATAGTTTAACACCTCTTACGAATCTCCCAAAAATAGAATTTTAGGTCAGAACTGGTATATTAAATTTGAAAAAAATTGACAAATCTGGTTACGGTCAAGAACTTGTTACAACGAGTGCAAGAAAAGAGTCATATCCTACGAAAGGACCAAATAAAACAATATCTTGTTTCTATCGAACAAGAACAGAGAAATCTTAAGAACTCCTATCAATCTTTGTGCGCCACGGAAATTTGACCAATAAAATAGGCTCCCATTCAAGCAATGTTTATGAGAACCAATATTTTTATGTGAATTTCGACCCAAAATAGAAAGTAAGAATGCAATCATTCTAATAGCTAGGTACAGAGCAGCAAAAAAAATAGATAACCCCACTCTTGCAAAGAACAGTACACAAATGATTGTGAATGAGTTTGGAAGATTAGCTAACCTTGCAACAGCGGCATTGTACTACTATTGAATCTAAAGTTAATTTTAAATCATCTTGGTCATTCGTTCTTTCTTCTTTGAGAAGCTTAGTTTGTGGAATTAATTGTTGATGAAAGATCCAAAACACTTTACCATGATTTATTTCTAATAACAAACGGTAATCTTGAATTGTTGGTAGCGAATATTTTGCCAAATGCAAGGTAGTTAATGAAAGTTACTTATGAAAATCACTGTATATCAAGAAATGTATTCGTGTACTAGAGGGTACTTTTCTTTGCTATGAATTTATAATTGAAAAGCATGTCTAGCTCCAAGTTAACAACTCTAGCGATTTCTCATGGTCACATCAAGAAAGTAATAAAAATAACATTGTTTGGCTAAAAGAGTCAATAAAGATTTTAAAAGAAGCATGAAAAACTCTTACTAATCGATTATGCCGGAAAATTAGCCAATTACCCAACTAGAGAAAAGGAAGTTTTTAACGAATCTAGTCTTCCATTGCTCTTCCAAACAAAAACGGTACAAGGATAAAAGAGGTAAGTTTCGTTCGGAAGCTTATAGGGCCCCAATAGAAGAATGGAAAAAACCATTTTTAAAAAATAAAATATTTCTTTGAACAACGAACGACTCCTTCTAAAACATAAAAGTGTTTTGTTGCCAACAAAGAAGGACACGGGCAAATTACGCGAGCTAGAAAGCCAAAGCATATGGCTGTTCCAAGACACTCTATAACCATCAATGTAGGACTTGTTTTATTTATAATCTTAACAAAAAAACCTTGGAGAAATCTATTATCACAAAAATTAGAAAGAAAACCCGAAGTTTATGTCTTGATGATGAATTCCATGTGATGATATTGTCTTACAGTTACAAGTCTTGTATGTTTTCAAAATTCCTAAATGAACTCGAAGAGCTAATGATCAAAGAAACTCCTCCATTTCGAGATGAATCTGAGATGTGCATTTCAACGGATCAATGAGATAGAATCGATTATTCAAGCAAATCGAGGCTACCGGTGTCATCTTCGGCAACTGCAGCAAACAAGAAAATAGAAAAGAAATTATCTATTCGGTCCCATCGATTGGCACTAGACGAGTTAGAAGAAAATATACCTTCTAAGCATATTCCAAGGAAAAAAATTTAAAAAAACTACATGTGACTCCTTACCAGAAGCCCAAATAAAGGTTAAACGAAGACAGAATCGAACGCGAAGAAGTTAAAGAATTAAAAAATTTCTTTGTCTTGATCTTGAAAGAGAAATTTCTAACTCATCAACGAATATTTCGCGGATATTATCGGTACGTTTGACTCTCCTAAGAATTTATACGAAAAAATAACCTACTTCTCCCCTCACGAATATGCCCAAAGAACCGGAATCCCAGAACCCTAGCGAATTTTTTCTATGAAAATATATTATTTTGCTTGACCAACCAAAATTGTATATTCCTCTTAAGTTTTTTCCCCCACAATTATAAACCTTATTTAGATTACTTACTTTATTAAGAACACCAACTCAATTGGCTAAACATTTTTAGATTCGCCATATAAAGTTCATGTTTTCACTTCACTCACCAAGTTATTGAATTTCATGTCTCTCCGGAGACCATCGTTCATTGTACATTCCTTAAATTGTCTCCCAACCAACATCATTTTTAGATTCGAAATTCTTTACTGTTTTGGTATCATATGTAACAGTTACAGCTCCTATTCTCTGCCATAACTATCTCTGGTAAAGTGTCTGGAATCCTATTAAAAACACTTGTACATTCTTTGTTCTGTGTATAGGAACAAGAACAACTAAAACATACTGCCAAAGTAGAGAAAAAATAAAAAAAGGATCATTTTCCTTTGCCACAACACATCGGCAAGGGAATACTGTAAACTATCTGAAAAGAATCATCCAACAATGCTCATCAAATATCCCAATGGCACAGGCAGAAAATATGTGATCGTATACCATATCTTGAAACGTTCAAATCCGACCCGCGAGCGTCATTGTTTGATGAGTCCAGCAGTTGAATATTTGCAAAGGAGATAGATGATCTCCTTGAGAAGGTTTGATTGAACCAACAAAAATCCCATGAGCATAAGACCTTCTTAAAAAACGTTACAAAAATCAAAAAGAGATAACCAAAATGGTAATCAACTAAAAACCCTTGAACAGTCTTTGAAAATATAGAATATCCATTGTCAAATCAACCAACACTTCTCCAAAATATGAAAGGTTGTAACACGCGTCTTGACAAGTTCAACAAAATCTGGTTTCCACCAAATTAAGTGCTGCTACAAGGATCATTACAAAAGCGACCTTTGTTGTCCGCATGAATAATACCAATGAAGAAGTAATGCCTTTAAGTTTAAAAATAGTCCTAGTGAATTTCAAAAAAAGAATGGATGATGTATTTAGAGGATTAGTGAAGAATTATCTATATTGATGATTTAATTGTCTTGTTTTAAGAATATCCAAGAAAATACGAAGGATCTCCATGTAAGTGTAAGATGCATGTATATCACGGACTCCCCGCCCAAGTCTAACAAATTAACATATTTAAATACGAAATCCTTGTAATTCTTTGGAAATTAAATTGCCAATTGCAAAAAACACATATGAAAAATCAATCTCACATAAACACGGTTGTTTAACGAAAAGCTTCGTCTAAAAACCCCAACTATCACCTTATATTATGTATATCAATAGATCATGTATTAATCTCATACAAAAAGCTTAGTACATCAAGCTCTCGGTACAATCAATGCCCAATTTCTTGCCTCACAAAACGGCTGCCTCCCGCTGTGATCCCTCTTTGAAAAATACCTCTAAATGAATTAAGATTAACGCCACCTTGAGCGCACAATCCTCGTTGGCATCTCCAGCTGTATGTCGGGGGATGGGTAGATGCATCACTATAGTTATAACGGAATAGTCCATCTCACTGCCTATCTCTCCTTTCGGTCTCCACTAGAGTGACATGCAAGTAGTTAACTAGTGTATTGTTTTAATTGTAGTAGGTCTCTGAACATGAATTAATTAAATAATTAATTCACTAAACTCTCACTAGTGTATCTTTAGTTAGAACTAGATACAACTTCACTTTGTTGAAGTTTAACTCATATTTGAAGTTAAACTAAATAACAACTCCCCATAACTACTCTTCCAACTATTGTCACAACACACTTGATTTCTTCTGAGTCCTCATGTGAAGTCACCAACCACCCTAGGTGCATAATTATTGTTATTGATTTTAAATCTTGCACAGAAATAATGCTAATAATAATCGACATGCATCTATTTTTAGATGGCAATCTATAAATAGACTTAACTAATCTTCTAAAAATATAATTTCATCTATTTTTCAACACGGTCAACCATCTACAAATGGCAACTGCAACTTATTAGAATATACTGTCACCATGTCTAAAAATAAACATACACCTAAAAATAACTTTCTTGAGCCCACTTAGTGAAGGTGGTTAATTTTCCTTCAAACTCATCATCTTGTTGAATCTCAACACTCCCTATCAACAAGATAGGGATTATCTCAACGATCCTACCTCTATGGTATTTGAATTTTCTCCTGGTGAGCGCCTTGATAGATATACATCTGATCTTTTGTGAATGTCACAAAACAACATGATCTTCGCACATAATCTAAATGTGATGATCTGAGATATATGTACTTAGATCTGTCATAGAAACAAGATTAATCAAGAGTTTAATGCAACACAGTATCACAATGTATCATTGTAGGATCTATGTGAGAATCGAACAAACACGGCAGATCTTCCTCATCAGGATAGCCTCACATGTAGCTTGACTTACTGTACATGTATTCTGTCTTCATTTGAAGTGCCACGGATCTTTGTTCCCCGTTGTACGAAAATTCACCATAGATAGGATCTTGAAAACCCTACAGTATACACTCTTCTGTCACGACGGTACTTTTGTGTACGTACGAAGCCATGCAAATTGACCTCTGTCTGTCTGTCTCTGCTTTATACAAGCCATACTCAAATGTTCTGAATATCTAAGGACATACTTTTCCTTTAGAAAAGAGCTTAGTAGGCTTAACCATCCTTGACTAAGTTGGTTCACATATATATCGTGCCCTTATTAACTAAATACATGGGCAAAACCCTGTTGTTGATAGACGATGGCATCCTACCTATTGCCGATGTAGCATCCTCTTTCCTCAATTTCCTCGAAAGTATCCTGAGCTTGTAATCCTGCCGCTGAAACACCAAGTATCCTAAAACATGTAGCCTTGGAATAAAAATAATTCACCTTCTGTTGTATTTCCAATCGGGAAATAATGAAGGAGGCAAATCCTTCATCTCCAAACTCCTTTGCAGGTCTTCCTTGCATAGTGTATCAAATTCTCATCACCTGGCCCAACGTATTAAATCATCAACATAAGAACGTGATTAAAATAACACCTCCACCACAATTTTGGTATAAGTTTTATCAACCTCACTCTTGACCAGGCAAGTCGATGAAAATAATTGTCAATCTATGTGTACAAGCACGAAATTACTTGTAGCCATATATCCTTGCAAGTACACACATGCGACTGGGTAAAGAATCTCGGTCCTTGAGCTCCTCAATATACACTTCTTCCTCAATGATCCCATTGAAGAACACAATATTCACATCCATACAGTAGATATGTAACCATGCAGTAGAGAGCAAGAGATGGTATGGAAAATCGTACGACGAGTGCAAAAGTTTCTTCATAATCAATCCCTCGTCTGCAGAAGCCTAGGCAACAAATCTTGCCTTGTACTTCTAGAAGTACTCCAATACGACACTTTACCTTGTAGATCATCTTGAACCTGGTTACCAACTTTGCCTTGAAAAAATCTCCCAAACATTGTTTAAACAATGAGTGATACTCTCCTTTCGCATCTACCCATGTGAAGCTCATGTTGCTTCCTCAAAGAAAGATAGCTTTGTCACGATACACTTTCTCATGAAGCCATGTCTAGTCGAATCGGTCATGTGATTGTCTCTATACGTGTGATGTAAGACTCTACATTCTATGCCACATCAAGGTTAGCCTCTGCTGCCTTGATACTTGTACCTTGACCACGTGTTTGGATGTTGCGTGAGTGAACTGCTCACTCCCTGCAATCCTCTCACATGGTTGATCCACATCTTGAGGCCTCATCTTGGGAACAAGGACCCTCCTGCATACAGGTAGCTCCCTCTCAAGCGACAACTTGTGGGTTTCCTCATTTAATTTTATATCCCTTCGCACCATAGTCATCAAACTGTTTGGAAAATACACACTGTAATTGTAGGGTGTTTTACCATATTACAAATATCCCCAACTTGATGGTCGCTCTGACTTTTCTTGGCGTCACTTTGTCGCAGATAGCAACAGGCAAAAATTTGCACAAATAAATATTGAAAGCTTCTTACGATGAAAAGCTTCTTCGGTGTACTCATGCAAGTACTCTTTAGGGACAATAGCTTTGTACATAAGTGCCGATGTTGCATACTTCCACCACAAGTACGTGGTAGTCCCTAGTCATGCGACGACATAGCTGGTACGCACCACGATACGTTCTTGTTTTCTCTCACGCCGGCCATTCTTGTGATTGCAAGGCACTATGATTTCTCTTCAGAATTCCTTCTTTGCTATAAGTATTTTAATTCATTAGGAATATATTCCACCACCATTATCGCTCCATAGACTTCACTTTCTTCCCCAACTCCTTCTCCACAATGCTTTAATTCGCTCTTCTTGTGTGAATAAGATCCGACGTCTCGAAATAGTCATCAAAAAATATAACATAATACCTATGTTTTTTGTTAAACAACGAGAAAAGTCTCTCGTCTTGTGTCAATTCTCTCCGGAATCACCGAAGCACAGTTCTCCTCCTCATGATGGTCTTCACAAACTTACCGCAAGTACATCCCCTTACCTTTGATTTCTGTGCAAGATGCTATAAGTACGTTGAAAATCTGCCAAAATATTCCGAGCGCCATAGTGAGGTGTTGATCTCATATGCCATAATTCGCCTCATCCCGAAGATCACCATATGCAACTTTGCCCATCATTGTAGCACAACTATCTACCTCCACCTTACGCAGAATTCTTAACTGCGAATTCCTATCCTCTTTATTTGACCACGTTGTTTTGTGTCGCGAGAAATCTTTTCTCCCTTGTTGAAAACAACATCACACTGTCTCTTTATCCTCCAACATCGCGGCTTGAGACAAGTTCTTCTTGATTTTGGAAGTGCAGCAACCCGTGAGAAATGGTTACAGCACTCCGTCTCAAAGGTAATAGTTCCAATTCTAGTCTGTATATACCATCATCACCCATCTCTATATTCATTTGGGAATCTTTCTCCTCAATCACTAAACAACACCTTGTCTCCACGTCATGTGAAAGAAGCACCACTATCAAAATACCACACCGGTCATTGTGGCAAACCAAACGTAAAACGAAAGTAGTTCAGTGCAAGCTAAGGCCTCCTCTTGTAACTCCGATGTCCTTCTTGTTCTTCTTTCATGGCGATTGTTGGTAAGATACATTTTAGCCAGCAGTGAAAAACACTTCACCTTAAGACAAATCATTCTTGCCCTTTAGCCTCGAATTTTACAGATGGGACTTATTCATACCCTTTCCTTTTTTGGAAAGCAAAGCACGATTCTCTTCATCATCATTCTTGATGAAAAACCATCCTGATACTTCTCATATCTCCTCCTGTGAGAATCCGACCAAAATGCATCCCAATGCGGTTCTCCGTCCATTAGCGGTCATGATAAGCCCCATGCCAACTCTTTTTGTGTGGAAATAGCTCACAAATCATCATCCTCCATTGTGATTACCACACTCACAGCTCATCCCTACATTGGAAAAACTTAGTGAGATATTTGCAGGTCATAACGCCCTCATTTTATTTGTACGAGCTTATCTTTGTTCACCACCTTTCTTAATCCTGCCACTTTAGGCTCGTCATCTTTGTTAGTGTCCGTGATTTGGCTAATTGGAAAGCCAAATGACGATTGTAACATCAAACCAATCTTTGGAACAGGTTTGCGCCTTCGGACTCGAGAGGGAGGGCTCTCTCTGTTGTGCGGGGATGTCTGTGTGTTTGTTTCTTGTGTTTACGATTTTAGGCTAGTTATAGAAGTAGGTTTTTTTGGTTTTATTTTTAGGTTTGTAGAAAGGATGGTAGTCAAAAGACTAAGATAGGTAAAAATATATTGAATCAATGCAGGCTGTAGGGTGAAAAAATTAAGAAAACTTTAGATGGTGATACAAAAGTTGTTAACGAAGGGTTGATTTGGTAAAGGTAAAATGGATCTTTAGGTAAAATAGGTGGGATAGACATAATTGTGAAAAAAAAGTTCAAACATAAATAGTTCAATAGCCCACTTGTAAACATGGTAAAATGTTATTAATCATAGAAATGTAACTATAAAGTTGTTCAGTACATAGAAATAAACATTCAAGCAATACATGGAATATATGACTCTCCTATTTTGAAAATTGCTATGATTTGGGAAATACATTTAAGACAAAAAAATAACTCAAATCACTATGAGAAATACCTAAGCATGGTAACTGGCTATTGGGCACTTTGAAGCAAGATTGTAGTTTTAGGCAAGCAAGATACGATGCAAGACCTCTCAAGTTCAACAAATAGCAATAAAACAATCAAAGAGTTTGATGGAGCTATGACTAGCCATGAGTAAATAGGAATACGTGAATGTAGATGCATAGCCATAAAACCACTAAGCAAGAAACAAGAAAAAAAATTTTATTGATTATCAAAGAACAATCAAGGATTGTTTGATGACTAAGAAGAAGAAAACATGAAAACTATAAAGAAACGAGAAATTTGGGGTACCTCAAGGAACGTATCTCAAATCTATTCTCTATTGTCTTACTGTGAAAGAACATAGAATTATGGTGAAAATTAGAAGCATAACAAAGAGGACACTATACCATTTTGCAAGTCAAAGAAAATCAATAACAGGACCTCCTTCATCATCCAGAAACATTAAGAAACTATCAATGCATGAGACAAGTGTTTCTTCCAAGCTTGTATAACATATATTGCTTCTATTCATCAATTTTAGCCTCATTTACAATGAATTACCTCTTGGAATACTCTAAGCCAATATGAAGAGAAAACCTCCTAGTGCAACTTGCAATCTCATTGGCCCATAAAATATAAGTTTTGTCCTTGAGGCTGAAAACTGAGCACAAAATATCTCAAAAAATACTAAAGGAAAATATATTGACTTTCATAACTAATCATGCCCAAAAAATAGCTAAACGCACATGAGAAAAGTCACTTTAGAAAGGTACATTTTCACAAAAATACTTAAAAGAAATATGTCGGTGAGAAGGTCTCTTGTCTTGCCGTGACTTTTGAGCCTTCTCGTGTCAAAACGAGGTTCGTGATGGCTCGTTGGAAAGATATGAATGTATATTTCAAAAATGTGGTTTTATCAAGCTGATCAACTTTGAAGTACGCCAAAAGCTAACACAATAACATAAAAACCCAAAAAAATAGTTTCTTTAAATGCGTAGTGATGTGGAAAAAGTAGAGTATTTTCACCATTTTGGGGAGAAAATATTCTTCAATTAAATCTGAAAATCAATGAGTATATACCACACAGAGTGCCAGCATCCAATGATACCATTTCATCCTTTGAGGATACCCCAAATAGAAATGGCGATGCTGCCCATGATTTTTAACCAAAAAACCCAAAAATGTCAAAAAAACAAAAACTTGTTGAATTGCGCCCAATTTTGACGAGCATGACCCTCAAGGGTTTTCAGAAACATCTTTAGGCGGGGCCAAAATTTGGAGCTTTGAGGTGTCTTTCTTCGCATTTTGAGCGCGAGCGCCTCTTTGAGCTTCCTTGAAGTTTTTCTTTGCTTGTAGCCTTCAATTTCCGTCGAGCGAGCCCGAATTGAGCTTCTTATAGTGCCCGGTCGTTCTCCTTTGAAGGTCCAAATCTCTGTACTTGGCCTTCTCCAATTCTTTTCCAAGTGATAATTCACCCTCTTTAAAGACATGCTTCTGTAAACTGTTCTCTGTCTCTCTTGGGTGAACAAATTAATGAGAGGAATAGATTGGAGAAGGCGACTTCTTCCTCCTTTTTTGTTTCTCAAGGGTTCTTTTAGGTCATGGTTTCTTGGCCTCTTTCTCTTGGGCTGATATTCATCTTCACTATCCTTCGAACTCACCCATGAGTTCTTCCAATTGAACTTGCGCCTTAGAGCCTCCTTTTTATATTTGATGGCTTGTGTCTCATATACCGCCATGTGGAAACTCGTACATTTTATTTTGTTGTTTGCAAGTGATTGAAGTTTCTAGACTCTAGATCACTCCTCAAAGCATCAATTTGTTTTTCTCTATTGATCGAAAGTCTCTAAGTTCGAGGCCTCATTGTGGCTACTCATCACTTTGAATTTGAATTATGTCAAAAAATCCTCTCCTTTTCATGCTTGCTTTCTTCTTTCCTTTCCTTAATTTGGGTAGCCTTCTTGGACTTCTCCTCTTGGGTAATTCGACAATGAGTTGTGGGCAACTTGTACTTAAAGAAAGAGCCTAGTAACATTGGAGAGTTGTAATTTTAGAAGCACCATTTTCCTTGATGTCGAAACAGCACTTTTGGAGAAGAAAGCATGGCCCCTTGCTAGGAAGAGCGGCTGCGTACGTGCTCTGTTGGCTCTTTGCCCTTGTTACTTTCTTCATCATCCTTGCCACTATTTTTGGTTTCTTCATACTTGTTGTCTTCATCATCTTTTGTATCACTGTGTTCTTCTTACCTTGTTGTACTGCCCTCGCTGTGCTCTTTTTCAATTGCCCTTCTTCTTGTGCCCTTATCCTGCGTTCTCTTTACTTTTGCCTTTCTTCATCATCATGCTGCTGTTGTTCATCATCATGTTCTTCTTCCTCATCCTTCACTCTTCTTCCTTGCTACCTTCTTGTTCATGCTCCTCTTCCCCTTCTTTGCCCTTCTTCATCGTACTACTATTCAACATCATCTTGTTTATCGTCATCATGCTATGCTGTTCATCATCGTACTCTTCTTCTTGTTCAATCATGGAAATTTGAGCTTGCTTTTGTTTATTCATTGTTTCTTTTACAAAGTAGACAAAACACCTAAATTTGATTTGAAAAGCCTTTCCACTATTTTTGGACTATAAATTTTGTGATGTTCACTATTTCACCATCACAAGAGGGACTTTAAAACCAACCAACAAAGTTTTCAGAGTACAGTCATTGTTTTCCCCTTAAAATTTAAATAAGTCTTCTCTTGTTTTATGCTGACAAGACACTCTTCAAATTGATTTAGAACCTCTTCTGGCCCCATGTATATTTGTCTAGTAATTGGTATTGTAGTTTATGCTATTCTTGAAAATGATTAAGGCCCTTTAAAGGTAAAATGAAAACACACACCTATCTTTGTACTAATATTTGGTAATCACAACAACAAAACTATTTAATCTTTGACAAAACCCCACTCTCTAATCACTACTTTTTAGTTCTTTTAAATGACTTCTCTTAAAGCTATTATCAAGACAACTTTGTCCAAATTGATTTTGATACCCCTAAACCACTGAAAACTTTTCTCCGATTTTGCAGCAAAACTTTGTCTCATATACCACTATCTATCTCATGGTTTTTGTAGACGATGAAAGTGCTTTCAAAGAAATATTTCTCCTTATAGCAAAGCTTACCCTTTAGGAAATTCAAATTTTAGCAGGAGTGATGAAAATACATAAAAAATGTTGGGGGCCTTGTTTGATTGGTTGGAGGAGCTTTCGGAAGCTTTTTGAGACCTTTTGAGTAGCGGCACTCTTGCGGAAAAGCACGCCGCGATGTGGTCGCCTCGGCGGTAGGTGAATAGCGCTACAAGCACGCGCGCGGCAATATAAAACTGTGTATTCCTAGCTCACGGAGTACGCTTTGTACGCTTTTCCGAGTACGCGCGAGCTTGAGAAGCAGCAAAACTTTGAAAAATGTTGAAAACACTTGCTTCTCCGTTGAAAAAGCGGTAGAGCGTGTATTCGTGTTTTGAAACTTGAAAATAGAGACTTTGCAATAAGTCTCTCTCTGCCTTTTTAAAGTTAAAAAGCCAAAAACCTTTTGAACTTTCTTTGGGAGGGTTTGGAGGAGTTTTGAAAAAAGCCCATTTTTTGTTTGTCAAAACATGAGTCACATATCCTTTATTATATCATCACTCTTTTAAAACATTAGGAGACTCATCTTTCGATTTTAAATGCGCAGACAACTTCTCACTTTCCTGTTCTTCATTGAAAAGCCAACATCACCTTTGTTCATTTCGCTTTTGAAACCTTTGTTCTAAGATTCATACAGAATTTTGGTACATCACCATATCTTTGAAGAAGATAGTCCATAGTTATGAGACTTACTTTGACAACTTGACTTTATTGTTGTTTGATGATGATTGTACACATCTTGAAGTTGATCAAAGCTGTCGAAAATTGCCTTTGAGATTTCTTTTGATTGTGGATATGCTTATTTGCATTCACCCATGGATTTACCTATATCTTTCATCGAAGAAAAATGCCTTTGAGACCCTCGATGCAATCGTGTGAGACAAGGCTTTTCATGTTTCATAAAGTCTTTGGTAGCAGTAGTGATATGGCTTCGATTCTTTGAATATTGTCTTGAATTTGAATCATGGTGTCATATCCTTTTCTTCCACGATGATAAACTGTCCAAGCTTTATTCACTTTAGCTTGATTGCCTTTGAAGGGGAATCTGCAGTAGAGAAAAACCAAACCTCTTTGATTCTTGTAGTACTCTTCCTTCGCCACATCTGCTTAACAACATTTTTCCACTCTTAATCATCCCATTGTTTCCCAACATGAATTTGAATTTTGTCTTTCAATCAATGAAACTATGTAAGAAATCCTTGAAACACCAACTGTTGTGTTAGTGGTTTCATCTATTGGAGAAAAAATGTTAAGCAATTTTTTAAGCGATTTGCAACATTGTTAACCTTGTGCTTTACAGATGACGCTACACCTTTGTTCTGACCCTCTTATTGAATGAAGGAAGCCTTAACAAACTGACTTAACTTCATCTGCTCATGCTGTGGAGAGGTTACACGATCACCAAACCTGTTGCTCATGTTTGGAGAGTTGCAACAAATGACCCAACTTCCTATTGCTCCTTCTGCTTAGAGGAGAGTTTTACAACATCACATTTCATCTTCGGCACTGCGGCCCTTGCTCAATCTTTCCTTTTTCTTTAAGATATCTAACGTATGTCCACAATAAGTAATAAAAAGTGAGTTGACAAAATTCCATGAAAGGCATGTACGAGATGTGTATTTTACCATTTGATAGAATATACATATGCATCTTTAGAAAACGGAACGATGCGACCTATTACGATGTTAGCACTGGTCATGTATGCTAACCTTTTGTTGTGTTTGCGAGTTCATTGAATTACCTCTCGACTAGTACTTGCGTACGAGCTCAAAACACGAGAAGCTGTTTTGTCTTCTCATGTTAAGTTTAATGATGTCTTAGACAATGGTACATACCTTTTGAAAAAGACATTGCGATGCTTTCGTAAATCCACCTAATATCGATTTGACTTGTGGCATGCCTTTCTTTGAGACATCTGAGCTTGTTAATCCTTGCGACTTAAAGGGTGTATCAAGCTTTATTTGTAGAATAGGAAGGTCATCTATGGTGGTTGATATTAGACAAAGGTTCTTTTGGCTTTAGGATGAATTTTCAAGGAGAATGCCTAAGCGCCACTACCTAACCAAGGAGGGTGCAGCCAGTTGGGAGTATTCTCTTTTTTGGAGCTATTAGACAGGATTTTGTGCCATTTGAGACTAGATAGGGCTTGACAATTAGGTTTTCTCATCATGGGTGATTGAAAAGGTAGGAGGGGAAAATTGTTTGAGGGTGTTTTCTGGTGACAAATTTGACAAATTGAAGATCAAGTTTGCTAGAAAACTTGGCTTTAAAAACTAGTCATCATCAATAGGTGAAAATGCGAAAATAACGTTGGCTCCATTTGAGAGGAGCAACTCCCTTTAAAGTGTTAGAATTTGATCTCGGTTCTTTGAAGGCAAATTGCCTTTATCAATGGTATAACATATACTTTATTACTACTGCCGTTCTTTCTTCCTTCATGCTATTTAAAGAGTCAACAGTTAGCATCAAAAAGACATTCTTACCTACCCACTACATTTCCTAACATTTTTTCTTCGAACACATTCCGGACTACTTCTTGACATAATATTTTCGAAGAATGACACTATCTAATTCATATATCACGGAGTTGATTAAGGCGGTAGAATCTTTTGTTTCTCTACCTATATCTGGATACGCTTTATCAAAGTTAAGGTGGCACAGCAGAATTTTATTCTCTAATCAAAAAACATGAAATTGAAAAATGACAAATCGAAGTTAAATGATACGATTCATCATATGTGTGGCATAGAACAAAGGCACACACAAATATTATTTTCATAAAAATGAAATCTAGAAATTAAAACTAGGATACACGATTTAGTTTTCATCCTTGTTCCTCTTTGGTTATATTTTAAACATGTAGAACGATGTCTTTTCCTAATCTATTTTTCTTTGATAAATCAAACACACAATATTGACTATCTTTCTCTCACTAACTTATCGACAAAATAAATTTAAAACATGTTCGATTGTAGTTCGACTTTATAACTAAACAAGACATTTTAAGAAGCACTAGTAGCGGCATTTAGACTTCGCGCTTTCGAATGACTATTTTTGAACATGGGGCTTTCTTTGTATTTTTCAAAACTTCGCCCTCTTTTCTGTTTTTCCTTTTTTTTGAATTTTCTATTTTTATTTATTTTTCAAACAATGGTATATACAATGATTGAAAATGTTTTAATAAAATCTTGGAAATGGTGAAACTTAAGCGTGATCTTCATAAGGATGTACCACCACTCTTGGTCATGAGCTCTTGAAGAAAAATTTAGAAAATTTTCTCTTTCAAGCATGACATAAGGTTAAACCACATGAATCTCGTTCTTCTGTATCTTCGCTGTACCTCTTTATACCTTTGATTTCCTCCTTATTTTGTTACATATTTTTAAATAATGCGAAGATGTTCTTTGTCATTTTTTGAAGTATATGATGATATCATCAAGGTACACTTGAATGAAAATTTAGAAGCAGAAACATAGTTTTAAAACATGTTTTAGTGTCCGATAATTTTTCAATTAGGTTTGAAATGGAACTACTTAACATATTTGAAAAATTCTTTGAAGCTGTTTGCTTTGCAAAGAATCGTTTAGTGATACTGTAATCATCTTCACAAAGACACATTATTAAAGCCTTATCGTTGATATATCATGGTCTTGGGGTAAAGGAAGGAGATAAAATTTCTGTCACAAGAGTGTATATTAGTATATAAAATCAAAACATATGCTATGACCAGGCTGTTTTATCTTTGACTATTATTGTTTAGTCAGTTTTTGTATTTTCTTTTCTAAAGTTGTTTTTAGGTAATGTGGTCGCATAGTGTTTGCTTTTATTTTCTCTATATGAAGTAGTATTTTGAAGAAAGATTGCAAATTCTAAGCAGTTTCTAAGTTTTGGTGGAGTGGCCGAATGTAATGAATTCAAACAACTCGAGTATATTTACAGATTTCACTCATCATATCCTTTCATAAGAAGTTTTTTGAACATTTTCTGGTTTTAGCTTTGTTATTAGCTACGATCGATTTCATTTGAAAAGGTAAGTATGTGATAGAAAAATCCTTAAGGTATGGTAAGAACATTAAGCTTCACAACACAATTTCCAAAAGAGAGTTTGTGATATTGCAAGTCTTCTAATGCCTCTATTACGAAAAGTCTCATGAAATGTTATTGTTGATGTTGCCTGAAGTTTGAGCAATTTTTCTTGATGGTATAATGGTTTGTGCTTCTTTCTCTATCCTATTTCAAAAAGGAAAAAAAAATCTCTTTCCTCAAGACATATTGATCATGGTCATGACTGGTCGGAGTATCCTAATTCATCATAACAAAACTTAGAAGCGGTGATGTGGTGAGCCTAATTTTTAAATCCTTACGCTATTCTTCAATGTTTTTCATTAGTGTGTAAAATGAAGGAAATTCAAATACGAATACAAGGAGTACATCGGGATGTTGTACGGCAACACTGCTTGGCTACGATCATATATTTCATGTGTGATTCCGATAGAGAGTATTCTAGTTTTGGTAAAATACGAATAGTGGCGTAGGACATATCAGAGTTGAATATTTCCTTGAAGCTTAGCTCCCAAAGATGCAGATAAAAGCATTCCATACTTGGGAGGATGTATGCTATACCACTGCTGTCCATGATCGGTGTTTTTCGGTACTTGGGCAAAGCTGACAAAGATATTTGATTAAACGAACACTTCGCTCTACTTGAATCAAAGGAATAAGTCTTTATAGGGTCTTGTTATTTCTGAGCTAGTCTTTCATCACCACCTTTGTGAGATTGTACGGCTCTTGAGTCTAGCATCGCGTTATCCTTAAGTTTGGTCATGTATGTTCGATGATGTGAGAAGAGTGGTTCCTTCTTGGAATTTCCCTTCTATTTTTGAACCAAACAACACTTGATGTCATCGACTGAATTTAAGAGTGTTTGCATCATTTTCTATATTCGGAACCTTTAGCATAGGATTTGTAAGAAGTTTTGGGCAATAAGTTTGGTAGGAGAGCACGGTGATCTTTATTTTTTAGTGATTACTTGTTAAAGCTGAAGGGTACTTGTAGTTTAGATAAGTTTTTGTAGTTTTTAGCCATGTCTTTCTCTATATTTCTTAATTTGTTGTCTGTGGTTAAGTTTTGTTCAACACATCTACTCTAAGAATCTTCAGCAGTACTAAGAAAGTACGAAGCGAAAGTTTGTCTGAATAACTTTATCTTTGTTTAGTCGATTTTCTTGACAGTTTGTTTCTATCATTTCTTTTGAGATGTTATCGAAGTTTTAACCGATGTCAAAACTACCTTTCTTGAAGTTGTCTTGGTTTTTTCTGCTTCTAAGATCATCTTTAAACTTCTATTGTAGGTCTACAGTAATCTATAGGGGTCTTCGGGATCTTCATAGTTGGTTTCATTTTCATTCGGAGAAGAAAGCTTGTTCTTCTTCGCAGGGTAAACCTCACTCCTGGGTATAGAACCACTATAAGTTCAAATGAATTTTCATCAATGGGTTTTGTATCCCTCTCCATCCTCATCAACATAATTTTCATTGAAGAGTGGCCTAATTTGTTGGTGATTTTTCCCTTGATTGTTTTGAGGCTGGCTACTCTCCTAAAGAGTTTTGGTTAAGTTTTTGTTTGGGGGGGGGGGGGGGGGGGGGGGGGGGGGGGGGGGGGGGTTGTCCCTCAGGGGTATCTTTCACTCATCCTTACATTTTCGCCATAGATCTAACCAAGCCATATGTTCAAGATCCGAGAAGAATCTTTGAAAGGCAACATCGTCACCGGTATGTGACTTTCTTCTCTGCTCTTATCCTAGCTCTTTTGACGTCAGTTGTCCTTGCCATTGTGGGACTTCACATTCCTCTAAGGTTGAAAAGTCCTTGTCTCTCGATTTTAAGTCATATACTGATTTAAACATAAGAAATTTGCTATTGAGCAAGTGGAGATTGAAAGTAAGCGAAGGCGTTATAGCTCTTTGTGAACCTAGTGCGATGTTGGACACTCTCCCCATTTTCCATTTTCAGATTTTTATATAAAGACGATTTGAATGGGATTCATCTGATTTCCCTTGTTATGAAAGGATTTGAGCGGAGTTAAAGGAGATACGTGTGTTGTTTGGAAATTGAAAGCTCTGCAAGCCATTTTTTGGGTTCTCCGCCCGAACACAGCGAACATCCTCATTCTTATGTGGTCTCGTCCTCTATTTCCATGTATTCACATCGCTAATTCTATCTACATGTTGGTAGTCGTAGCACCTCGCTGGGTAAAGTACGGGATTTTGGATTGATAGTAATTTGTAAAAACCAAAGGGTGTGGCAACACCAGGGTGCATATTGTTTGCCATAGCGGAAGCTAATGGATGATTTACAATAGAGAGCTTGTAGGATAGGCTGAGAATTTGAACGATGATAGTTTGGATAGGTGTGGCGGATGTACTTTGTTAATACGATTTTGAGCGAATGCGAGGTGGTAAGGCCAAAGTGATGGAAAAGGCTGAAATTCGGGAAGTGTAATACAAGTGAGAGCTTCTCTACTAGGACTCTATGGTGAATCTAGGGCTCAAGATATTCGAAGATTTTGTAACGCAACTTGCTTCTAAAGAAATAGTTTTGTAACATAAGTCAAATGGGGAATCTGCAGATGCCAAGGTATTGATGCGAAAGTTGCTTTCTGAATGGACCTATTGGTAGCTAAGTTGCAGTTTGACTTGCCACAAAATCTTCTGCAGGTCATCTACTATGATACAAAGAGGTTTGGGTGCAGATGAAGATGGTATTGATTCTTCGTAGACGATTTGGGTCGATTTAGAAGATGGTATTTGTGGTTGTTTTGAATGGATAGCCTCTCTAGAAATTTTACTAAATGTGAAGAATGGTCAAAACAAAAATAGAGGCTAGTGGAGTCCCAGTCGTTCTGCGAAACTGGTCTACAAAACTATCAAAGATGATTTGAGAAATTGTTTTCTAGAAAACTTTGAGGTGAATACTTGCAAGAAGAAATTTATTACTTGGTTTGAACGATTTGCTAGGTTATGCAGACAAGCTGTTTCGTTCTATTTGCAATTTTATTTCTGTTGTCTCCTATGTTTAGGTAGAGTTGCAGATAAATGACTAAGTTATACTTAGTTTGTCCTTTGATGCGAGAATTTGCACCATAGATTTTAAGTTTTGAAAGGATGAGTCAACAAAAAAGTGTAGTTTATGAATTTTTGGTTTTATGAATTTTTAGGCCTAATGAAGCTAGTGGAGTAGCAGTGGAACTTGGTTGTTTTTATGGGAATGTGTTGCTTCCACCAATAATAGAAAAAACCAATACGAGAATGTTTTAGAGTTTTGAGTTTTTGTGTAGCCTGAAATTTGGAAAAGTTTCCTAACTAAATCATCATTTTTCTAAGATGGTAGAAAACTAGCTTCTCTTCAAACAACACTTAAGTTTTCTAAGTTTGATTGAGACTTAGGAAGTTACTAAGGAGTACTTGAATTGTCACTAACAGAAGGGTCCCCACCATGATCGTCATTATGTTAGTGAGTGGTAGGACAGTCAATTAGATAGTATTCCTAAAGTTTTCTTTCGAAATGTGGGGAATCTAAGTTTTTGTTATAGGACTCACCGTGGTCTGTCATTATGTTAGTATCCCATGATTGCATTTGATTGGCAAGCCAAATGATAGTATAACATTAAAACAATCTTTGAAACCCAAGAACCTAGCATGCAGAATAGAAGGCTCTCTGTTTGTGTGAGATATACATGTGTTTGTTTTCTTGTGTTTAAATTTTAGGCTAATTATAGAAAGTAGGTTTTTAGTTTGTGAGGATGAGCGGTCAAAACTAAGATAGGTAAAAGATGTCGGATCAAGCTGAGCTGTAGGGTCGCGAAAAGGTCGAAAAGCTTTTAGATAGTGATACAAGCACTACAAGAAAAAACATTGGTGAGGGCAAAAAATAGTCACCATAATCTCGTTGGTGAGGTCAAAAAACCTTCGTCACCCAAGAATTGAACGTCACCAAGGTGGCGTCGCAAAAATATGGGTATTGTGGTGACATTCAGGTACATGCGCAATAATGATTATAGTGATGGATAGTGACCATCACCATTTCATATGAGCAATGAAGTGACAGGACAATAGTCTCGCGTCACCAGGAAAGCTGATGTCACCAAAGGTAGCGTACGCCGAAAATATGTGTTGTGGTGACATTCAGAATCGCGTCACGAATAATGATTTATAGCGGCATATAGTGATCGTCACCATTCATATGAGCAATGGTAGCGAACAATAACCTCATCACCAAAAAGCTGACGTCACTAAAGGTAGCGCCATAATGTGTGTTGTGGTGACATTCAGGTAATCACAAATAACGGTTATAATGACGAATGGTAACATTGTCACCATTTCATATGAACATCAGCAATTTTTATGATGGACGCTTTCATGGCTGTCACTATTGGTACATATATATGGCGACGTTCATTGATTGTCACCATAAAATCATTGGTGACATCAAAAATCCGTCATGAATAATGACTATAATGACAAATAATGACCCTCACCATTTCATATCAACAACAACAATTTATAGCGGCAAACCTTTAATGTCACATCACTATTGATCGTATATATGGTGGTGTTCGTTGACCGTCACCATTCATGTTTTGATGATCAAAAATATCACCATAAGCTCATTAGTGATAGTCAAAAAAGTATCACGTCACCAAAAGCGGTCTTACGTCATTCCCTACGAATATCGAGGGCATGATGGAATCGACCACCAACCTCTGCTTTACGACCAGTGCTCTTCATTGAGCTACCACCCTTTAAAAATTAGACTTTCGCTAGAAATTTCCCCTAAAGTGCAAAATACCAAAACCAGAACTGGAAAAGCTAAAAGAATTAGGTGTCCTTGCTCTATTTTATTCTACAACACTCTACAAAGTATGATCTTGATCTATGATGTATTTGTGCCAAGTGGTTCTAATTTTAATAGTAAATGTTATATTCGATAAAATAAATGAATAATGAGAGCCTTATGGGCTAATTTTTAATCCTTACCCAAAAATATCTTAATATTCAGAGTCTGTGGAACAACTGCGTTCCAAGTTCAAATTGAAGTAGATTTTAAATGGAAAGCCTAAAACGATTCGTGGTTTACAAGTTAACATTTTGGATACTGTATTCAATTTGTAGAAATTTATGCTGTAACAACGAAACTATTTTCTTGGCTAAAATACTGTAAGTCAACAATGACGAATAGTCATGGTAAACAGGTCTCTTATTTTTCTAATAAGGGTACATGTAACAGTAAAATTGTGTATGGTATCGAAGCATAAGCGCAATTTCACTAAGACATGGAAATGACAAATTCTTGTTAGAAGCAAAGAAGTTTAATTGAATATATGAAAATCATAAAACTAAATGATATAATTAAACTAAAGGTGTTGTAAAAAAATAGAAATTTCATCATATACCATCTGAATTTGGTTAGTTCTTCAAAAAGAGAAGAGTGGTTACATAAAGTCGACTCCTCATCTTGATTACTGTAATAGACCATCACAAACAAAAATGTCCACATACAACAATCAATATTATAATATTGGTAAGACTTTTGATATAATATATCAAAGCATGTACTATGTAGGAGAATAAGCTGAAGCACAACTAGAAATTTGAATCACAACATAACAATATAAAGGAACATGCAACGGAGAAAAACAACTCTATAGTTTGAAAATATGAACAATCCATAGCTTTGTTCTTATGTTGATATGAATAGCAAAATGTAATCAAGGTTACAGAATTCAAGTATCACACAAAAAATATGCACAAGTATGAAAAGGAATATGCACAGGTATGATAAACTATAATAACAACTCACTCCTTCTCTTATTTATGTAGAGGTAAAGGGCTTTGGCCAACAGGGTGGACCCTGGTCCACTACAAGCAAGCTTGAGAACACATTTGGGTCCACCCATATGAAAGCACTCTACTCTACGTGACATGTGTGTCGACATCAAGAGTGACAGTTAACAAGCAAGCCCTCCATGGCATGATCACTACTCCCAAGGCCAACAATCCTCCCAAGGTCCTACGCTCCAATGCATCTCCCTAAGTCACTTCTGTGTGCTCTCTTAAGGACAATACATATCCGAGTAATGCTGTCATAAGGCTCACACTACATATCCTCCCCTCAACCCAAAGTTCACATATAGTTTGTATCATGTTTATTTTAGGATGTTTTTGTCATGGTAAATACCCAACTCTACTCTATTTAAACCTCGCTTGACACATCAACAACATGATCACCAAACTCCATACTAATCAACATAAAGAAATGTGTTCAAACAACCAAACAAGGTCTAGTAGCAAATAGTAAACCACCTCCAATGTCCAAGTCCAATGACCATAAAATTGACACTATTATTATTTTAAAATGTTTGTATTTTGCTCCAACATGATGACCCACTATGTACTATTTGTACAGAATCTTCATAAGATTTTCTGTTGCAACGTGTTGATCCACTACTGTACATTGGTCAATAACTCCATTTGAATTCAAGGAACTCTTCTAAAATTATTTCCAAGCTTCATTTTCTCTTTCCTATACGTCAAGAAAATTAGACAACTAGAAGAATTCCGTTAACTATTTTCCATCGTTTTCGACAAGTGCCTATTTCTTAAAGTAGAAGCTCTATCATGAAGACATGACTATGACCACATGGTTTAGGTGGCTACGTAATACGACAATGTTATTGAAAACAACATTGAATTTGTTCGTAAAAAACTACCTAGTCCCAAACAACAGAAAATATTAGTAGGTGCGGCATGTTTATATAATTGAGCTTGTTGTCATGTTGGCAGTTTGAACCAACAAAGTCTGAAGAAACAACAATGGTTTCTCTCTAAACATGGAATAAAGATACAAGATTGATGGAGACTTAGTAGTTTCATGACTACGCTTGACTTGCTGTTGTTTGGTTTTTTGATACTTTATTTTTATATTTAGGATCTAGTTCATAATTTTTGAATTTCAGAATTTGATTGTAATAGCGATTAAAGTTTAGCTCACATCATTGGTATTAGAACCTCAATTAATAGCCAGAATTCGCTTATCATATTTTTATAAAGTTCAAATTAGTTACTTATATTCCTGGTTGTTTATCTTTCAAGAATCCTTGTAAGGAAGATAGAGCAAAGCACAACTAGGATATATTGTCACGAACATATACATCAACTAGGATATGTTATCATGAGAAAGTATGCCCCACTCCCATCCCTAACCCAAAAGCAGAAAGATATTACAAGTGTGATAAACTATAATAACAACTCACTCCTTCCTCCTTTTATATGAAAAGGTAAAGCCTGGTAGACCTAATCCCACTAAGCAAACTGCAAAACACAAAGTAGGTCCCACCATGTGAAAACACTATACTTTAAGTTACATGTGTCGACATCAAGGATGACAATGATTAATAAGCAAGCCCTCCCTTTACTGCAATCACTACTCTCCAAGGTCCAGCAATCCTCCAAAAGTCCCTAAACTCCAATACATCTCCTAGGTCATGTAACATCTCCTTAAGGAAAATGCACATATCCAAAGTAATATGTCACCTTAGAGACTCCCACACCTACATATCCACTCCCCTCAATGCAAGAGTTCACATGTCGAGGTTTTGTGCTCATGTTTGTTTTGTGTACCCCAATTTCTGACGGCCACTTCATCGCTATTCAACACATAGGCATCGCAAGAGCGCAGCAATTTGAAGTTAGGCAAAACACGACGATTTATCATTACGTACATGGTCGACACTTTAATAAAGTATCGGAGAAAACCTTTCTCTGACAACGTTTCCAAACAAATACTCTCTCTTCGACGTTTAAACCATCACTCTTCAGTTTTCCAATCACGTCGCTCTTCTATGTTCTCCAAACGTCGGTCTTCGCGTTCTCCGCTTGTCGGTCTTCAACGTTTGTCGCAATTCAAGCGTTACCTCTTGGGCTTGTCTAAAGTATCGATCTTCGGACATTATCATTTTCACCTCTGGCTGCCATGGTCGCGTTTCTTCTTCGTCGTTTAAGGCGTGCACTTAGCGTTTGCAGAAGTCGCTTTTCCAACAAAGCATTTAAAAATATTAAAAAAAGAGGCGGCCAACTCTTCCGGCCGTTAAGTGTGATGTTAGGCGGCAAAACATATATTTCGACACTTGGAGGCTTTCGCTCTTACGATGAAACAATAAAAAATATTTTAAAAAATAATTGCCGGCTCTTGAGCATTTTTAGGTGTCATTCTTAGATGCTTATGAAAATCGGTCTTGAGTACGAGCTAAAAATATTAAAAAAATAAACGTGTATATATATATATATATATATATATATATATATTTTAGGTAATAAAGGTTTTATTGCAAATTTGTCCGTTAAAGCGATGTACAATATATCTTTGAATGAAAGGCCATAAAGATTTAACGACAACCACAAGTTGGGTGCCTCACAGTTGAAAGTTTCATAAGCTGAGAGAACTTATTAACAATCATAATAAATAAAATGTTATCAAATTATTTTAGCCAAATTTTTTAAGACAATTGAAACTTGAAATGGAAAATAAAATTCAATTGCACCTCATATTGAACTTTCCTTTCAATGAAATAGGTAGAAAAAGAAAAATTCTTAATAAAATGAAAATGCTAATGAATTCTTATAACCTAAGTTTTACGGACAAATAAAACTTACGTTAACATAAATAAAAATTCAATCGCACCTCATATTATATTTAACTTTTCATGAAATAGGTAAGCAGAAAGAAAAATTCGAGCCATGACAAATCCCAAATAAGTGTATCATGTAACGATTCAACAAATGTATAATACCAATTTATAATATACACTAGAAGATATTAATCTAATTATGAAAAATTTCATCTTAGTTTCGTGCTTCCTCACTATAGGAGCTTAATATTTATGAAAGAATCATTGTAATGTCATCTCTTTGATTCTATGTTTAATTAGACTTTCATAAATTTTACGGTTAAAGAAAAAAATGATTTCACAATTTAGTGAAGTTTTGAAGATTTCATAATTGAGAGAACTTATTGTAAAGTCACATAATAATAATAAAAAAATGAAACGTGACGATTACTCATATAATGTACCACTAATTATTGAATATATGTGCCACTCATCGGCCATATCTTCCTTATCTTTGTCAATTATCTTACGTTTGATTAAAATGATATCACTGTAGCAGTCTTCATACCTTTAATATAGATCCCTATTACTATAGATAAGCCTTGCTAAAGTAAATGAATAAGACTCTCATACAAGATAGGTATTTCATTCAGTCAATTTCTTGGGGCCTGCGACAATAAGTCTCATGTGTAAGTATAAGCAACATAAGTGATACTATGTTGATGGATTTATGAAATTACCATGGTATGGTGCAGGATTTCAAGCTACAGAATCTACGATTCTCATTTTTTTAAGTCTATATTTGAGTCTGAAACAGAACCCATCATCGGAACAATCTTAAATAAGAAAATTTGTGTTAAATAAATAGTGGAAAAAATAGCAGGGAAAGAGAGGTAAAAGCAGGTTATCAACTTGATAATTTAATTTCTAAATAATTTTTTATTTTTAATTTATTTATGTTAGGCTTTAATTATTTTGTTTTATAACTATAAATTCTTTGTTACTATGTTTTTGAGTTTTAATGTTAATAATGTTTAATGTTTTCTATTATTAATTATTTATCACTATGTAAAATCTGATTTTTTTATTTAATCTTAGGTTAATTATTTTGTTTTGTTTTATTATTTTATTTATAAAGTATTTTAAAAGTAACGAGTAGTATTATCTTTTTATCCTAATTTAATGTAATAAGGTCTTAGGTAGAATATTTTGATAGATTTAATGCTAAGAATTTATTTATTTTTAAAATCTAAGTAGGTCAAAATATCTCTTTATTATTAATGTTATTCGTAAAGGTCCTAAGATTGCTAAGATTTAACAAAGTGTAGTATTATCATTTTATCCTAATTTTATGTGTAATAAGGTCTTATGTAATTAAAGATAGAATTTATTTATTGTAGAAGTCCTAAGTAGGTCATAATATCTACTATTTTATTATTAATTATTTATTCCTTAAAAGGTCTAAAGATTTTTAATAATATATTACAATTATTAATTTAGATTAATTGTTATGAATTTAATGTTGCAAAGCTCTATTTTAATGATGTTTGAAGTTTTAGACCTTATACTAGATTTATGTTTATACGACCCCTACGTAAATTATGTTGTACTACGGAAAGGTAGAAAATTGTTAAAAAATAAAGTTAGGAATAGGTCAATTGTTAACCTATGTAAAGGCACCTTAATAATTAATCCTCCTAAGCAGGATGCGGAAGGTTGAGAATTGATATCGTGCCACAACACACAATATCACATAATAGCGAAGAGAACTAATCCAACAGAATTTTCATTGACTCTCTTGGTCTCTCATGAAGGCAAAACCACATTGCCAAAATATACCTAAACCTCCTATTTTTGGATATTGATTCTTTTTAAAGCCACTAACTAATACGATTTTGTGCATATCAATATTTTTAGAAGCACACGCCTAAATGGGTTGAATATCTTCCAAAATTAGAGCAATTTTCAAGCACGTTATAAATAAAAAAACAAAGGAGAGAGCCATCACGACATCAGGTACCCCTTCTTAGTTTTGCATATGACTTGGTGCTACATTATACATCTTAGTTTGCATATGATAAAAATTTTCTCATTCACAATTCGCGTAAAAAATTCTCATTACAACCTCAATATTGTCTTTTGAAGTATTTGAAGTTTTAATATGTTGCTTTGAAATTTGTGTCAGTATGTCAATCCTTAATTCCTCACAAATACGGATCCCATAAAAATTGAACGTGACAGTACTCATTTGCCGAGCTCGGTGCATAATTCTCCTCTTGCATGTTGTTTATGGCAACATTTACTGCTCACATTCTCTTGACATGGGCTGTTAATGAACAAGGTAGGATAGAATACGGGGAAAATAATGTGAGAGAGAAGAAAAATGCTAAATTTCCTCAAAGCTAATTATTTTACGAGATGCACAAAATAGAAAAGTCATGAAACAAAAATTTTTCTTTTTTAAATTAGAAGAAAGTAAAAATCATAGCCATGACAAATATGAGTGTTAAAAACCACAAATTGTCAATTATTGCAAACCGAGTAAAATAAAAATAGTCTCGTCGCTCATACCATAACAAGGCTTTATTGGTAGAAAAGAAAACTTTAACAACACATCACAGAAGCTAATCCCTAAACCCCTAATGCATACGACTACAACAATATGTTAGTCTGTCATGGAAACCCTAAAAGAAACTAGAGAAAATAGAACATGAGTCTTCAAAGTTTAATCGATCCTTTGATTCGAGATATAATCGATGAATTTTAATGACGAAGAAAGAATCTATAAATTATCGTATCGACATGTTGAAAAATAGAACTAAAATACAAGCAACAACAAATAAAGTACGAAATTCGCCGAATTGACACCAACAGTGGAGCGGGTGTCACGTAATTTCTTCCGTGTTGTGGAAACCGAGCGGACGGTTGCAATCGCAGGCTCGGAAAAACTTCGAACTTTGTAACCTCTAGTGCCTTCCTTTTTTCTTGTTGTTAATAGGACACCCTTACGATAGAAAACACAAAGGCGAGATCTCACCAAGCACAAAGCAGGATCACAGAGGTCAATGAGTAAATCCCACCATAAAGAAATGAAAGGCAGAAAGGGATCGATTCAAGTTTTCGGATACGAAGTTCAACCGAAAACTTAGACAACGAGTAACTCACTCATGGTTACCGGAAGATCGGTGGTTCAAGTCACCAAAGCTAGGTGTGGTGAGCTTAAAGTCACGACAAATGACTTCATTTTCAAGCACCATACATTCGCCAGCTCTTTCCCAGCCTTCCATACATTGCTTTTGCATATCCATAGCTCTTCGCTTCCTTTTACGCTCTTTCTTTCTCGCACACTAATAAGTTGAATTGGGTTAGTTTCGATGGTTTCGAGCCGCATTCTCCCTCCTTCTCTCAGACAAACCATGCAACCCCTCAAAACCCGCGTGATGTAACGCATCCCTCCCTCTTTCACTGGACAAACCCTTTGCAACCCTCAAAACCGAAAAGCGAGAGTATGGCCGTCCTCCTCATCCGTTGGAAAAACCACATGCAACTTTGAGAAATCGGAGAAATGAGTGAGGGGAAATTAAAAGTTTTGGTATTTGAAATTTTTAACATTGTATGAAAATGAAATACGTAATACTTGCCAAAACAAAACCTTTGATCGTTTCACATACAGAGCCAATGGTGACTTGAAAAAATGGTTTTATGTGAGAGTTTATACATGCACTAAGCCAAAAAGACCTTATACATTTCCGAAGAAGAAAAATGAGATTTATACAATAAAATAAGTTTGTGATTATAACGTAGAACATAATAAAGTTGTAAGTTTGTTTTTGAATTATTATAAGTATCAATTTCATCATGGTGCAATAGAAAACAAATTTCATTAAATAAAATGTACGAGACTTTTTTTGGGGTTAATAAAGGGTTTGGATAAATAATGTATTTTTATTATAAATAGTTAATAGGGTTAGATTTAAGACATTTATTTAAATTATTAATTATGTAAAATTCTTGAATTTTATTTCATAAACTACGATTTTTGTTTGATTTTTTAATCTAATTATGTGATATTAAAGATGAATTATGGTAACTTAAAAAATAAGTTTTATGTGTGGTTAAAGTGAATTAGTAACAAAAATAAGTTTTATGTGGTTAAAAGGAAGTTGTATGTTATGGTATGAATATGGTTATTTTCAATTTTTGGTTTAGTAAGGATAACTCATTTATTAGACATTTTCCTGCCAATTTTAAAATAACGAGTCAATGTAAAATAGTGATAGCAAAAGGCTCACATGCTTTAGAAATTTTATATCTATTGGTTTATAAACACTAGAGGTAGAAAAATATCCTAAGCTCTAAATTTAAATTTGTTCCAGCATAGCTATATCTTGAACAACAAATTGTTATGGCAACAAGGGATAGCAGAAATTTGGTGGGTTGTAGAATCAGATCTTGTCATGAAATAAATATCATGTAGTTTTACTAGGTAGAGTAGAGAGAACCATTTTGGTGGAACTTGGCCATAAATAGGACATCTATCATACATTATTTTTGAAACAAATACACCTAGTGGATTATCATTGTCTGAGAATCACTTCAAGATCTAAGCTATTGTGCACACGATATTAAAAGGCTATTAGTGAAACCCACAAAAGTAATAGGTACTTTTATATAGATAGGTTTTCTTGTGTTCTCATTGGTGTAAATAGTAACAATAAAATGAAGAAATTGTAAGTGCTTTTATAGAAATAAGTGTTCTTGTGTCTCATTGTAGGTAGGCAAATGACAATAAAGTAAGAGAAGAATTTGACCTCTTGAACCAATTAGAGAATGATTCTTAAAATAGCGTGGTGCTGCAACACTTTCTGGGCAAAGTTTTTGAAGGTTCCCCACCATATGACGAAGGGAATGGTCATTCAGGATGCTCTTCGAAAGTATTGAAGGCTTCAGCAGTCTCACAAGTATTATGCTAGGAAAGCTTTCAAAGAGATTGGTAGCATCACTATGAGCATTATTACAAAATTAGAAAGGAAGAAAACAAAGCTTAGGCTTAGGTATCATATGAGAGAAGGAAGCAATTGCAAAAATTGAATCCATGGGTGGAATTGGCTAGAAAATAAGCTTGCCCCAAAGATGGAGCTCTTAGCTTTAATAAAGTATTAAATAATTTGCATGTTGTCAACATGAAGCAATCAATTTTGAAAATTACAAGAAAATATTTTAGAAAGTATGAGGTTTTTTGACTAGAAAGATGTAACAACACGAAATAATTACACTATTGATACAATAATAATATTCGACAAACAACCTTCTCACATTTGTGATTGAGTATATAGTAGATTGAGCTGATGAAGATCTAATAAGTAGCAGGAAATGAACAACTTGGGGTATGGCTGTCAAACCCTTGAGCGAAATAACACAATAATGCGCCTAGACCACAGCATATTGTGATTTTCTCCATCATGAAACCCGCCAAGCCCGAAAACCAAATGCTACGTATAGATAATGAGCTTCAAGATAAAAAATCCATAGACATGAAAGAGTGTCATACTACCATACTTGTTCAAAAAATTAATGGTATTTGTGGATCTAAAAAAGAAACTCTAGAGGTATTTACTATTTAAATAACATAACAAACATATGGAAAACAATTTAACCCAAAAATAATTGGTTGGAAAACGAGGATTACTTTGAGTTTAAAAGTTGGGGAATTTAGGTGCATTTGGGAGTTAGGGGTGAATAAGCAGAATTTAGGCAAGAGATTGGTTATTGCGGCTTAGAGTCCTAGGCAGTACGTTGGGTGGTCGCCTCAAGCTAAACGACCGGCTTTGAACGAGTTTGAGCGACACCCTCAAGCAACGAGGGGGGGGGGGGGGGGGCGACATGGCGCGCCCCAACGAACGAAGGAAACTAGGATCAAATGGCCGGGTCGCTGCTTTAGGGCACCGATGGGGTCACAACTTGAAAATTTTTTATCACAGCTGCCCCTTAAACAAACGACCAACCAAACGTGTTTGGGCGGGCGCCCTCACGTAGCGCGGCCGCGGGTGCGCACAACCGAACGAAGGCTGAGAGCAAATGGAAAATAAGCTGCACGAACTTGCAAAAGGCACCATCGATCACAACAATCGTTTAGTCGTACCCTCCGAAAAATGACACGACCCAACCGAACGTGTTTGGGCGGGCACCCCTCACAATATAGCACGCCGTGAACAAAGACACAAGAATAAAAAAACGGATTGCACGAACGTGCCTAAGCACCAATACGGTCTGTCGGTTGATCGTGCCCTCAAGCAGGCAGCCGGCTACGAATCGTTTGGTGGGCGCGCGCGCTCACATAAACGCACCCAACGAACGTGAAGGCACAAGGAAAGGCACGCCGGCAGGCAAAACGTGCACAAGGCACCATGTGGTCACAACTCTATGGAGTTGATCTGACCGCCTCAAGCAACTCGAAATGATACTTAGCTGACCATGGGTTTAAGGGCGGGAGGTACCCTCACCGCAGCCGCGCCCGTGAACAAGCCTGAGAAAAATGAAAAGCAACCTCCTGGCCTTGAACAAACGCCTGCGGTCTGTGTCGTTGGTCGACCACCTCAACAGCAACCAGCAAGCAACGTTTGGGTGGGCGCCTCACAGCAAGCGCGCGCGGCGAGCGATAACTGGAAAACGATGAAACCCAGGCGAACATGGAGCACCATCACGGTCACAATATGCCGAAGGTACGCTTGTGGTATGAACTACATTGATGCGATGTGATTTGGTGGATATTTCATCGTGGGCCTTAGTGAATATTTATCCTAGTGAAGTGAACTTATATATTGGCGAAGGTATGTAATCTATAACTATATTTTGCATAAGGTGGTGAATAAGCTTGAAAATTAGAAAGATGAAAATTAACACCCAGCGGAAAAAATTCCAACTTGACTTCTTGATTTACAGAAATCATTTTACAAATTGGAGGAAATATTCCCAACTTCTTCTGTTGTAGGAGAAGAAGGCCCGAGCCAGAAAAGGAACAAAAAGAGAATTCCCCATGTTTTCGATTTGAATGGAATGATAGGACAAGCATTCACGACAACAAACAAAGACATAAGATTGAAAGAATTATAGCATCGATAGAGTTTACAAAGTCTGTGACACCAACTAGCACAAAGATTTGTCTTGACTCTCAAGCACCTTGATGATACTACTGCCTTGTCATGTACGCACAACAATTCCACCTTTGAATAGTAAAATCGTAAAGAGATCGGGTCAGCACGGTGTTATGTCTTCCTGTCCTTGATGAACAGTACGAGGGTGAGAGGATCAGTGGGGTTGTCGACTTGTAAGACTCCACATGTGAAGGTAAGTTAGCCGCATGTGCTTTACAAAGCACCACCTCAACCTTAATAGCCGAAATCACGGTAAATGTTATGCGTGATACGAATATGTACATATATAGGAAGCGACGAAGGCATGAAAGGAAGGTAAGCTGAAATCTTCAAAAAATAATTCTCATGGTGCATATGTCAACCTGGCAAAACAAGAAAGGAACAATTATATTGGAGTGTAATTATTCATGGAATATCTTTCCTTTGACATTTTCGACAATCTCTCATACTAAGCTTGCTTACTTCAAGAAGAAGAGCTTGATTCGTTTATGTGTCCACCCTCTTTGTTTTGGCTTTTAAATGTGGCAATAAGCCTTTTGAGGGTGTTTTAGGGTACTATTGATTTTCTTTGGAGGAGGGATAAATTGTTTTCTTAGGAGAAAACCTTTTTGAAGGTGTTGAATAGTGATAAAGAGAATCCCAAGATCACTAACTAGAACCTCTAAATCCTTCAATAATTAGAGACACAGAAGAAGCCCATACATTTATGTGAATTGTTAATTCTTTGGACTAGCCCCATAAGTACTTTATTTTTCGTATTTCACTTGAGTTTAGGAGAATCTCCCCCCCCCCCCTCCCGCCACTGGCTATTTCTATTTTATATTTGTTTCTTTCTTACTTGCTTCTTTAAACTCTTTATAAATATAAATTATATAGCTAAATTCTGTATAAAAAACTGTGTATTAGAATCATGCAGTTAAGATAAAAAAATAAAGCTAAATGTGTCTAAAGTGAGTGCAAATTAACAACATAACCCCCGGCATGATCCTCATAAAACTAACTAAACCCATATTCGTCTCTTTGTCAAGTTTGATATTTCAATAATTATTTTAGATGATTTTCATGAATTATTAGAGTTTTTGTTTAGCCGGTTTTTAAGTTGCTTGATATTTCCTAGGTGCCCCTCCGGCCAGCACGACCCACCCGACACCTAACGTTTCCTTGGGTGCCCTCACAACTTTGACCAACTTTGTCCCGCTGCGAATGCATTCCTTAGGTTCCTCACCGACCCCGACCCAAATCGTTTGGGTGGGCGGGTGCACCTCAACCCGACGACCCGACCGAATGTGTTTTGGTGGGGCGTCCTCCATTAAACGACCCACAGAATGGGTTGGGCACTCCAGGCACCCTCAAGCAGGGCAACCCTACCGAATGAGTTTGGGCGGCCCTCCAGAAGCAAAATGACACGGCGAGCTGCAAACGAAGGCACATCGGCCGGAAAACGAAAGGAGCCACAAGAATGTGCATAAGGCTTTGTGTGTGATGTTTGGATAGGTGCTAATTGTAAGGTTTTCATTTTTATAATTTTCTTTGTTGTGCTTTCTGCCATGCTACTAATTGCTTTCCTTTTGCCCTAGCATTTTAAATTTCGATGTCTGTCTCTCTAACTGTTTCTTTTAATGAAGAGCCTCATCCTTATTTGGTAAGTGCTTTCTTCAATATGGTGTGAATATTTCATCGAATGATTCTGGCATTTGTATCTCGAAAATAGCTTATGAGCCCATTCCTTGAGTATTTAAGTCAATTGAAATGATTATCGATGATCACCAACTAATGGTACTTGCAAAGATTTTACTCTAAAAATTCTCGATTTTCACACCAATATGCGCTTAATTATACAACATTTTAACCTCCTTTCGTTCATGCCTCCTCTATTCTCTTTAGCTAATGCTATAAGCACTTATTGTTGTTGTCAAAGCTTTTATCTCTATCGTCCCATTGAGCTATTTCGATTATTTGTGGACATTGATCTGCTTTTATTTAATTTCTTCAATTTTTTCATTTTGTTATGCATTACCTTTGTGATTCCTTCTTTCTTGCCCTGTGCTTTTGCGCAAGCATTGTTGACCATAACGATGAGCGGTACAAAACCCACGCGATCCCGGCCCGAGCCTGGCGGCGGCGCGAGCGGCGGGGAGCCACGCGGTACCAAGCGAGCCCGGTCGAGCGATGCGGTGAGCGCAAGCCCCGCCCGGTGTGGCCCCGCCGGACCCTTGCGGCGGCGCGGTCGTGCGAGCGATTAAGTGAAAGATTGATAGTGTATTACGCCGTTTTTTATTTATTTATTAGGTGAACGATTTTGGGTACCCGAGATTCTTGTACTTGATGCATAATAATGAAAACCCTCCGGTAATACACTAGTTTTCACACAGATTGGCTTTTTAAGAGACGATTGTCCGGAAAATACGTGTGTCACTTTGTCTATGAGCATGTTATTTAATATTTTATCTATATATGTGTGGGTGCTAATTGTGTTACTATTTATCGCTAATTTATTGAATATTTTAGAAATTAACATAACTTAATTCTGGTAAAATAAATCAAGATACTATAGTAGGAAGTTTAATTAAGGGTACCATTCCTAAGGCTGCTTGTTAGGTCACCTAGAAACAATTTCCCAAGAATCTAGCTAGAGAAAACTTCTATCTCCCTAGGCGGTGCATTGTTTCGTTGCCCATCACTCTCTCGAGAACTTGACCAATTCCAATGGTAGAATATCGGGATACCTCGAGCCTAGCTCTAGGATCAAGTTTTTCCTAGGTGTTCCCAAGGGACGAGAACCCTGGTAGGATCAATTTGACCTATAAAGTAAAAACTCTTGTAAGTCTGACACCCTCACCTTTTCCAAGATAGGAACATCATTGGTTGCTAAATTCCATCCCACACAGACCTAAGTTGGAGTCCGCCAGCCGTGGTCCCATTTTGGTGTGGAAGCCTTTCATCGAGAACATTTGGGAATCCAAGTTCCCAAAGTTTTAGAATTGAAAATTCCTTCATAAGTCTTTTCTTCTCCTCAACCTTCAATCCCCCTCCTCCCTCCCTATAAAATAAATTCGTTTGCCATGAAAACAAGTCACTCTTTATTTATCTTGGAAAGGTTTCAAAGTCACTTCACCTATTCATTGACCTTTAATCTACAAAAGAGACTTCTAAACTACGAGACTCCACCCATTAGTGAAAATTCACGTGAAGAGCAAGACGCCATTGTAGTGACGATGGGCTAAGCCTCCATGGGCACACCCTTGTCTCGTTCCCACTATTAGAACCCCTTTTAGGTCATACTAATTTGAAGTGATGGTAACAAATTGTTCATAATTCCATTTGTCAACAACTCTTTTGGTATGCCCATACACCATACTAAACTCCAATATGAGAAATCCCAAGGCTATAGAGCTTCCCTTTAACCTCACTAGATAAATCCTCTACAATATAGTGAACTAGGGCTAGTTGGTTTGGCCCCTTGGTATTACTTTATTCCTTCAAAGTTTGCACATCCTTAGGCCCTATACACCTACCTTACAATTTTGTTGTCCTTCACTAGAACAAGAATTGGGGCTGGTATTCTTTGACGATGGCCTAACAACCCTCGCTATGTGGGTTTGCCATCGATACGCACCAACCACGATGAAGTTCTTTTCTGCCCAGTCTAGGGCCCACAATATTATCTTCATCTAGGGCTCTTAAAATATTCCACCTATTTCAAGCAGAAGCCATTAAGGTATGCAGCATTCTGAACCCTCACATGATGATCTTGCTCTTGGAGGATGATCACCACGGCCTCCCTTTAGCAACCCCTTATAAACCCTCGTGCAAAGCCTAATTTAGGACTACATCTCTCTTCACCCCTTTGATGTGCCATATAGTGAATACATGTCATACATGCTAAGATGTAGTGATAAGGAATGCCAAGATATTGCAAGGGTATTGTCAACGCATTCTCGGTATCAAGACAACAGAAGGAGAAAAAAGTTAAAATACAGAAATAGACACATAAGAAGGTTAATAAGTCATCAATTTGCTAGAGAGCATGCTAGGCACACCAACTAACTGGTGAGAAATAGGTGCCAAGTGAAAAGTCTTAAAATGCATTCTACGTGCCAAGTATTCCTTTTTTGCTTCTCATCTACTTTCCAACAATTGATCGTCACAAATAAATTTAATATTAAACCATGTAAATCCTTTTAAGAGCATCTCAACGTATTCACATGCCTAAGAGCTTTCCAGGGTACTGTACGTGCCAGGTATAAATATGTATAGAGACTAGTTGCTTTGTGTTATGAAGTGACGAGAATGTGAAGAGTGCTAAGGTGTGCTAGAGAGTGATAATTCATGTTGATGAGTGTTGAAGTTACTAGGAAAAAAAAGATTAAAGAGGCACTAGGTAAAAATTCATGAAGCTAATGAATATGAGAACGTATGCAGGAAGACTAGTGTTAATGAGTGTTAGTTGTCATGCCAAGAAGAGAGTGACAAATGTAACATTAGTAAATCATATGAGAATATCAAAACGTATCCAAAATTAAAATGTACTTGAAATTTAAAATGTTAATTATATCATGTGCCAATTATTAGTACCAAGATATGCCAATACATGCTATGTGCAAAGAGATATTGTAGTGCGGTGCCATGGTATAACAATATGTATCGAGCAACAAAAGAAGAAACCAATATTAAGAAGGTTAATGATGAGACTTTATCTTTTTGAAAAGGGCATATGAGCACACTAATAATAGGTCCCAATACATGATGGCATTGTGTACCAAGTGCTAATGTGTGTTAATGCATTGAACCAAGGTATTCCAAGAGCATGCGGCCCTGAGACTATGTAGCATGCCAACACATGCTATGTGACTCCATGTTATGTGCATGCCTTTACCATGTACTTAGGTATAAATTATCATCACAATATTGCTAAGTACAAAATGTTCCAATACATATTGGGTACTAAGAAAGTATTAGTATGTGTATTAATTACAAGGTATTACCTAATTGTTGAAAATTGTTAGGTCTTTCTCATTAATAGAATTGTCAAAGCTTGATTATGTATTAAATAATATGCTACTACATAATAGTGGAACTTTATCTAAAGAAATTTGCTAGATAATAAATTTAATAGATGAATCATGTGTTGACTCATATTAAAGTCTCTATTAGGCTAGTCATTGCTTAGGGGAAATGATACACTAATTACTTCTAAAATTTAAGTTGACCCTAACCACTATAGCCTTGGAGAATATTATAAAAATACTCACAATAATTATATTAAATCATTATCTTATTAAAAAAATATATTAACGAGGCACATAAACGTCATCAAAAACTCATTGGAATGATAATGATAGCTGAGCATTTTTTGGCTCGTCACCAAAAGAACAAGAAGCATTGGTAGTCATTAAAGTTAAGTATAGAAGTATCACAAAAGGGTGTTGTTCGACCTTTCGCAGCCTCACAAAAGTGTCATTGAAAATGTCTTTATTGACGGATACGCAAGGGACCGCTCCTGTTGCTAATAACGATTTTTTAATCAATAATGACGGACATTTAACGTCACCAAAAGTAACAAAAAGATAATTGGTGGTCATTAAAAGTTCGTCACTAAATGTCACCAAAGAAGAAATTATTGATAGGCAGCACAACGACGCTCACCAAAAGTGTCATTGAAAATGTCTTTAGTGACGGACCATAAAGACCATCACTATATACACTTACGATGACGATTTTTAAGGACGAAGTCACCATATGACATTGGTAGCGGACCTTGCGTCTGTCCTGAAAAGCATAATCCCCTCACCAATGTGCTTTTTTCTTTGTAGTGAAGGTTGTTGAAGGGCTGATTTGAGAGCAGTAAAATGGATTTTTGTGTAAAATGGAGTGGGATGGACACTAAATTTGTGAAGAAAAAAGGATTTCAAACATAAATAGTTCAATAGCTAACATAAACATGGTAGGGCTAACCATTAATCACAGAGAGAAAAAAAGGTGTTAAACAAGTTTTTAGGCAGTTTGCGGCATTGTTAACCCTGTGCTTTTTGGATGAGGCTACACCTATGTTCTTGACCCTTTGTTTATTAAATGAAGGAGGCCTTAACAACTGACTTAACCATCTTCTCATGCTTGGAGGAGGTTTTACACAAGTGACCCAACCGTCTGCTCATGCTTGGAGGAGGTTTGCAACAAGTGACCCAACCCTCAACTCATGCTTGGAGGAGGTTTTACACAATCACATTTCATCTATTTTCAAACTATTTCAATCTTTCCTTTCACTTCATATCTCTGCTTAGTATATCACAATAAGTAATAAAAAGTGAAAAATTGACAAAATGCCATGAGGGGCATGCTCTAAGATGTGTATTTTTGTTTGATAGAATACCCTTATGCATCTTTAGAAAATAGGAGCAATCCTGACCTATGTCTGTAGAGTATTACTTGCTAGTCATAGGTCACTAACCTTTTGACTGTGTTTGCAGGAGTTCATTGAATTACCTCTCTGACTAGTACTTGCATCCCAGGCTCAAAACCACATGAGAAGTAGCTGTCCTCTCATGTTAAGTTTAATAATGTCTTCTGGAACACTGATACACTTCTGATTTTGAAGAAGACATTGAAACACTGTAAATCCACCTAATATCAATTTGACTTGTGGCATATGCACTGCTGAGACATCAAGGCTTGTTAGTGGTGCGACTTAATTGTGTATCAAGATTTATTTGCAGAATAGGAAGGTCATCTATGAGTGGTTGATATTATATAGAGGCTATTTTGGCTTTAGGATAGATTTCCAAGGGAGGAATGCCTAAAGTGCCACTACCTAACTTAGGGGAGATTTTTGACAGATTTGGAGTATTCTCTTTGGAGCTGATGGACAAGTTTGTATGACTGAGACTAGATATGGCTTAGCAATTAGGTTTTTTCTCATCATAGGCTGATTGAAAAGGTAGGAGGGAAAAATGTTTAGGGGTGTTTTCTAGCTGAAAAATTTAACAAATTGGAGATCAACTGCTAGAAAATTTGGCTTTAAAAACTAGCCATCATCAACAGGTGAAAAATACTGATGACTAACACCGTCAAAGGCTTCCACATTGAAAATGGAGTGGCTTTCCCATGAAGGCTTGACATAATATGGTCCTTCACACCTTCCAATATAATTATTGTTGTCTTCGCTATCTTATTTTTCCATGCGTCAAGTAAAGCAGCATCACTAGAAGTAGGCTTAGAAACATCGCTATCGATGAACTCCTTGAGACCATTATCTTCAAGCACCACCTCCATCCTGTCCTTCCATGCTATGTAGTTCGAGCTACCCTCAAGGGCATACTCCAACCGCAACCCATTGAAAGCCATTTCAATGTATACTCAACTGTCGCACCAAGAAATTTCTATAGCAAATTCGAATTGTCCACCAGCACAAAACTCAGCACCGTTTCAAGATTGCAATCTTCAGTGATTAACACTACTCTTATACCATGTAGAAATTATACAAGATGCATGTATATTACAAGACTCCGCTAATATAACAAATTAACTTATGTTAAATACATAATCCTTCCACTTAATTCTTTGCGGAAATTAAATCACCAATTGCAAAACACATATGAAGCAAATAAATCGCACATAAACACATTTTTTTAACAGAAAAGCTTAAATCTAAAAACCCCAACTATCATATATTATATATATCAATGGATCATGTAATAATCTCATACAAATCTTAGTACATCAAGCTCTCAGTACAATCAACAATCATTACACACTGTCATGCAGAAATTTGCATATCTATGCACCAATTTCTTGCCTCCTACAACCTGCCTCCACTACGCAATCCCTGATGAAGAAGACCCCTGAATGAATTCAAATTTTCCTTACCTTGACTACAAAATCATCATTTTCATCTCCAATGTGTGTCATATGCATTGAATGCATCACTATAGTCACAACAGATAGTCCATCTCACCCTTTGACCTATATCTCCACTGGGTCTCCACTGGAACTGGCATGCAAGTAGTTAACTACTATATTTGTTCAGTTGCAAGTGAGTCTCTAGTTGTGAATTAATTAAATAATTAATTCACTAAACTCTCACTAGTGTATCTTCAGTTAGAACTAGATACAACTAGCACAACTGAGTTTAACTCACTTAACCGAGTTAAACTAAATAACAACTCCCATAACTACTCTTCCAACTCTGTCACAACTTTGCCACTTCAGTTCTAACTGAGTCCTCCATGCATGAGTCACCAACCACACTAGGAATTGCGTAATTCCTTTAGCCCACTGATTTTCCAATTCTGTTCACTGAAATAAAGTGCTCCAAGAGAATAAGTTGATATTTATTGTCAGATTATTATTAAGGGCTAATAATAATCAACATGCATCTATTTTTAGATTGACGATCTATAAATAGACTTCGCCCAATATCCTAAAAGTAGAATCTCATCTATTTTTCACATTTGATCAACCATCTACAAATAACATCCTACAACTTATAGAATATGCTCACCATGTCTAAAAATAGACATACACCTAAAAATAGCCTACAGGCCCCACTTAGTGAAGGTGCTTAATTTTCACTAAGCTCATCATCTTGTTGAATCTCAATGCCCAAATAATTCATGAGCATCGTATTGAACATAAATTAGCTCTATCAAAATGCAATATGGAAATTGGAATAACAAATGTAGATTTCTGTGTTTAAATATTTCAGATGGTAGTATCACACTACAAAACCATGTTCTTCTAAACCTAGAGAATTATTGCAGAAAATCTTAGACAAAAATCAACTACAAAGGTTTCATGAAATTCAAATTATATCAAACGATTTTATAAAGGACAAGCCCAAGATTTAGTTGTCCTGCAACAAATATTGATGAAGTCACCGATCCCATGGAACCCGTCGAGGTATAAAGGTATCTTTTTAACACCTATTTATCTCACATTAATTATCAATCCGGGAGCGAATTTTTATTTCAAGAGTGTACTCTGTCTGAGGCTGCAATTCATCCAAGAGAAATGCTATGAAGATGTAGTACATAATTCTAAATTCAAGAATAAACAAATGCTTGTAAAGGAACCTAATTACAAATGGAAATGCTCTGAAACTTGAATTAAATCAAACTGCAAAACATCGATCAGGGATACAGTAGCAATAACTCTTTCCCTTAGAAATCGATGCAAGATAACCAATCTGGGGACTTGGGAGCAATAACCTCTGTCCTCTATAGTTGGTGATCTTAAAACAATCGAAATGAAAGAAAACTCAATCTTCTAGAAATTGATGCAATTGAAATCAAACTGGAACAAGACCATCAATCTGGGAACGAGGAAGCAATAACCAATGTTCTCTACAGTTGACAGTCCTGCTTGAAAGAAATTAAAAGGAAATAGAAATTGAACTAAAAGCTGCTAATGAAAGGAAACTAGGAAAGCTCTCAAAACCAAACTCTTTGCAATTAATCAATTGAAATGAACAACAATGTAAATGGACAGCAAACTGAAATTAAAGAAATCAAATAACCAATACTATTGAACAACATCTGTAATGAATATCAATCAAACGGAATAGTAAGTGGAATGAAACCATAATGGAAATAGAACAGCGAAGCTCCGTTAAGGTATTAACAAGATAAATTATACAGTGTTGAGATTCTTGTTAAATCATAAAGAAACAACAACGTGATTCATTAATATAACACGAAAATACCAATAAGAAATTAACTCTGCAATCGTAATGAAACCAAACACGATTATCACACAACAGTAATTAAAGGATAGAAATACAAACAACGGATTGCTCCACCAGGGCCGGACCCTCAACTGCCGGAGAAAGCGCCGCTGGGCTACTGCAAAACTTGAGAAATGGAACAAGAACGCCTCTTTGTATTAATCAAACATGAATAGATTTTACATCAGTTGCTCTTTGCTCACAAGAGTCAAGGAATTACAATGTTACAAAGGGAATTCAATAATCATCCATTGTTTTATTGTTTCCCAATACATAATACATGCTCTCATTTTATAATCAGAAAGAGGAGAAATTAAATAGCAAATATGATCTCCCATAACAATATTGGATTGTTACCAACAAATTGATCATCCAGAAAATACATTTTCAACAATCTTTCAACAAGAGCAAGGCGAATTTGGCTTTGCAGCTGAGATTTGGAGGACGGCCGCAACAACAAATCTTAGAAAATCATGCTCAAAGAACCCTGTGTTTCTCTCAATACAAGCCAAATTTGGGCAAACTGTTCTTCCATAAATTAATTGGGCCCGTTCTGGACAAAACCCATGTTCCATATTTTCCAGATTCTTCTTCATTTTCCCAGAATCTTAACCGCAAAACTGTCACATCTTATTCCAGCGAATTTCTGAGTTGGAATATTTGATGATGATTTGGAGATCAAATCTTCAATCTGAAAAATATCTTGGAGGCTAAAATGGTGAGTGATATTAAAAAATATATTAATAAACCATCATTGATAAAATCATGCATAATAATCATCAATTTATTAAAAATAAAGGAGAATAAATAATATTCATCCATAAGAGCATAAATCATTATAAAATGGATTTATATGATAAATTATAATAAATGACATGATAAAGAAGAGTAAAAATGGATGAAATAAGTGTTAAAAAGTGGTCTTATTCACGGCCCATGGAACCAAGCCATGAATCAATCGGTGAAAACAATCAAGGAGAAAGTCCAGAAATTTCCTCCACTCAAACTCCCAACAGGTGAAGGATCTTATATCCTTGAAACAAATACATCAAATTTTGCATGGTGACACATTCTATTGGAACGTTTAGATGGAAAAAAAGAGATATGTGGCTACACTTCAAAAACATTCCATGGAGCCAAACTTAACTATCCTTCAAGACATAAAGAAGTAAAAAAGAGCATCAGTCATTTTAGGATTTATCTTAAACCAGTAAAATTTTTGGTCCGAACCGATCTCAAAATCATGTCAGGCATGATAAAAGAAAACCACGATCTCGTATATAACAATGTCTGTATTCTAAGATGGGAAGTTTGGCTTGACGGTTATGACTTCGGCATTGAGCATAAGCCCAAATACGTGAATTGCGTAGCAAATCTTCTTACAAGAGAAGCAGCAGACCAACCAGCTGGAAAGGAAGCAACAGTGGGCCCATAACCCCTAGGTCTATTTTAGGCATAAGTATTTGATTTGGTCCCCATATGTCTTTGAACCATTAAGGGATGAGATAATGCAAGTTGTCCACTTACACCCGAATCTATCTTAGGGTTTCAATAATGACTGGAAATAACCAGTCTTAGGTCACCAGACATCGGGTGAGAATACTATAAATGAGAGGCTATGTCCCTCATAATACTCACGCCGAGTTGTTCGAGTATTTTGAGCAATTAGTCATCTTTATATTTCTCCTCTTCTTCATAGAGTGATGTTAGATTGCGCTTTGTGAATAAAGTATCAGTCACTCAAACATTATGAGTTTGTAAGTTATGAGTGCAAAATTTTCATTCAATATATCTGAATACCTGAAACCATATGCTTGGCGAAGAATTTATGAATGATATTCACATACTGGTATTAGAGCCATTTATGGTTGATTGTGTCTATTATATTTTCTTCTTTTTTTGTAGCGGACCCGTATCAGACCCCAAAAATCACCGAGTTCAGGTTGAAGGAGTGAGTGATAAATCCATCTTTGTAGGTGAAAGACAAGGTCTTTAGGTGTGTATTTTTACGAAGCATTTATATAAGACAGAATCTGACTTAGAGTAAAAAGATTTCGGTTCAACAAAAATCGAAGCCTCTATTTTCAGTTCATCTCTGACTTTTTAATGGATTCAAGCATGACATAAGTTAACCAGGTAGAAATTGAAGCCTCTGTTCCAAAAATTTCTCTATTAGACAGATAATCTTCATACAAAGAAGCATCTACTTCTGCATCTACTATTTCTATATCAGAGAAAGAACCAGATTCAAATTGGAAAATACCGCCAATTCTTCCCTCTCAAGTATATAACATGCCGTTCTATAAATATTATGCATCTACCCAAATTGGTCTTCACTCTATAGATATCAGTTTCACATCCTAAGACAAACTTACTCAAATTCTTTTATTACAAAAAGAAGAGTTAGATTGGGCAGAAAATAAAGGTTATAAATATTACCACTTAGGAGAAATCCAATTCGGATTGAATTCATTGGTTATACCATATATAAATGTAAATAGCCTATGTGTCATTGTAGACACCCACCATAACAAGTTGTCTGATGCAATAGTAGGAGTATTTTCAAGCCCATTGCATGATGGTCCAGCCTTTGGTACAATTTATCCAAAGTACTATGTTGCCCTCGATGACCTCTACATATATGACCTCCTCCAAGCATCCATCCATCCTCAAGGATTTGACATGAAATGAAAATAAAAAATCACTCAGTTAAAAACCTTGAATATTTTCATATTTGGAAATGATAGTATGCCTCCTCTACAATCTCATATGAGAGAAAATTCACAGCTTATAAGTGAGGTGGAATCAGGTTCTAGTAAATCCACCATTCCTATTAATTTTGAGTGGATTGGAATCCAGTATCCTGAAATTTGGGAAAATAAATATGACCAGTACCAAAAAACGACACTATTCAAAGAAGAATTGAAGATAGCCAAAGCCAAGCTAGTTGCTTTCTTCACTGTTACTCAATCCTTCCAACTCCCAAAAGAAATACAAGAATGATTCAGGGTCCAAGAAATAGAAAGTTGACTAATTTCTCAAAATACTAGAACAACTCAGCGTGAGTATTATGAGGGACACAACCTCTCATTTATAGTATTCTCACCCGGTGTCTGGTGACCTAAGACTGGTGACTGCCAGTCTTTATTAAAACCCTAAATAGATTTGGGTGTAAGTGGACAACTTTCATTATCTCATCCCTTAATGGTCTGAAGACATATGGGGACCAAATCAAATACTTATGCCTAAAATATACCTATGGGTTATGGGCCCACTGCTACTTCCTTTCTAGCTGGTTGGTCTGTTGCTTCTCTTGTAAGAAGATGCGTTACACAGTTCAGGTATCCGAGCTTATTCTCAATGTCGAAGTCATAACCGTCAAGCCAAACTACAATGAAATTATGAGATCCACACTGAAAATAATTATAACCCCTTGCCATTGATGTCAAAGGGGGAGGAAAAGTAGGCAGAGGAAGATAAACACTTCTTGGAATGAAAGGGGGAGGAAGTGTTGGAGGAAGTGGTTCCATCAATGCCAAAGGGGGAGACTATTGGAAATATTGTCATTGATGGCAAAGAAACAGAAAGGAGAAGCACTAGAATTATCATTGAGAACAAAGGAGCAGATCAGGATCAACTGGAGTATAAAGGATCAGTAAGGCAAAGAAGGCAAAATTTAAGTGGAGAAGCATAAAAGAGAGGCAGAGGAGAGGCAAAGAGGAAAAGAGAGGTAAAGGAGCAGCATTAGAGGCAAAGGAGAAAGGTAGAGGAGCAACAAAAAGGCATGGATCAACACAAAAATTATCATTAAGGAAAAGGAGTAGACAGGAGCAACAAAGAGCAAAAGAGAGGCATAGGAGTAGCATTAGAGGCAAAGGAGCAGCAAAGAGGCATGGATCAACACCAGAATTATCATTAAGGCAAAGGAGTAGAGAGGAGATGTAAAAAGGCAAGGAGAAACATTATAGTCTTTATCAAGGAGCAAAGGTAGAAAAGGTAGGAAAGGAGCAAAGGTAGAAAAAGAGCAAAGGAAACAAAGGCAACAAAGGCAGAAAGCTTGGGTCAAGTCATGAATGTATTGAATCGAGTTGTGAACATGCTAAGATAAATAATGAACATGTTTAGAAAATAGAGAAAGTCGTGAACGCACGGGTCAAGTCGGGATAGTTTTCATTTAGATCAGTGCACGAGGGCGCATGCAGCGCGTGCAGTTCTATGGGCAGAGTTAGGTAATTTCCAAAAGAAAAGTGTTCAAAATAGTGTTCAACGGAGATATCGCATATCACAATTGCAACAGAAGGCCTGATCACATATCATAAATCACATCAGAAGGAGTATAAAAAAACAACAGAGACACAGAAATTGCGAAAAGTGAAGTGTGGGAGATGACGTGGTGATGACGTGGCAATGATGTGGCATAATGACATGGAGATTACGTGGACCTGGCTAGCATATCGCACATTGCTATCACTGATTTTTACATTTATATGTTTAGTTATGGCAAGTTAATTGTTTTAAGTTGCGATGCGATAAGAAGTGGGGTTTACGATGCGATCACATATCGCATATGATAAGAGGAACCTTGTTATTGCTATGAGATAAACCTTGCGATATGCAATAAGGGGTGGATGCGATGTAGTTTCAGAGTTAAATTGCAAAGGATTTCAAATCTGGAATAAGGCCTTTTTTTGAAGAAATCACAATGGAGTTGGAAGTGGTGAATATGACGTAGAACCACCAATAATGTTGAGATGTGATATGAGGAGCGAACGTGATATAGTTCAAACCTAAAATATAAAGGAATTGAATTCTGGTTGTGGGACCCAACCAAATATCGTAATTCGCAAGCTCAGGAGGATAAGCGCTTAAGAATCATGTTGGAACACCGAAGTGTGAAGTGCGATAATGAAGTGGACGCGATGCATGTCAATGTTGAAGCCTAAAGGATTTCAAGTCCGGGAGTATGGGTTTTCCCTTTGTTAAATCACATCAGAGAGCAAAGGAGTATTATAACATAAAAAAAAGGAAAGCCTGAATGCAAGAATAGACTCGGGTAAGACCCGAGACTCGTGTAAAACAGTGGTTGATGTGGTAACGGTGGCTTATGAAGAAAAGGATAAACGCGACAGAAGGGATCGGGTAGAATAAGACCTAACACTACGTCTAGAGGGAAAAGTAGTTACACCTTGATAATGGAAGAAAGTATGAACGCAAGCAGAAAGGCTCGAGTAAGGACCCAACACAGAGCAAAGGGTAGAGTCAGGTGTTGAGAAGAGAAGTGAAGGATGAACGCTTTGGGCACGAGCAGAAGAGGCAGAGTCGTGCAAAAGGAGATATGGTGGCACTGTTGGAAACGTGCCAGCTGGGTCGAGTCATGCAAAAATTGTTTTTGTAGAATTGTTATGATATAACTGCAGAAGCATAAGAGATAGTGACAACAGCAGAAATGAAAAACACACAACGAGCCAAGAGCTAAAAGGGCTAAGTGAAATATACTTGTTGTAACTGTAAATGTAAATTAATTGATTATTTTATATTGTTTGTGATGCAAAGGCAAGTATCCGTAGGCATAGGAAAAAATCCATGGGTGTTGTAATGATTATTTCTGATGTAATAACCTGAATTGAAGAATGAGGAATCAAATGGGTGGAAGGCATAGGGTCAGGTCGGTTCACTTCGTATTCCCGGTAGAATGCAAACAGTCAAGGAGTTATTTGTATAAGAAATGTAATATCAGTGTGGATGAAAGAGGTTAGAAAGATGCAAAATGAAAAGAGCGAAAGAATGTAAGAGCGCTGCAGAAGGTTGGAGAGTGGAAGAATAAGAGAGAGATGATATGAAGTAGATATGTAGGATGAAGAGGCAGCAGTGGATAAGGAGTATAACAGAGTAGATATACAGGTAAATTAGCATTTTAGTTTCATGTTGAGCGAGGGGATTTTAGTCTCCTTTCAAGTTGTAGCTTGATAAATTTCTAGTTGGAGCTGGGTGAGGTAGGAGCCTCCTATAGGCTGTAGCCTGTAGAAAATATTTGGGAGTTGGAGCTTCCTTGCAAGTTGTATCTTGCAGAAATTGAGGTAGGAACCTCCTGTGGGTTGTAGCTTGCAGAAAATACATGGGAGTTGGTGCTTTCGTTTCATGTTGTAGCTTGATAGATGTCCAGTTGGAGTTGGTTGAGGTAGGAGCCTCTTGTGGGTTGTAGCCTATATAAAATACATGGGAGTTGGTCCTTCCATTTCAAGTTGTAGCTTGATAGATGTACAATTGGAGCTGGTTGAGGTAGGAGCCTCCTGCGGGTTGTAACCTGCAGAAAATAGATGGGAGTTGGAGCTTCCTTGCAAGTTGTAGCTTGCAGAATTTGAGGTAGTAGCCTCCTGTAGGTTGGAGCCTACAAAAAATCAGTGGTGAGAAGGAGTTGGAGCTTTCCTTTGCATCAAAACAATAATAAGATGTGGTTTTCTCCCTAATGGGTTTCCACTTATATCTGTTGTCTATGTGCTTGATGATTATGTGTTAATGTGATGTTTTAATCTACTTAATTACTTGTTGTCCACACATTAATTTTGTTGATTCATCATTTATTAAGCTGCTTATGAAATGAGTGTAAATAAGTTGAATGAAAAGAGTTTTAAATTTCCATGAATTTACTAAACTGATTCACTCCCCTCTCCCCCCTCTCATTTTAGCTAAGGGTTTATCATAAATAATTTCCAATAACATGGATTAAAATAGAGATACAATTCAAACTTTTAAAAAGTAGCAGCTTAATATATTTTCATGCATATGCATGTTTGATAATATCATTGTAAAATAATCTACATGAGAAGGAGTTCATGACATTTTTTACTTTTCTAATGACAGAGTCTTCATACTACATATTACATATATCAACATCTTGATGGTGTTTTCAACAATTGTATTAACACCTTCTTATGTAGTTTTAGTTCTTGGTAATGAATGTTCTAGTATATTTTCATGCATATGCCTATTTGACAGTATCCTTGTAAATTCAAATCTACAAGAGAATAAATTCATGACATTGTTTATTTTTCTAGTGACAATGTCTTCATATTACATATTGCATATATCAACATCTTGATGGAATTTTCAACAATTGTATCAACACCTTCTTATGGTAGTTTTTATGGTATCCTTAAACAATATTTTTAGTGTCTCGTAATGGAAGTTCTTGTATATTTTCGTGCATATAATTGTTTGACAGTATCCTTGTAAAATCAAATTTATAGGAGCAGGAATTTGTGACATTGTTTATTTTTATAATAACCATGCATTCATACTACATATTGCATATATCAACATCTTGATGGAATTTTCAACAATTGTAGTTTTTATGGTATCATAAAACAATAGTTTTAGTGCATGGTAATGGAAGTTGTAGTATATAAACTAACACTCGCAATTTGGAGTATGGTAGTATCTCCACAACATCACTTCAACTATGGCAATCCACACATTTAGATTTGAATGCCATCATTGCATCATGATATCTCAACCTCGTTGTTCATACAAACCATTGTGATGATTATTCATGTTGATAATGGCTTGACTGATCCATGATTTCCATCATGCAATTATTTCCATGAACTTGGATGATTCATACTTATTCTCATATTGGTATCCTCTTGGATCTTATCCTGTTGCAATTTACTAGTCCGTTTTTTTTCATTTATCGTCCTATTAGCCATGGGGGTCTCACTTGTACACAATGAATGAGAAGATCCTATAGATATTTTGAAACCCTGAAGTAGTTAGAATATTTACAAAATTTATTTAGATGAGTTATTTTGAACATATGCATGGGTTTTATAAAGGTATCACATTATAATTTTCTCAGACCTTCAAGATTTGTATTGCTACCCTTTGGGAAATAACTTTGCAAGCAACAAAAGAAAGTATAGCTAGAATAATGGGCATGTCAATAGATGGAGAAATATGGTTTGATAAAAATAGTTCCTTTGTAATTTTTATCCTTCGTGAGGAATTTATCATGGGCGATGAAAATTTGTAGTGGGAGAAAAGGGAATTCCTAGGAATTCCGTTGTAGCACTAGTCAGAAGTCACTTTGTGCATCTAAAAACATCCTACCTTTGAAGGAAGCTTCAAACTACTCTTTGGATATCACTATAGTCTATTATCCAACTTATAACATAAAATGTTTTAGTATTTCATATTTTCTCCTCCATTCAATTGAACTAATGAGTGTTAAAGTTGGGCAAATTCAAAATCCTAAAACGATCTTGTCGAATTAAGAGTTGATTGTATTATTAGTTGAGGATTACTTGTTAAAAAAAAATTGGGATTGGGTTAATTTTATTGAAAAATAATACAAGGTTCATAAGAAGATATGATAACTACAGGCGATATCGAGGTTGATGAATTTGTCGAACCTTCATGATTCATAGGTCTAATCGATGAATGCCAGAAGGAATTTGAAAACGTTTGTTATTATAAGAAAATGAGGATAATGGTGATGTGTTTGCACTCCAATAGCAATGCAGAACGATAGGATGGAATTGAGTGATGATTTAATATTCATACTATGGTTTGAGCCTACATGAAGTAAGGTCTTCACGTAACATAAACATAACAAAATCTACCATGAAAAATTTCATTGCAGGTATCATATTGCTCATTGCTAGCTATTTATATTTCAAAAAAAATGTCATAAGAACTCAAATACATATTATGATAAATATCCTAATTCAACTCTACAAAAATTGAAATAGATAACCTATGCAAAAAAATGTGCAAAAACTGAAATAGATAACCTATGCAAAAAATGAAATAGATTACTTGAATATACTATGCACTCTCTTTGATGGTATGTCTCTAGGGCTAATGAATAGTTTGAATGTTAAAAATGCAATTTCAGCAAGGGTTGGACTTTTCTTATAGATTTTTTTTTATTGAATTTGATTGGTAATAAGGATTGACATGGATTGCAATATCTCAAATTTGAATGTGTGTTCTGTATTGATTTGGATGTGATCCAATAGCTAGGAATTTTTTGTGGTTGATCCTTGTGTTTTTTTATTTTTCTAATGGAGAATTTAATGTGTTGGGTCTCATTTATTTAATTTAATGGGTTGGGTGTCATTTATTGGCCCAGTGGGTTGAATTATTGAATATCCTAGCAATTATGGCTACAATCCATCAAATTTGTTTATGTGAAGGGTATGAATATGCATTTGGATATTTAGCTCCAATTCAATTCAATGGGGGTTGAAGTGATGGGTATTCAGTACTGGTGGATATGAATATTTTGGGACTATTTATAGTTTTATTTTTTTGTAGTTGGGACAAGATATTATGTATTCCTAATATTTAAAAGACCATTTATGGACAGTTATGGGCCCAATCAACATTTGGGAACTTAATGTTATTTATTTATGTTTAAATATTAGTTGCATATGTGTCAAGTTCTGGTGGTTGTGAGGGACCAGTACTATGACATCTACCAGGTTCCTCACAATAATATACATCTCTCCCTTATGATATGCACAAAATTAGAATGATGACGTTTCACAATATCTAACTACTTTCTTGGTTGACTCCAAATTATAAATATTACATTTTGTTTTTTTAAACGTATTTTTGTTAAATAAATTGAATGGTGGAGTTAGTGGATACATAAAATTAAATGTGTGTAGTCTAACATGTAGAAATTATAAAAACATATGTATATCAATAGATTCAATCCGATCATGCGATATGCTAAAGTAAGATATTGAATCCTTTTACAAATTAATTGTGGAAAAATAAACACTATTGCCAATCACAACAAGTGAAGAAAGAAGCAAATCAAAACCACAACACAGATGTTTTTCTCGGGGAAAGATTGCTGCTCAAAACCCCTATATCTATATTGTATATTCAAACAAGGAATCATGAAACAATTGCAATGCACTATTCCCACAAGAGTCTACTACACTCTGTGTATCGTCTCACACTGATCCAGACAAAATCGGGCCAACACTTAGCCAATTCTCAGCCTGTCTTCAGCCTACCTTGCTCACGTAATTCATGAGGATTGCAATCCCTATTCCTTAGGAATTTCAGCCTTTCTCAACTACGCAAGTATCATGGGAAATCTTGTGGTGTTTTAACAACATCTGGGAATTTTTCTAATAACACAACTGATAGTCAACTTCCCCTTAGCCTTTGTCTCAACTGGGTTTCCACTGGAACTGACATGCATGCAACTATTAATAATAAATCATCAGTTGCATGACAAATCATTGCATGTGAATTAAATATGATTTAATTCACTTGACCTCTCACTAGTGCAACAAACAGTTACAACTAGTTCAACTGATTTTAACTCGCTTAACTGAGTTAACTAATTTCTCATGCTTTAAAATTATGCACTTAATTGCAACGTCTTGAACTCTAAAACACATAGAATCACTCTGCATGCATTACCAACCACCCTCAACTTGAAATTCATGAGCTAACTGAGTTTATCACACTCAGTTAGCTATTACAAGTGATTATGAGATAGATTACATTTTATTTTCCAATTTAATTAAGGGATAATTAAATTAGACACATTTCCAATTTATTAAATAAATTGAATTTCACACTAATGTATCGCTAAGACCCATCATTACATGACCTGTGGTCCCACACTAGTGTAGATTCTTTCATGTTGTTGCTAGATGCCAATTTCACCGTTTCTTGTTGCAAACTTCAACACTCCCTCTCAACAAGAAAGGAATCAATCTCTCCCGATCCGATACCTTGGAATGTCCTTACATGTTCACATGCACTTCTTTCATGCGACATGAAACTGTTGCGTGCAACACTTCTCTAGTGTTTCTGGCACATGGAACTTTTGCATGCCACACTTCTCTAATGTTTCTTGCACATGAAACTTTTGCATGCAACAATTATGAAACTAAATAGCCTCTAAACAACTGAATCAATGTAATGCATCTGTGATTAGAGTCTTCTAACTGATGCTAGCTACTGCACATGTCTACTGGACTCTCTGCATTGTTGACATCTGCATCCACGCACTCTACACTGCTCCCAATTCTGATCTATGCTCCAGTATTCAACACCTATCACTCTGATTTCTGTCCTCCTGACATCTGACTGCATCAATCTAACTGATCCTACTAGTGCTATACTGTGGGCTCCTCGTAGCCAGGTTCGATCTATGAGACACACCATCTCAATGAACCCTGCCTAATTTCTTCTTGGGATTAGTTCTGCACATCACCCCACCTCACACCTGGAGGTATAGTTGCATGTATTCTCTTTGAACTTCTGGCTCGAAATTTCCCCCTCCTGGAGGTCTCTGCTTGAGTGGTTTCTGCCACTCCATGATCCTCACCTTGTGGCTGCTCCACATCTTGAGGTCCATCCTTAGGAACCAAGAGTTCCTCATCTGAATGCAAATGAAGCTCCCTCTCAAGGGACAATTGCATGGCTTTCTCACACTTCCCCATGGTACATCCCTTGCATGTGTCTATCTACGCAAGAGTACCCTTTGGAAGCCCTGTAGAAATTTGTTGCATGACCTTAAAATCCCTGTGGTATAGATGGCCCAATCTCTTGTGCCATAACTCACCCTCATCCCAACTCACCACTTTGTCTGCCTTACCCATCAATGTTGCACAACCATCTACATCAAGTTATAGAGATTCTTCACAACGAATCCCAATCTTGTTAGCTTGTCCTATGGCTTTGTGTCGAAGGAAAGCTTTTCCTTCACTAAAACCACATCATAGCCTCTATCCTCCAACATTGCAACTGAAACTAAAATTTTCTTCTAGCCTGGTACATGCATTAAATCTTTTAATAATAAGGGTTTACTAGCTATCTTTGGAAGGTAACTGTACCTATCCCGGTAGCACTGTAGCACCTGTCATCACCCATTTCGATATGCATCTAGAGGTCCTTCTCCTCCAAGCTATTGAAAAGTTCTTTGTCTCCCTTCATTTGGAAAGATGCACCACTATCCAAGTACCACAATGATTCCATTGCACTTGACACCATGCATGTGATTAGCGAGACATCCAACTCAAATTGCGAGGCCAAAGCCTCACTAATCGCAGAACCTAAAGCCTTCTTATTCTTATTCTTTTGTGGATAAGTAGTGGCATAATGTCCATGCTCATGACAATGAAAACACTTCACTCTGGACATGTCACACTCCTTTCCTTCTTCATCGGTCTCAGATTTGGAATAAGGTTTCTTTCCCTTCCCCTTCTTCACCTTACCATCCAAGGTGAAATTTTCTTAATCATCTGTCTTAGATGAATATCCATCCCTGGTATTCCGTCTGAATTCTTCTTGCACCAAATCAAACCAAAGTCATTCCTGATCTGGCAGCTTCTCCCTCCCATTGACAGTGTTCTGATAGCTATGCCAACTCTTGGGAAGGCCTAGAAGAGCTAGGCTCACCAAGTCATCATCCACGACAGTAATTAAAACACTCCCAAGCTCATCTTGACATTGGACAAACTTTGTTAAATATTTCGGAATAGTGTTGTCTTTCTCCATTTTGATTTTCCTGAGCTTGTCCTTCAGTGCCAATTTTCTATGATCACTGCTGCTTTGAAACAAATTTGTAAAAGCATTCCACATTAAATATGGAGTCGATTGGACATGGAGAATTGAGACAATGTGGTCTCATGCTCCCTCCAGTAAGATCCTCCTCGCCCTTGCAACCTTCTTTTTCCAAGCATCAAGATTTGCGGCATCTGCTGCAGTGGGTTTGGGAATGTCATTATTAATGAATTCTTTCAACCCATTGTACTCTAGTACTGCCTCCATCCTGTATTTCCACGCAATATAATTGGAACTGCCCTTGAGAACTCCAATCTCAAGCCATTGAAAGCCATTGCGATCCTGATCCACCTTTCACGCCAAGAATACTTTTTCAAATTCAAATACTATTAAGTCATAAACACAATTTATTCTTCACTAAAGCGATTTCCTATGCTCCGATATAATGTATAAATTATACAAACATATGTATATCAATGTATTCAATCTGATTATGTGATATGCTAAAGCAAGATACTGAATCCTTCTAAAAATTAATTGCAAAAAAATAAACACAATCACCAATCACAACAAGTAAAGAAAGAAGCCAATCAAAACCACAACACAGATGATTTTCCCAGGGAAAGCTTGCTGCTCAAAACCCCTCTGTCTATATTTTATATTTTACCAAGGAAGCATGAAACAATTACAAAGCATTCTTCTCACAAGAGTCTCCTCCACTCTACCTATCGTATCACACTGATCCAAACAAAATCGGGCCAACACTTAGCCAATTCTCAGCTTGTATTTAGCCTGCCTTGCTCATGAAATTCATGAGGAATGCAATCTTTATTCCTTAGGAATTTTAGCCTTTCTCAACTATGCAAATATCATGGGCAATCCTGTGGTGTTTTAACTGCATCTTGGCAGTTTGCTAATAACAAAACTGATAGTCAACTTCCCTTTAACCTTTGTCTCAACCGGGCCTCCACTGGAACTGACATGCATGCAAATATTAATATTAAATCATCAGTTTCATGAAATATCACTGCATGTGAATTAAATCTGAATTAACTCACTTGACCTCTCACTAGTGCAACAAACAGTTACAACTAGATCAACTGATTTTAACTCACTTAACTGAGTTAACTGATTTCTCATGCATTAAACTTATTCACTTAACTACAACTTGAACTCTAAAATACATAGAATCACTCTTCGTGCCTCACCAACCACCCTCAACTTGAAATTCATGAGCTAACTGAGTTTATCACACTCAGTTAACTATTACAAGTGATTATGAGATAAGATTAGATTTTATCATCCAATTTAATTAAGGGATAATTAAATTAGAAACATTTCCAATTTATTAAATAAATTGAATTGCACACTAATGTATTGCTAAGACCCATCATTACATGACATGTGGTCCCACACTAGTGTAGGTGTTGTCATGTTGTTTTGGATTCCAATTTCATTGTTTCTTATTTCAAAATTCAACATAACATGTAGAAAATCCACATAATTCAATTGATCTTGTAATATTTTAAAGAAAAATACTTGAATCTATGCTACAAATTGCAGAAACCAATTACGATCGCACAATCACATGAAAAAGAAAGAGAAAGAATTTTGATCACACAGCACAAAAATGTATCTGGGGAAAGACTCAACTAAAAAAATTGTTATCTCTATATTGCAATAAGTCAAGAATATGAAACAATACAATGCTTCTCTCAGGCTTGAGAGCTCTTTGCACTATCTCTAATTGTCTCACTACCAACCTATCCACAAAATTCTCTTGGAACACCTTTCTCTCACAAACTCCACGGAAAAACTTGTGCTTCCTATTGTTTGGTCTCATCAACTCATGCTCACCAAAACAATGATTAAAATTGTGCCTTCATTCCTCCTTTTAAAGGCAACTAGTGAGTTCTTTAACTAAGGAATCATTTATTTTAGGCCTTCTTATGACTGCATGCACCACCTGTACAATCTGGATGATTATAAAACTGATAGTACTCTTCCCTTTAACTCCAATATCGACTAGGTCTTCCTCAAAACTGACATAAAAGAACTATTTATAGAAAATTATCGGTTATCTGATTGATCATTGCATGTGAATTAAATTGGATTTAATTCACTGGACCTCTCACTTTGTCATCTGTAAGTTATAACTAGTTAAACTTATTTAACTCAAATAATTAAGTTAAACAATTATAACTCAAAATAAACTGCAACTGGACCCCCTAAAACTTAGAGTGAACTCTACATGCCTCTAGTTTGACCCTAAACTCGAATTGACTGAGCTAAATAAGTCTTCCGGACTTAGTTAACTCGTACACGCTGTCATGTGATGTGGAATTACAATTTACTTCTAATTTAATTAAGGGAAAATTGAATTAGAAGCCTCTTCTTGATGCCAATTTCAATATTTCTTGTTTTAAATTTCAACACTCTCTCTCAACAAGAAAGGAATTCAAATTTATCCTGATCCGATACCTTTGGGATGTTTTGCATGCCACACTTCTCTCTAGTGTTATTTCTAGTGCAACTTTTGAAACTGAAAAGCATTCAAAGTGAATCAATTATGATCAGTATGATGCACCTATCACTAAAGTCTCTGACTGAAACTAGCCATTGCATTGTTTACTAAAAAATCCATATTGTTTATGACTCTGTACTATGCCATCTGCACTGCTGGCAATTCTGATCTACACTCCCCCAGTATCTGATTGCTGCTAGTCTCCACATCTATCACTCTATCATTTGATTGCATCACTGCCACTGATTCATCCTACTACGTTGTACTGTGGGATATTGTAGCAAGGTAATTATCCATGAGACAAGACATCTAAATGGACCCTACTAAATTTCTACACTCTTGGGAATATTTCTTCACATAGCCCCACCTCTCTCCTGGAGGTATGGCTGCATGTACTCATTTTTCCCACTTGGCTCAAAATTCCCCTCTACTAGAGGTCTTTGCTTGAGTGGATGCCTCTACTCGGTCTCCTCTCTTCTTCTCTAATTATGGCTGCTCCACAACTATTTGAGGCTTTTTCTGAGGCTGCATGTTGAGAGGTAATTCATTCTCCCTCTCAATCACCAAGTCTCTAACCTTTTCCTTACTCCTCAAAGATTTGCATGCATCTGGTACCTTCAGTGCATACATGTTCTTGACTCGCACACCGATATACTTTATCTATCATGTGGTGATGTTTCTGAGGAAAACCTTCCCTTTGATAGATATCACATCATCTGGGCACTCTCGAAACTTAGATTTGCATTGTAATTGTCTCGCCGTCACAATTTTTTTAGAAAAAAGAGCTGATTTTAAATCGACGATATATCCCTCATCCAAACTCAAATTCAGTCGATTTTTTTTTTGAATTTAGGTATTTTTTTGCTGGAATACATATATGCTATTATTTTAATATTTTGCACAAAAAATTTCATATCTTCTCTGCAAACTCTCCTCCCAAAAAATTCCTACTCTGATACCATGTATAAAATCCACATAGATTCAACAGATATTGTAATATGCTAAAACAAAATACTTGAATCTATTCTACAAATTACGGAAATCGATTATGATTGCATAATCACATGAACAAGAAAGAGAAAGAATTTCAGTCGCACAACAAAAATATGTATCTTGGGAAAGCCTCAGCTAAAAACCTTGTTATCTCTATATTGAATTAAGTCAAGAATATGAAATAATACAATGCTTCTCTCAGGCTTGAGTTCTCTTTGCACTATCTCTGATTGTCTCACTACCAACCTGTGTGCAACCTTCTCTTGTAACACATTTCTCTCACAAGCTCCACGCACAAACTTGTGCTTCGTATTTCTTGGTGTCACCAAAACAATGATTAAACTTGTGCCTTCATTGCTCATTTTAAAGGAAATTAGTGAGTTATCTAATTAAATAATCATTTCTTTTAGGCCTTCTTCTGACTACATGCACCACCTATACAATTTGGGTGATTATACAACTAATAGTACACTTCCCTTTAACTCCAATATCAACTAGGTCTTCCTCAAAACTGACATGCAACAACTATTTATAGCGAATTATCAGTTATCTGATTGATCACTGCATGTAAATTAAATAAGATTTAATTCACTGGACCTCTCACTAGCTTATCCATTAGTTAGAACTAGTTAAACTGATTTTAACTCAAATAATTAAGTTAAACAATTGCAACTCAAAATAAACTGCAACTAGAACCCCTAAAACTTAGAGTGAATTCTGCATGCCTCCAGTTTGGCATCCCTCAACTCGAATTGACTCAGCTAAATAAGGCTTTCTGACTTAGTTAACTCGTACAAGTTGTCATGTGATGTGGAATTACAATTTACTTCTAATTTAATAATGGGGAAATTAAATTAGAAGCCTCTTCTTGTTGCTAATTTAAATACTTCTTATTGCAAATTTCAACATAATGAGGCTACAATGTTTCTCTAAAAATAATGGAAATTTGATAGGATTTTGAAAAAATCTCGCAGAATTTTTGGAAATCTAGGTTACAGTTGTCAAACTTCATGATTATGGGTGCCTCATAGGTTTTTGATGGTGCCGAATCCATTTATACTAATAAAAAATTTCTTCAAACACTTTTTAAATTGGATTTTTGAAAAAAAAAAATCGTGGGCCGAACTATTTCTCCGTTTGAATGAAATTGAACCTCGGTAAACAACATTAATTAAATATAATTTTGGTTGGTTCAATTGTGTATTGATGTGAGTGGATTTAAAAACTTAATTTTATAAATTTTAATAAACAAAATTATAATTTATAAACTTATAATAGAAAAGATTTGGAAATTTAATTTTATAGGTTTTGAAAAAAAATAATAAGTTATAATTTAAAATTTTAGGATGAGTATTTCCACTTTTACTTTAAAAAGAAATATACACTTTTACTTGAAAAAGGAATGTATACTGATTTTATCATCTCATATATATATATATATATATGGAAAGTTTTGTTGATTAATTTGATTGGGAAAATGTTTAAAAGTGATTTTATTATTAATTTTACTAAGTTAATATTATTTGTAATAATTAAAGTTGTATTTATTTCATTATATTTATCTATTATCAAAATCACATAATCACTGAGGTACATGTTTCTTAATCATTTTAATTTGAAGAGGTTCATTCAACAATATTTCCTTATAAAGGGTATTAGTATCATTTATTTGTGTTGAATCATCTATAAATACATTCTCTTACATTCTCTACTCATGTTGTGTCGAATATTTAAAAAGGAATTCAAAAGGAAAATCTCTCCCAAAAAGAATAATTTCTCATTTTATGGTATTCATGGGTGCAACTTTTCTACTATTAATTTGGTAGTAAAAAAATCATGAAATGGTTTATTTTGATATATTCATTACATCAATTTATGATATTTATAGACACTATTTTAAGGGTGATTTTCAACAACATGAATTATACCAACAGACCATAATTTATTATCTAGATCTCTTGAATTTGATCATAAAGAATTTTGAACCATTATTTTAGATAGATCAAATTATTACAAGAAAAAAATCTATATTAGAAAAATAATCTCCAAAGATCTTCCTTGCTTGATATCAATTTATTCATTCTGCTAATATTTAAAATCATTTCTTATTTAGTGATTAGATTGAGTGAATGAATGGTATTTATAGACAAGGGAACATAAGGTAGACAACATATTTTGTGTTCCAACTCCTACCAATTATGAGAGATATTGTACCCTACCTAAATTGATGATTTCTGAATCCCTCTATTATTTTTTCATAGATAACTTTGTTAAATCCAAAATATTTGAAATTATCAAATCATTCAACATTGGAGGGACTTGAATTGGTCCATTGTTTCATGGACCATCCCATTAAGGAATGGATTATACATTTCAATAAAATATTATCCAAAAGAATTGGATAATTTCACTCTCCTTTCCATAACATCTCCAACATGATATCCATTTCTTAGAGCTTTAATTCAATCAAAAAGTTCATTAGGTGAATAATGTCCTCTTATTTTCATGGTATGGATCCATCCATGATAAGGATCCTCATATGAGGAATAAAAACCTAAAATATCACTACATTTCCTAACCTTTTCACAAGTTCCAATACACTAGGTAAATAGATGAAAGAGATTATTTGTTTTCCATCACTTGAATATGTTTTAAAAATATTAAGAGACTTTGGTCCTCACAAGACCTAGTTGAGTAAATGGGCTATTTTTGATATGTTTTATTGATTGATAAACTCTATTGTGATCCAAAAACATAAGGAGCCATGGTTTCTTAAACCCCATGATAAGTGATATTCCTTTAGAAGTCCTTAATTTTTTTTGAAATATTTAACCATAACGCAATCATCTCTAGCCACATCCACAAAGTGATCATTTGTAATAATAGAGAGATAATCTTTGTCATTGACATCATCATTTTTTTAAAGAAAAAGATGATGGACTCCACCTAATAGAATGAACAATAACTATGAAGAAGTAGACTATATGTATAATGGGTATAACATTTTAATATTGTACAAACAATTTTGTCAAAATGTTAAATATATTATGACTAGATACCAACTAAATACAAAATCTACTTATCATAAATGATATATTATCTTGGTAATGAGAAAGAAATAGGTTTATGTTAGAAATGTGTTGTCATTCATGGCAAATAAAAATCATTAATGATGTTTTAGTGACAGTAGTGGCCAAGATGAGAAGAGTACAAGAAGAAGGAAGATCAACACATGGATGGAAAAGGTGTTTCAAAGCTTAGATTGGTGAAAAATAGTGGTGTAGCTAAGTGGTGGATGTGTAGTGAATTCTAAGCCACGTATAGTGTAGGAGATCACATCAAACACAAGTGAAACCAACTTAGATGGAAATATTTCTGAAATATCTTTCCATTGGTATGTGGAAGTTTAAAAATGGCCTTCTCGATTGAAAGATATGGCCAGTCAAAGATGAGAACCTAGTCAAAGTGGCAGAGCTAAAGTGGTTGGACACCCTTTTTCAAGAAAATTAGTTTGGGACATTCCTCAAATATGGAGGAGTAGTTGGCAGGATCCAATAGGTTAAAAGGAGAGCAAGTTGGTTGGAGGATCTGTTGCGACATAAACCCCACCGAAGCATTGGAGGAATTGCAAGGGGTCAGAGTGCTTAGGCGTTAATGATGACAGGGGGTTGCGTAATGGCCAGTTTTTCCAAATCGTCAATTGTCAGATCGATGGAAGAGGTGAATTGCACTACCCCCCCTCCCCCCTTCAATAACATAAACCATGCAGTGGGAGGTCGCGCAAAACCATAATTTTTTTTTACGAAGGACTAGGCAGATGTGGCCTAACAACATAATACAACAAGCATTTTTATTGGTCGATGGTGGAGCCCAGTGATAGATCATCCTGTAGGGCCAATCCTAGAGTTTCCGAGGCGCACAAGGAAGTTAAAGGTCAGGATAAAATAAGCAGGATATGTGGAAACATATTATTCATCATAGATAACGTCATCACTGGTGACATGTGGCCAATAAGAGGTGGACATGTGGCATGCATATTTGGTATTTTCAAGTGCTCGAGTGGGAAATTTATAGGTGACACATGTCACCACTTTAGAGGCGTCATGTGGCACTGATGACAATATCATGACATCGTCTTGTAGGTAGAATCCTTAAAGGTTTGAGCATTTCACATAGAGGAATCATCAAGCTAATTTGGCAACGGGAAATGTGGTAGTTCCTCATTGGTTCTCAGGTGAAACATGTGGACCCACAGAGACACCTCATCCTAACTCCAAGACCCCAAAAGAATTATTAAGGTGGAAAAAGAGAACGACCAGGACAACATCGTCGGGACACGTCGACATGTACAACGCACAACCAACGACCAATGAGAGCAAAGGAAATGTGACCCCATGTAACAACTCATCCGACAAGGCTCATCCTAGAGAAATATAAAAGGGCATAGGCTAGGAGCACTGGGATAAAGGCATCAGGGGCTAAACATTATCACCAATATAGGGTTCTATGAGGCAATAAGACTGAGGGTGCGAAGCTTAAGCTTCAAAGACGCAGTGTGTAGGTTTTAATCCTGTACAAAAATTACCTACAAATGAATTCTTAAAAAAAAAAAAATGGAGAGAACATAAACATGAAACACATATACATATATATTTTCTCCTAGATCCCAAAAACATAACTACCAGATTGAATTTTCATTATATTCATTTCAATGTTACGATACATATATACACGTCGAAGAATTCATAAACCCCAATCAATTAAACCTGGATTAGAACATAATTGTAGTTCCCTTGACCAGATTGACAAAATACCATGGAAATAAAACCATCATGCCCAAAACCATGTGCAAAACCAATGCACAAAACTATAGATAGGTCCTCCCACCTAATATAGGGGCTAATCATGGAAATAATATAACACACACCCAACATTCTCCCACTTGTTCTTTTCTTTCCACACAAGGCCACATGATAGCTTAGTCATTGGTCCATTCCTACAACACCCATTTTTTCTCTACACCAAGAGAACTTCTCATTGCTCACAGACTTTGTCAATGCATCTGCAACATTCTTCAAAGTTTCCACCTTTACTAGCAACACCTTTTTTTCCTCAACCTTATCTCATAAAGTGATATTGAACATCAATGTTCTTTGTCTTTGAATGATAAGAAGGTTTCTATACTTATAACTCGCTACACCAACCCTATACCTGAACACAATCTTCTCAACCAAAATTATTCCTTGCTTGCATGAGTGGCTACCATGTATTCTGCCTTTGTAGTTGAAATATCCACTAAAAAATGTCTTTTTCTCATCCAACTGACAGCACCTCCAAATAGGCTAAACACATACCCACTTGTAGATTTTCTTTGATCCAGATCTCCAACCTAGTATACATCAACAAAGCCATGAATGTCCAAAAATTTGTCCAATTTTGGTCTTCCTTGGTAGCACAGACCATAATCACTAGTGCCACACAAATACCTGAAAACCCACTTCAATGATGTACAATTCTCCTTCACTGGTTTTGACATAAACCTGCTCAGTACTACCACTTGATGTGTAATGTTTGGTCTAGTACATACCATTTCATACATTAGGCTACCCAATGCACTTGCATATGGAACAGAAGACATGTCCTCTTCCTCTTCTTGTGTCTTAGGACTCTCTTCACCAGATAACTTTACACCTACAAGAATAGGAACCTTCATCGATTTACTATCATGCATATTAAACCTCTGCAATATCGTCTCGACATACTTCCTCTTTACCCGATCTCATTTAGTTTCCATGCCCAAAATATAGTTTGCAGCACCAAGATCCTTCATGTCGAATTTGGAGGACAATTAGGTCTTTAAATCCTAGATAATGTCCTTGTCATTTCTAATTGACAACATATCATCCACATACAAGGCCAAATAAATAACATGGTTACCAATTAATTTAAAATACACACAATGATCCGCTTTTCTTTTGGTGAAGCCAAGTCACCACACACACACAAACATCCTTGGTGATTGTTTTAACCCATTGTTGCACAGAATTTTGTCACTGTCCCAGAAATCCCCAACTCGCACATTGGAGGGTCATTTATGTGACCAATACGTAGTGCCATGCTTTGAAAATGCCATCCTTGTATCCCTTTTGATGAAAGAAACATTCTTCTTGTTGACATTTCCCTAAGCAGAGCTGTGAAAATCCCTATTTTTTCCTTGGCGTGAGTAACCCATTACATCCTCGCGCCGACCTGGAAATTTAACATCTAGCCCACACCACTTGGTGCTCTGTGCTATTTAGACACCCGCGCCAAGATGTTTATGGAATTTTTTTTTAAAATAGAGGTGGAGGTTCCATTCCAACCACCTCGGGGATGAGTCATTGGGAGTGGTTGAACTGAAACAACCACGGAATCCTTCCTTTAGTTAGTAGTTTCCATCTCCCTTGGAACTCTCCTAAAGGATAGGAATCCCTCCCACCTTTGTAGGGATCCCAACCTCCTATTTTCCCTCTATATAAGAAACTATCTCCTTTAGTAGAAGCTAGCTGAACACATTATAGAAAAATGGCTGAATAACTGAGCTAGAGAATTATACTATAGCTAAGCTGCTAGAGGAGATAGAGTAAGAAGGATAATGTTGAGAGAGCTCGATTCGATGACTTCTAAGAGAGCTTGAGTCTGAACTCCCTGACTGACAGTTGAGACGCGTTTCGTCTGAACCCCGCTAGAGGAGATCAAGATGTCAAAGCATCAATTGTACTCTTCCTTCTACTCATTAATATACATGACTACTGTTTGGTTCCACTATTGTGTTATGATGTTTATTTGATATGATATGTTTAGCCCTCTTTGACTGGCTAATAGTTGTGAGTGAAACTACGCTGCTATATGTTGTTATTGTTCTTTGTCTTATGTACAGGTATTTGGGCGTGACAGCGAACAGATCGTGACTTGTCAAGGTAGGAGTGAGAGACCACTACTCTTTCTGCAACATAAAAAATGTTGGATTCAAGATAGGTCAATCTACCATGTCTTTTGTTCATTCATTAACTAGGAAGCAACACTTTAGCATGTCCTTTTGTTACTAGACCCACCCTAGGGCTAGAGGGATCGTCTCTGTCCACAGAGAGGATTTACCTTCATAAAAAATTGGCGACTCCACTGGGGATCGGTGCAATTTTGTCGTGTCATCCTATTGGGTCGGTTTCTATTCTTGGTTTAGTTATCTATCTTTTTTTTGGTTTGTTTGTTGAGTTTCCATTCTCTATTCAGCTCCAGAGAGTCAAGGTTGACTTTTGCTCATTAGGCTATGGTTTTTCCTCTTTGTCCATAGGTTTCCATTTTGGCGCATTTTTTTTCTGGACAGTCGCACCGATTGGCGCATGTTTCTCTTTTAGCACTCGCACCAACCTCTGTATGGCGTGGATTATAGCCTTATAGTTGCGCCCATCCCTGTAGGTTTTGGACTGACCCCCCTAATGCATTTTTTCATCATTTGTTCTTACCTCTAGGTTATTTTTGAGTGTATTTAAGCCTTTTGAGACTGTGTAGACTATTGTAGACTTGTTTCCCTCAGTCATTTGTCCGTTTTCCTATCGGTGTCAGTTAAGACCTTAGGGTTTCTAGGTGTTCTTGCACACTGAGCCTTCTGTTCGAGAATGAGTCTCTTTGATTATTGTCAGTCTCGTTTTGGGTTTTTATATTGAGTTTTCTTGATCCTTTTGTTTTTTTGATTGAATGGTCTTTTCTTTTTGTCGATTAGTCTTTCTTCTTCAACACTTTGAGCATCGATTGCTTTGCTTGTTTGGATCATTTTGAGAACTCTCTTTCCATTTGAAAGGTTTCTCCATTAGCTTGCATGTTTTTGTGTCTATTTCGCTTTGGTTCAGTCATTCAATTTCAAAAGCTTACATTCGCAAAATTCACACTAGTGTTTATTTTGTTTCCATTGAATTAGTACAATGTGTGCTTCATTTCATTGAAAAAAAAAAAAATCTTTGCATTATTTTATTGCATTGAAAATGAAACGTTCCTTTACATAACTAGCATTTGTCAATCTAGGAAGGAAATTCATTTTCGATTGATTGCATTAAGGGAATTATAAAGTTTCTTCGCATGTTTTCTTTGTTTGCTTGTTTGAAATATTTCTATCCTTCTTATAGCTAGCATTCATCGAATTGAAATGATATTCATTTTCATCTAGCTTGCATTTAGGAAGTTGAGCTCCACATTCGATAGGGCCTAAAATTGAAACATAATTCAAGATTAAATTTAAAATTTACTCAATGAACCTAAGGCAACATTGGAACCTAACGAAAAAATTTTAGTGGTCTAGGCTAGAGATGTGTTCCAGCGTCTTAAAACCTAGTAGTTGTTGCTCGCCTCTTGGCTTCAGACATCGTTAGTACGGAATTGTGCTCCCCGTACCCTCGCGTATATAAAAGGAGACCCCTCTAGGTTGCAATCCTTTATCCATAGGAAGCCGAGTCTACCACCTTGTAACTGTGATACACCGAGCACAACATTCGGGGAGACTACTTGCACGTATGTCAAGTCCTTGGTCATTTCTGTTTCATTTGATCACCAAGGTGTATATTGCAGTTTATGGAAACCTGGTATACCCTCTTGCTTAGAATAATTGAGTAGTCATTTCGATATTTTTGTGACTCTTTAAATAAATAAAAGATCATCGAGCACTTGTCCTTTCACGGTCATTTCAAATTGAAAGTGACTAGAGTCATCTTTTTCCTGTTTCTTGACTCTTAAAACATGAAACAATGAATTTTGGTTTTAGTGTTATAAAATTAATCACCTAAGATTACACGCCCATTAAAGTTTGTTACTTGGCCTGACTGATCTCCTTGGTTCTTGATTTTGGCACTTTCGATTGGTTATCTCTTTTCCTTCCTGTTCTGATCTATAGTCAAAGTGGCAGAGCCTCTAGTTTCATCGTCTACACTGCCTCCTAGTGGTAGTTCTTTTCCGGACACTTCTTTCAAAACCCCTCAATCCACTAGGTTTGTTGAGTTCTCGCAGCCTATTCTTCTGTCTATCCAACCCCTTGCTACTCAGTCTCCAGTTGACCAACCAGTTGAATTCAATTGGCCTCCTTCAAGTGCTTGGTCCGGTTTTTGGGACGAAGGGGAATTTCCTCCACTTATGTTTAGATCACCTTTTGTTGTTGCTACGGTACCTCCTAGTCCCCGTAGTCTTTTCGAATATCTTACAGGAGACTCAGATATGGATTCCTCCAATTCTATTGGTAGTGAAGGAATGCCTGAATCCACAGGAGAATATCAACTCTTTCCTGAATATCTTTCTCATGCCTCTGTCCAATATTCTTCGCCTTTGGTATCACTTCCGACTAGCTATAGGTCTCTGAGTCAGATTATGTCTGGAGTTGCGTCCATTGCACAGTCCAACACAGTAACTCCTCCTCAGAGTTAGATCCAACCTTCATCCATACCATTACCCTCGGCATCAAATCTGTTGATTACTGTTACATTTGTTCCAGTCCAACCTACAGTCTGTGTGGCTTCTAGTTCAGTTTCCACTACTCCTGTGATTCCTGGCGGTCTCACTTTTGAAGAATATTTGTTAGCTATTCAATAGATTTCTCAGGGTTCTCAATGGCCCCCACCTCATAGAAATCCTCATTTTCATCACTATGATGTTGTTGGTACTCCCATATATGAATATCCACATCATTATGATGACCGTGGAAATCCAGTTTATATGCCTCCTATATATCCTTATCAGGCTGTTTACGATCCTTATCAGGTTGGTTATGATCCTTATTAGTCTGTTACTCATTTGGGACCTACTTTGCCTGTGCAAACCTCTGGCTTACAAGGACAAACCTCTTAGGGACAACCTTCATCTTAGCAGGGCCCTGCTTTTGGTTCACAGGGACAACCATATGATCCACAAGGTCAACCTTTAGAAGGAAAACCTTTGGTCCAACATGGAAAATCCTCTGGTCTCTCGGGTGAACCTCTGGTTCAACCCAGATCATCTTTTGGTCATGGGGGGCATGTTTATCCATCACAAGGACAATCCTATGGTCCTTCTCTGGGTCAACCTGGTAATCAAGGACATCTTGGACCATCTCAACCATCAGGACAACCTTTACCACAAGGTCAACCTGGTGGCCCTCAACAACCATTTCAACAACCGGTTCAACCAGCTCAGCAGCCATTGCAACCTGCCCACCAACAGATTCCTTCGTTTCCGCAGCTATTTTTACCTGTTTACCCTGCTCAGCAGCCTACTCAACATGCTCTGCAAGGTCAACCTGCAAAATCGCAGGGCGCTTATAACCCTCAAGCTTCACATCAACTGGTATATAGCACACCCCATATTCCGTACCCTCAAAATCAACCAGTATATAGTGCACCTCAGATTCCTTACCCTCAATATCAACCGGTATACCAGCAACCTCAATATCAGCCTGTGTATCAACAACCTCAAAGTCATGCTTAAATTCTGCAGAAAAATCCTTATGCTACTCAGCAAGGACCTCAGTGGTTTCCTTCGACTGAATATCCTAGTCCTCAACCCCCGTATCAACCGAATATCCCGTTTCTAATCCCTATGATCCAAATTCTTCAGGACAGAATGTATGGGGAAAAAACCCTGTTCGGACTGGGTGGAATGTATAGACAGGTCCTTATCAAAGACCTCCAATGAATTTTAATACTCAGTTACCGTTTCTTGCTACGTTGGAATTACCCGAAGTGTTGAAGTTGACAAATGATCCTAATATTCATAATCCATATTGGCCTCCAGTTCCGACCAAGATTCTTGGTGATTGTCCTAAATTTGAGGGTAATCCTGGTGAAGATCCCCAAATGCATGTGATGACTTACCATTTGTGGTGTTCTTCTAATTCTTGGGTTGACGATTCTATTCGTCTTCATCTTTTCCAGCGAACTCTTACTGGTGACACTGCAAAGTGGTACATTGAGCTATCTCATGGAGTTTTCCAAGATTTCAATTCTTTGGCCATGGAATTCCTTACACATTTTTAGTTACCGATTCGCTATGAAACTAGGACACACCTCCTCACTTCATTGAAACAAGACCGAGCTACTCATATCTCAGATCATATTCATGGGTGGCGACGTCGTCGTCGCATGATCAAATTTGAGATACATGATCAGCTTCTAACTCATTGGTTCACTACCTCCTTTGTCAATCATATTGCCAAAGACATTGCTATGGGGGCATGTGTGACCGAGGAACAAGCCATTGCTTACGCCCGGTACCTTGATCTTGTGTATTCTCACTCTGGCGCATTGTACGATATCTTGCTTGATGTTGCTCGACCTAGAACTTCTAAACCACCAATGACTCCATCCGTTGATGGTATTATTGGTTCCATATCGCAAACTTCTTAGAAGTCTCCTTCATCTAACTCTGTGAAGAAGAAGTCTAGTTCTTCCAATAATGTAGCTCCTCAGTCAAATTCGAATTCTGGTACACCCGCAGAAGTGAATTTTGTTTAGGCCAATCCTACAGAAAACACTTCCAAAGGTAAGAAGAAGGGTAAAGCTAAAGCTAAAGCCGTTACCCCGAAACAGGATTCTCCAAAACCTCGTTCTGCTGATAGTTCTCAACGTAAACCGAAGTATCCTTGTTTGATTTGTGATGATGAGCACTTCACCAAGGACTGTCCTCGATGGTTTGAAGTGAGTCGATTGCTCAAAGGCACCCAAGGAGCTCTGGTCGTTCTTAAAAAACCCTTCCCTCAGCAGGCTTAGATAGTAGAGCATCCTTAGTCCTTTGCTCCATCTGGTTCACAAGTGTTCAAGATGAACGGTTCTGCACCCGTTTCTATTGCTACTCGATCGAAAGATTATTCTGGTTCACATCAAGCAGTGGGGAAAGAGATCATTGATGGTCCTCCTCCCCCTCCTATTTCTGGCCCTCTCGAGATTGAACGGCTTAACACCGAATTTGTTATGTGACCGCCTTCCAAAGGTGTACTTCGTAAGTCTTCGTACAATCCCAACGCCCGTGTCACTCAGCATTACAATATTGTTGAAGATTTGGCTCACGTGCCATCTGCAATTTCTACTTTAGAAGTACTTGAGAGTTATCCTTCACAATGGAAAGCTTTGCTATCTATGATAGGTGGGATTGATCATGTCGATACTAGCTTGCTCACTTTCGATTTAGAGAATTTCATCCCGCAACTCCCACACCAAATTGCACTCATCATTCAAGTTGGTATTAATGGTTTGAATATTCCCTGGGTAGTCGTGGATGAGGGTGTATCAACTTATGTTATGTCATCTAATTTTTGGAAAGCCATTGGTTCTCCAGCTCTTACTTCATCACCTAATTCCCTTGAAGCATTTGATGGAAGAGAATCTAAACCTCTTGGTGTTCTTGCTAGTTTTATGATCACGTTAGAAGGGAAGACAGTCAATGTCGAGGTTGAAGTCGTTGATGAAAAAATCAATTATAATCTTCTCCTCAGACTCAGTTGGACTCACGCCATGTTGTGCATTCCATCCACTCCCTTTCATGTTTTGAAGTTTCCACATGAAGGAAATATTATTACTGTTGATCAATTGTCTTTTTTCACTTCTTCTTCCGAGAACAACGTTCCGTACATGGACAATATTCCTACTCCTTACGAGAGTGTAGGGCTAGGCCTTTTCAAGGATCCTGCCCTCATGGGTGTTTTCCCTCTTCCACCACCGAATACTATTCAAGTCAACATGATTTCTTGAACCGATGACCCCTGGGTTATCCCTTCTCCTGAACAAATCGATTCGTTCGGTGATTCGATGCCTTTGAGACCGATTGAAATTGATTATTGTGAACTCATTGCTGCATCGGATTCTGATCATTATTCTGCTCCTTCGAGCGTAACTCTTGACATCTATTCTCAATCCCCTTGGCTTGGTGATTTTGATTCACTGGATCCTTTGAAATAAGTGTTTCCTTCAGATGAGGCTATTGTGGAAACCTTGTCTCTCGACGATCTTCCATGGGATGATGGTCATCGTCGTTCCTCGTTTCTACCAAGCCTCAGAGCCATGTCTACTGTCTTGAGCATTTTTCCTCTCAGGTTCCCTCTCCTCTGCTTCAAACACCTGTTCAGGTCCATGAGGTTTTTTCGGAAGGTAATTTGAGTAACATCACTCAGACGATGCCTATCGACATTTCCATTAAACCGAGAATCGTCGAGAACATTCATATTGGGGTTACTTGTTCTTCTGTTGAAGTGCAAGTCTATACTAGCCTTTTTCATGAATTTCGTGATGTCTTTGCGTGGTATTATGAAGAAATGCCCGCTATTGGTCCTCGTATTGTGGTACATGAGATTCCTACTTACCCCGGTTCAAAACCTGTCCGTTAGCGTCTTCGTCCGGTGCATCCTAGGAAAGTTGCTGCCATTAAGGCCAAAGTGGAAAAGCTTCTCAAAGCTGGTTTCATTTATCCGATTCCCTTGATAGAATGGGTCTCTAATATTGTTCCTATAAATAATAAATAGGGCATTATTTGTGTCAGCGTTGACTATCGTGATATCAATTGAGCCTATCCTAAAGATAATTATCCTACTCCTTTCATCGATAAAATCATTGACGGTTGTGTCGGGAGCGAGATTTTCTCCCTTACAGACAATTTTTCGGGTTATAATCAAATCAATATTCTCCTGAATGATCAACACAAGACTGCATTTATCTATCCTTGGGGTACCTTTGCATATAAGAAGCTTCCCTTTGGTTTGAAGAATGTTGGGGCCACATTTCAGCGCGCGATGTCTTATGCCTTTCATGATATTCGTCACATCGTTCAGCCTTATTTGGATGACCTTCCGACTCATTCAACTAAGTGTAGATATCATCCTAACCATCTTCGTCATATTTTTCTTCATTGTAGACGCTCTAACATTTAGCTTAATCCACACAAGTGTGTCTTCTGCGTCGATTCCGGTAGACTATTAGGGTTTATCATTTCCAAAGATGAAATTTTCCTGGATCCTCTCAAGGTTGAGGCTATTATCAATCTCCCCTCTCCTTCCTCATTTCCTTAGTTGCATATTTTACAAGGGAAAGCGAACTTTCTTCGTCGTTTTATACCTAACTATGCCAAAGTAGCTAAAGGATTCACACATTTGTTAAAGCAGGGCGTTCCTTTTTACTGGGAGGAGATTGCTCAGAAATCTTTCGATGCGTTGAAAACATTGTTGGTCAATGCTCCTCTCCTGCACCCTCTGGATTATCATCGTGATTTTTCCCTTTATTTGGCTGTCACTTTCAGCACGATTTCCATGGTTTTGGTACAAGACAATGATGACGGTCATGAGCATGTTATTTATTACTTGTCCCGTAACCTTCTCGACCCCGAAACACATTATGCTCACATCAAGAAGTTAGCATTGGCCATTGTTCAAGATGTTCAACGTTTTCATCATTATATTCTTTTGCGTACAGTGACTGTGATTTCTAAATGCAACCCCATGACCTACATATTGTCTCGACAGTTGCTGGGGGGAAAATATTCAAAGTGGATTGTCATCCTCCAAGACTTTGATTTAGAATTTACTACTTCCAAATCTAAGGAATCATTGGTCTTTGCTGATTTACTTTGTTCTCTCCCTTCCGACTCCGCTCCTTCTCGTTCTGAGGAATTCATTCCAGACGATTCACTTTTCTTGATTAGCACCCTCGATCCTTGGTACAGTGATATCATCGTCTATCTCCAAAATTCATATTTTAGATCCGAGTTGACAAAGGATGCCCGCTGACGTATCTACCATCAATCGCAACCTTATCTTCTAGTTGGATATACTCTCTATAGTATTGGAGTCGATTCCATACTCCAACGATGTTTGACCTTCAAGGAAGCTGAGAAAGCTCTGAATGATTTCCACAGTGGCACTCGTGGTGGTCACATGTCTAGTTATGCTACTGCACATAAGATTCTTCGTGCTGGTTATTTTTGGCCTTCTATTTTCAAGGAATGTATTGTCGTAGTTTGTAAATGTCATGATTGCCAGATTTATCAACGTAAGTTGCGTGCGCCACCTGTTCCTCTTCACCCTGTCGTTACCATTGGTCCCTTTTCGAAGTGGGGCATCGATTTTATGATGTGTAACCCTCACTCGGCCGAGGGGCATGCTTATATTATTGTAGTCGTGGACTACTTCACCAAATGGGCCGAAGCAATGCCTACACTTGCCGTTGACGGTAAGACAGCTGCTCAATTCATATTCAATCACATTATTGCTAGGTTTGGTGTCCCTCAAGCCATCATTACCAATCATGGTTCCCATTTTCGGCATTATATGGTGGCGGAGTTGACTTCTAAGTTGGGTCTACATCACGACAGCTCAATGCTGTACTACCCTCAAACCAATGGCCAGGTTGAAGCTGTGAACAAAGTTCTTGTCACAATGCTTCAGGGTACGATTGGGATCCACAAATAAAATTGTCATATCATGTTATTTTCGGCTCTTTGGGCATACCAAACCTTAGTAAAAAATGCAACCGGGTTCACTCCCTTCCAATTGGTTTATGGCCTGGAAGCTACTCTTCCGATTGAATGTGAAATACCTTCGCTCAAGTTGGCTGTTGAATTACTACTGAATACTTCGCCAAAAGAAGAGCGTCTCCATTATTTAGAAAGGCTAGATGAAACCTGCCGCTTTGCTGCTCTCATTATCGAAGCACAGAAAAAGTGGGTCAAAGCTCATTTTGATCAGTCAGTTTCCCCTCGTTCTTTCGTTGAAGGAGATCTCGTCCTCCTGTATGACCAAGCTCGTGATAAGCTGGGGGTAGGAAAATTTCAACCTATGTGGCATGGGCCCTACATTGTTAAATGTGTGTTGAAAAATGGGGCCTATGAGCTAATTGAATACGAAGGTCATTCTCTTGAACAACCTAGAAATGGTTTGTATCTCAAAAAATATTATGCGTGAGTCATTCATGCGTAACAGGTGTACATAGGTGTTGTTTTCATTTTTGTGCATGTTTTCTGGTTTGGTGTGCTTTGTGAGTGTTTTCCTTCTTATTGAGTCTTGCTTATTGTGCAGATGTCTATTACCCCTTATGTCGGTTTCGCAGATGGTGCTTCTCGCAGTACAAGGAATTTGTCTTCGGCAGCCTGGGTAATTTATGATCCTGCTGGTGAGTTGATAGATCTGAAAGGTACTTGTCTAGGATGAACTACAAATAATGTCGCTGAATATAGCACTTTCATTGAGCTATTAATTGAAGAAATCAACCTTGGCATACGCGCATTGCTTGTAAATCTAGATTCACAACTTGTTGTTCTACAACTCAATAATCATTATTCAGTTAGAAATCCGCACATTTTGAGATTGTATTTACGTATTTGTTTGTTGGAAAGACATTTTGATTTTATTACTTATCAACATATTCCTAGATGAATGGACACATTAACTGGTATAGTGGCTAACATTGTATTAGATAGACATTTTCATAATTTGTAAAAGCATCATCATATGTAAAAGATCCATGTAGGGAAATAGATGTATATATATATATATATATATATATATATCACATGTTTTCAACTGTGTGCATCATAACATCAAAAAATATATGTGTGTTTCTGTTATATCCTAAGACATCATGCCTCACAAAATATGCAGATAAAATAAACCTAGGTGTCTAATCAACATGGTGCTCATGATAACATGTCACGACCCGTACTAATCACCTCAGCAAGTGTTGAATTCGGCTGGGAACCCCTACGGTATGTCTCTGGTTGGTGCGAGGAACATCATCAAAATGTGCATAATTTGGGACTCCTCGTGTGATCCCCTCGAAGTTGCGCACCATCTCATATTCCTCGCCGCCCTCGCCTTGAGGGTCGAAATCGCGAGGGATTCGCCTCACTATCAGTGACATACCAGCAGGTCTCTCTGGGCCAACAACTGCATTTACATGAGTTTAATGTCAGAACATGCATAAATACATAAAAAATCATAATACTCATAACACTTAACAAATGAGTCTCACCCAATTCTTCATCCCAATTTTCTCCCTATGGGAGTGGGAGGTCCAGATCATTAGTGAAATCTGTGCTAGAGTAGGGACAGTCCTCCAAGATAATCAATTGTCGACGGAGCCAATCAAAGAATTTTGGCCTCCAGGACATCTGTTGGCCACCCCCTGCCCTTGGCATAAGAGTTTCCCATCGAGCCTTCCATGGTTCTCTCACTGATGGTGTCCGGAATATAACCTCTTGTCACTGAAAAATTGGTAATCGTTCTAGGAAGAACGATACCAGAATAGAGCCATAACCAAATTGTTTCAGTTTGGTCTTCTTGCATTTGGTTAGTTGACACTTCATGTTTATGGTCACGGCCTCTGCCCAGTTGTAGATGGTCAGTGCCATGCAGTCTACAAAAAGAAGTAATTGTGTATTTGTTGCTTTGTGTGGTGCTTGTGATCCCACAGCTTGTGTGATGGTATGAAATACCATGCGTATTGTCAAATCTGGGATAGTTTGTATATCAACTTTCCCACTACCTGATCCCTTCCGCGCTCCTTGAAATACCTTGTTTATCACCATGGTCATGTTTTCCATGCAGGGCCGGGTGCCAGTTAGGAGTGGTGCTGCACCTCTCCACAATAATCCTGTGATGAAGTACACGTCAGAGACATTAATCTCAAGTTCTTGATCCCATAGGATGAACTTCTCTTGATTTTCGTCCCATATATTGATCAGATACTGTAGTAACTCTGGTTGGGCTCGGAGACATGGTGTTAGGAAGAATTTTTTAAAACCACAGTTTCTGAGGGCTTTCATAACTCCCTCATTTTCCATGGCTAGCTCATCTTCTTCACTATGTTCCCGTTATTTCCATTAAATGATCATTTTTCCTCTTTCTACCTACAAACACACACATATGAGTGGTATTAGTCAATTTTAACCCTGAAATTTGTAAATAATTGGAGTATTTGATGCATATTTTTTGCTAGAAACAGTTTGCACTGTTGGCGCGACTGTTTCCAAAACAATTGCACTAATGGGCATGCCCTAGTGTTAAAAATAAGGTGGTTGGCGTGACTCTGTGCCTGAAACCCTCGCCAACCACGCAGCCCTAATTTTTACATTTCCTCCCTCAAAATTTGAAATTGACAAATGCAGGAAGAAATAAATAGCTTAAAATGAAAAGAGGGATCTCAGCTCTTACCTGGAGTTGAGAGATTTGCGATTGATCTACTAGATTGGCTGCTATCATTGCCACAAGATTTCACAGTAAAATGGGTAACTATTTCTCCACAAGAGGTAAAAAGTGAAAAGTAATTATTTTTACCATTTTTGGCATTTTATAACTTTTTCACAACCCTAATTAGGTTTTAAGGCATGTTTTTCGATTATTTTATGGTATTATTTTCGAAAAATGGGTTTTACACATGTCTCTTGTGCAGCAATAGGTTTTTCATGCGACAATGATGAAGTAACCAATTATATTTTATACTTTTTCAGACTCGGTAAAAACACAAAAAATTCACTACTGGAGTCATCTTTCAGCTCTTTTCTGACTCTCTAAAATTGAAAAGATTGTCGAGATTCTTGTTGTTTTGAACTCTTTAAATGGTTGTGAAACTATATCTACCGAGTATATGTTTAACCCTTTTTCGAACTGGGATAGATTATTTACGAAATAGGAATACCTTAGTCTATCGTGACTAAGAGGTTCTCGCAGACATAGTTTTCTACCTTTTCAGATCTGTGAGACTACCTATGAAAAGGGACTGTTGGAGTTTTCTTTTCTGCCTTATTTTCAAACTCTCTAAACATGAAAAGAAGCCGAGTTATCCCTTTGTCAGACTCGTTAAATCCTGATGACATCGGACTTTGTCACCATGACGTTATTTTGAGTTCCTCCTTCCCAGGGCTCGTAAAATGTACTAGGTTGGATTTTTTCAAAGGAAAAACTTACAGTACAAGCATATGCTATCCCCTTCAAGCTTGTTTTAAAAAATAATTGGGGTACTCGCCAGAAATGGTGGGGGAAAATGGAACCAAGTTTTAGTTATGCTGGTAGTATGTCGCTCTTGAACATGGCACTTGTCTGCATTCGTGTCGGGTTGGGGACATCTCATTTTGTCATTTTTGCCTACATGGGTTGGGGTAATCTCTTTTGACCTCTCATATACTCTTTTCCATGTCATCATGACCTCAAATCCTTTGATGTCAAATACTGCCAAATCTAGTGTCGTGCTATTGATATGTTCAAGAGAAGTTTACCTTTACAGTTGTCAACCTTCCTCTGATCTCATGTTGGTCCTGATCCACTTTCATCATGTTCCTCTGTCTCGTGTCGATGATGTGGGAAACATTATGGCCCTCCTTCGACCAGGTCACTTCCTGTTGACTTCGGCTCATTATCCATGAATTTGATCTAGAGAATCCCTTCTGGTACCTTGGAGCCTGCATGCCTCAATGGCAGGTTTTTCGCATTCGCCGCAAGGTTCACATCATTGGCCTTCGATCAAGTGATTCTGCAGATGTTCGACTTCAGATCATTTTTCACATTCCGTAGATTGTACCATTTGTACCTTGAGGGCCATCGTCATCATTGGTGGTTTCTCTCGCGTTTGTTAACAACTTTCATCATTAGCTGGTAATCAGATGATTTTCCGGCATGTTCAACTTCAACTCATACATTCGCATGCTCGAAATTGTACATGTTTGGGTCGAGATGGAGCACAAGACCCTGCATTTTGTTTGATAAACTCCAAGCTGTGGATTTTTGTGGATTATTATGACTTATTACATGACTCTCTTTGGATGGATGCGAGCATACTTGAGTCTATTTATTGATCCTTCCTGCTAGATGGCTGTGTCCATACCTTGGATCTCAGTTTTTATATACTCTATTATGGATGGCTGCACCCATGTGACATGATTCATGTATCACAGATATCAGTTGTATTTGTACTCGCAGGTCTTCCGACAGTGGTGTCTGGTTTGAATGCATTCTCATAAAGAATTTCACCCCTCCCTCTCTCTCGGACTTCATACTTTAGGGGGTATCTGTTACACAACATTTTGTCATTTTCCCTGCAATCCCAAACTCACACATTGGAGGGTTGTTTCTGTGACCAATAAATAGTGTCATGCTTTGAAAATACCATCCTTGCATCCCTTTTTATGAAATCAACATTCTTCTTGTTGACATTTCCCTAAGCAGAGCTGTGAAAATCCCTATTTTTGCCTTGGCGCGAGTAGCCCATTACATCCTCGCGCCGACCTGGAAATTTAACATTAAGCCCACGCCACTTGGCGCTCTGTGCTAGTTAGACACCCGCGCCAAGCTTTTTATGGAATGTTTTTAAAAAATAGAGGTGGAGGTTCCATTCCAACCACCTCAGGGATGAGTCATTGGGAGTGGTTGAACTGAAACAACCACGAACTCCTTCCTTTAGTTAGTAGTTTCCATCTCCCTTAGGAACTCTCATAAAGGATAGGACTCCCTCCCACCTTTGTAGGGATCCCAACCTCCTCTTTTCCCTCTATATAAGAAACTATCTCCTTTAGTAGAAGCTAGCTGAACACATTATAGAAAAATGGCTGAATAGCTGAGCTAGAGAATTATACTATAGCTAAGCTGCTAGAGGAGATAGAGTAAGAAATATAGTGTTGAGAGAGCTCGAGTCGATGACTTGTAAGAGAGCTTGAGTCTGAATTCCCTGATCGACAGTTGAGACGCATTTCGTCTGAACCCCGCTGGAGGAGATCACGACATCGAAGCATCAGTTTTACTCTTCCTTCTACTCATTAATATACATGAATACTGTTTGGTTCCACTATTGTGTTATGATGTTTATTTGATATGATATGTTTAGCCCTCTTTGACAGGCTAATAGTTTTGAGTGAAACTACGCTGCTATATGTTGTTATTGTTCTTTGTCTTATGTACAGGTATCTAGGCATGATAGTGAATGGATCATGACTTGTCAAGGTAGGAGCGAGAGACCACTACTCTTTCTGCAACGTCAACATCGTTGGATTCAAGGTAGGTCAATCTACCATGCCTGTTGTTCATTCATTAACTAGGAAGCAACACTTTAGCGCATCCTTTTGTTACTAGACCCACCCTAGGGCTAGAGGGATCGTCTCTGTCCACAGAGAGGATTTACCTTCATTACACCCATACATATACTTTTTTAACTTGCATACTGGTTCTTTCTTACCCTTCACCGCAAATGATTTATTTTTCTTCATGTGGATATCTTCTTCCGGATACTTGTGAAGAAACATTGTCTCCACATCCATTTTTTCTTCCTCAAAAACAAATGCAACAAAAATAGATAAAAGTAATCTAATAGAAGCTACCTTGGCAACAAGAGGAAAAATATCACCAAAATAAATTCCCAACACCTGGGAATAACCTTTTTCTACCAACCGAGCTTTGTATTTCTCCACCTTTCCTTCTGTATTCATCTTTATCTTAAACACCCATTTATTTCCAATAGGTTTCCTTCCATCCAGAAACTCCACCAGACCCCAATCCTCATTTTTTTGCAAGGATGCCATTTCATAAACCATGGCCTCCTTCCAGAGTTTTCCATCCTCTAAATCCACTACTTCCTTGACAGTTCTGGGATCATCATTAGTGATATATAAAGAAAATTTTGAATAGAAAGTAGATGGACTATACCTTTCTGGCTACCTTTTTTCTCGAACTGATCTTCTCAAAGTTGGAGTTTGTGGCTCTTCTTATTCTAAATCTTATTCTACTGTAGATTCTGATTCTTCCTCCTTTAGCTCAAACTCTATCTTCACATGTTCCTTTGGTAGGACTGCATGTTTAACAACATCTTTCACCTCTCTAAACACCACATCTTAGTTGTACACAACCTTCCTTGTTTCTAGGTTCCAAATATTATAACCTTTTAAACCATCCTTATACCCAAAAGAAGATGCTCCTTTCAGATTTACTATCCAACTTGCTTTTTTTATCCTTTGGAACATGTATATATGCATCACAACCAAATAACCTCATATTGGAAACTGAAGGTTTCTTACCAGTCCATACCTCATGTGGAGTCTTATACCACAATGCTGATGAAGATGATCTATTAACCAGGTAACATGCAGTCTCCACTACCTTTGCCCAGAATTCTTGTCCTAACTTGGCCTCGTTGAACATGCTTCTTGCATTTTCAATCAAAGCCCTGTTAATTATTTCTGCAACTTCGTTTTGCTGAGGTGTGTATGGATTAGTATTATGATTTTCTATACCACACTTCTTACAAAACTATTCAAATTCCTTCTTTCATAACTCTCCAAAATTATCTGTCATCAACACTTTTATATTCTTCTCTGTTTGGTTTTCCACCATAGCCTTAAATTCTTCAAATCTGTCAAAGAATTCAGATTTCTTCCTGAGGAAATATATCCATGTATTCCTTGAGAAGTCATCTATGAATCCTACATAGTACATAGACTTACCCAGTGATGGAACCGACATAGGTCCAAACACATCATTGTGCACAATCTCTAATATCCCTTTCGCCCTCTTAGCACCAGATGGGAAACTCACCCGATTATGCTTCGCATATACATAGTGTTCATAGAAATAAAAATCCAACAAGAAATTAGACATACCTTCTACCATACCATTACCATGAAGTATTCAAAGGACATTCTCTCCAATATGTCCAGCCTTTGATGCCATATCATGGTCTTTTCTCTAAACACCACAAGGTTGTCAACTCCACTTTCAAGAACCACAGAACTTTTTCATCCACCAATAACAATGCTAGAAAAAATACTGTACATAGTTCCAATCCGAACTCCCCGTATCAATATCAGTGTTCCCGAACCATCTTGCAGGTATCCTTCTTGAACACTATTTTTACACCCGCATCATCCATCTTGCTTACAGAAATCAGATTTCTATCCAATGCGGGAAGATGCAGAACACCAAGAATTTTTCTAATCCTTCCACCTTTCAACTTCAACTTGAATTTTCTACCTCCAACGGTTCTATACTTCCTGGCATCCCTTAGTAAGAAATCACCACCATCATATTTCTCATACTTACAGAACCACTCCTTTTGGGGAGTGAAGTGAAAGGATGCACCCGAGTCAATCAACCATGCATCATGATCTACATGTGTACTTGAAGAAGAAGCCAAGGACACATCCCCACCTTCATTTGAGGTGGTTTTTTCCTCTGCAGAAGGAGCATCATAAGATCCCTTTCCTTTCTCAGGATATTTATATCTATAGTCCTTTTTGAAGTTGTTATCACACCCTAAATTTTCAAAACATCATTGTGTCAACTTTGCTTTTGGTCATGGTTTCAAGTAGGTCTAAAGGTCATTTTAGTCTTCATAAAGGGTAGGTCATAGTTTTAAAGGTCTTAAAAAGTTAGTTTCCATTTCCAAATAAGGTCTTTAAGTCTCATTCCATGGTTAAAAAGTCCCATCATTCATTTAGAAATAATTCCATTAGGTTTTGTGCTAAAATTCTGCAATTAGCCAAGAATCCATACTTTCGTAGCACCTCTAGTTTAAAAATGAGGAAATGCGCTACAAAAGCACTGCTACTTTCGTAGTGCACTACAAAACTGTTGTAGTAGTTTTTTCAGTCATGAAGAAAAACTTTGTTTTCTGGTTTTAGTAGTCAACTTCCAAAGTGGTTCCTGAACAACAGAAAAGATAGTTTTGAAAACTAAAAGAGTTTTTTCTTCCTAACATACCTAACTACAAAAAACTCTCTCTATTTCTTCAAATTAATTATGAGGTGGGAGAAATTTATGGCTCAAATTGCACTACGAAACTGCTAAAGGTCATGAAGAGAAAAACTCTGTTTTCTGGTTTTAGCAGTCAACTTCAACATCAGTTTTTGGTCACATGCAAAAGTATTTGGGAATTATGAAAGAGATTTCTCTTCATAAAATCTCTCGCTACAATAACCTCTCTTCCTTTTCTCACAAGTGTTACTTGTTGGGATATACAAGGCCTTCTTTGAAGCCATATTTTCAGAAATCAGAGTTTTCCTGTTTTACACTTGTTTCTCAAAGACAGTTTCTTGACAGTAGGAGAGGTATTTCAAAAAAAAAAGAGAGTTTTTTGTTCAAGACAGAATTACCTAAAAAATCCTCCTTCAGTTTCTCAAAATACATTATGGATGAGGGGATACAAGCTCTGTCTCAACACCTATTGTTCAGATAAAAACACTGCAGAAAAATGGTCAAATTTATAAATCAATTTTTCATTAAGCTGAAGACAAATGTTGATGAGGATCATGTTTTTGAGGATAAGTTATATTTTTTGATAAAAATATCAGTCCTTGTGAAGTGTAAATATCCTCAAATCAAAAATTTCTGAAAGTCTGCTTTGAAATAAGCTTACACAGCAATTTCGTAGCGCACTACGAAACTGCTGAAGATGACTTTTTTTCACCTTTACATATGAATTTTGGAGATAGGGTTGATGGGTCTTGAGTTTAAATGTTGCAGGTGGAAGCATGAAGACTAAAGGTAAAGGCTTCAATTGTAAAACAGGAGAAAAAAGGGGTTAAAGGAAATTTTTTCAATTACCTACAAACTGCGCTATGAAAAGAGGCTACTTTCGTAGCGCAGACATATTCATACCCTTTTACACTATTTTGGAGATTTTTATTTGCACAGGTGGAATATTAAAGGTTTCAAGGAAATTATTAACACTTGTGACACGTATGAAACTAAGCTATCAATGTTAACAAGTGTTTGAAGATGAAAATGAAATTTAAGGGCTAAAAAGCAAGAAACTTGTCTCGTGATTTTTAGGACAGTTTTTGGCATCATCAATATGATTACCTCAAAGGTGGAAGCATCATCAAAATTCGACTTCATGGGATTGAAAATGGAAAAATATGTAATGATTATTAGATAAGGGTGTTAGGAGCATATTTAAAGAGTTTTAGTCCTATTTGTAATAGAACTTTGTTTTAGGTTAGCAGCTGTCTTATGTAATAAATACCATGTTATATGGTTAGGATAGGTGTCATAGGTAGGAATTCAAGGTGTCTAGTGGAGGATAAGCTTATCCTATATTGTAAATCATCTATAAATGATCAAGAGGTCGAATTCTACAGGGGTTGGCATTTTTATTAGCAAAAGAAGCTGTGCTATTGTAGGAGACTGTGTGTTGTTTCAACTTAATACAGAGATTGGTTTTACTATTAAAGATTCACAAGGGGTTTATGTGTTTGATATTTATATGGCCTTTTTCAATTACCTATTTGCAGTGGTATGAGAATGTGTTACTTATAATTCATTGGATAATGCTCTAACTTCCTTCACATGCTTGTAGACTGTGTTTACTCACTGTGTTACTATTTCACTTATAAACCTAAACTCCAAGTGCCTTGACTTCCATGTTTAGCTGATTATGATGTTTTTTTGAAGACTACTTTGACTCCATAGCCCAATATATGTTTTCTAATATGTAATTCAACCGGTTATACATTTTTTTCCATTTTTATTTCTAGAGTTAGCCATCTAATCATTAATTAAAAATCTTAAACCTATTGAGAGAGCCTTCTTAGGTTGAGGAGGCTAAGCCTCAGCCAAAAGTTTGGTTTGAAAGAGTTACTAAGAGTCTACTTGATCAGTAGCCTATCAGGGTTAGATTTTGTGATAACAGAAGTTCTCTTCCTTTCCACATTTCCAGCACAACTTTAAAGGTTTTCTTGGAGATTTTGATCTCTCTCTAGATTTAGATTTCCCACTCAAGGAATTATTTTTATTTCTATTATGGGACCATCCCCGTACAGACAAGGAAACTCCATTCTCAGCCAACATATCTTTCCATCTCATTTCCTCCGATAGCAAGGATGAGGAAATTTCATCAAACTTAAAGATAGTTGTATTTCCACCTATTGCAATAACCAGAATATCCCTCAAATCTGGTAAAGAAAATAACAAACTAATGCACTTATATTCATTTGAAATTTTAATATCAATAAATAAAAACTAACTTACCACAATATTAAAGGTGTTCATATTCTCTGTCACCGAGTCTCCATCCTTCATCCAAAAGTTATGCAAATTTTTCAGTAGGAATAGTTTGTTCACCAGAGACCTAGATTGATACAAAGTCCTTAACTTGTCCCACAAATCCTTCATCGTAGCTTCCCTAGCTACATTCAAAAATACCAAATCTAAGATACACAATCATATTTTTCTCTTTGGTTTCCAATCCAACTTCACCTTGTCTTCATCTGACATTTCCATTGGTTTAGTACCTTTATCTACCGTGATCTACTGATCTTTATCCACCAACAAATCCTCCATCTTGAGATTCCACAACTCAAAAATTTGACCATTAAATTTATCGATCTTTATCTTTCCATTGCTCGCCATCTTCTTTCACCACAAGAAATGATCTTGCATATCTCTCACTAAACGAGGTCTACCATAGGCCTAAGAAAAACCCCTCAGCAGCAAAGGTGTATCCTTGAAGTTGAAACAAATCTGATACCAAATGTAGGTTTTAACCCTGTACATAAATTACCTACAAATGAATTCTTAAAAAACAAAAAATAAACAATGGAGAAAACATAAACATGATTCACATATACCCATAGATTTCCCCCTAGATCCCTAAAACAAGACTACTAGATTTAATTTTCATTATATTCCTTTAAATGTTACAATAAATATATATGCATGTCAAAGAATTCATAAACCCCAACCCATTAACCCTGGATTAGAACATAATCGTAGTTCCTTTCACTAGATCTAAAAAATACCATGGACAAAAAACCATCATGCTCAAAACCATATGCAAAAACCATGCACAAAATCATAGGTAGGTCTTCCCACCTTATATATGGGCTAGTCGTGGGAAGAATATAACACACACCCAACATAAATGTTGTACTTAAAAGCTCAAGTTTAAAGATAAAGGCCACAACACATGGTATTATGGGCTAAAAGGAAAAATATATAACTTCTTGGGCTTGCAGAGATATATTTGGAAATATATATGGAGGCATGGACATTTAAAGCGATAGTTTCACAAAAATTATAAGTTTAGAGATATGCCAAATTTCGTAAAATGTAGCTAAAACCTGTAAAGTTCGAGATTGTCCAAAATTAGTGTTGGAAATACTAAGAGGGGGGTGAATCAGTATTTCTTTTCAATTGTTCATTTTGCCAGTTAGATCACTTATATTTAGAACATAAAATGAACAATGATGGAATACATACTTTTATTAATTTCCTTTCTTAAAATAAGTAAAGTAAAATAATGATATAGGGCTCCAACCCTAGATGAAGACTCCAATCTTCCAGGCTCCAACCTGTATTGTGCCAAGCACCGACTTGGACTTTCCAAGGCTCCAACCTCAAGGGCTCCAACCCTATATTTGGTACAGGCTCCAACCTAGTCTCTTGAGGACAACTATCCTCTAGGGCTCCAACCCTATCTTCCAAGGCACCAACCTTGTCTCTATGAGGCTCCAACCTCTTGCTTCATTTTGTCAAGATATATTTGGTTATACTTACGGCTCCCAATGTATTCTTCAACGAGCCCTGACAATCTTCAGCTTACTCTTCACTGTAGTCTACACATCACATGATCAATGACAACATTGTCCTCTTAGAATGTGTCACTGCTGCTCTTTATCATACCCAAACAAAGATCTCCAAATCACCTCATGATGACTTTCAATAATGCATCATGGTCTTCAAGATTAACTCCACAATTTTTTGAAACAAAAGTCTTCAAAGCCCTTCACTAATTTTGATAAGTGTACTTACTTGTATGTCCTTGACCAAATTCTCCACTGTTCAATCAACTCCAAAGCTTCCTGGCTTTGACTTCACTATCCTCAATAGATCTGCACAATCTCAACAAAGGTCTCTTACAACTTCCTTCAATACACTTCCAAGAATCTGCTTCAAGTCCTTAAGTTTGCTTCAAGACTTCTTTAAGTTCTTATCAACGTTTTCTCAGAACACTATAACCCAAAGGTTCCAAAGGCTTCTCCAAGTGACTATCCTTAAGTCTAAGTTCTCCAAATAATAGCCTTCCAAACTACTCCAAAAAATTCTCAAAGATGTCACTCAAGAATATCTCCAAGCCTTTTTACTTCAAGACTATTTTTGCTATGGTAAAAGATTGCCACCAGCAACCCACAAAAAACGTTTCCCAAAAAATGGCAGGTTGTCCAGAAGTGGTGCTACAACAACATATATCAAAGAAGCCTTGTTCTTTAAATGTTGATTCTGGAAGTTGAGTCCAGAGTGATATCAGGTCCAAATTCTTTAATTGTTCAATAAACCGAATTTATCCTTTCTCCAAGTGTCACTGATCTATCATAGGTCTGAGGCAACACTTATTTAATGTGGTGAGGTCTATCCAACTGTAGCCTGAGATAAAGTGATGATTTTTCACACATCGAGGTCACTATTCTGAGTTTTTACATTTTACACCATAGTTCAATAGGTCCGAGCTCACAGATCTTGAGCTATGCCGAGATACTAGGGTGTATGCTAAGTTCGAGGGTACTTTAACACTGCAGTTCTGAGGTGATATACTGAGTTGTCCACAGTAGTTAATTTAGAGATAAGTCTGAGTCTTTTTACTGCTACCACAGGAGTGTGACTAAGACTATACCACTGTATGTCCAAACAGCTTAATCACGAGGGCTGGAAAAAATTCATGTGAGTAATCCGGTGTCATGTCAAGGAACCTTCAGGACTGCTTTATGGAATTAGTCACTGTACATGTTTAAACAAGGGCTTCATGCAACAGACTTTAAATCAACTAAATTTCAAATCAGTCTTTTCTTCACTGGTCCAAGGTAGTTGTTTTAACACCATAGGTCCGAGAATCTCTGTTCGAGCCAACAAAACTTGTTTCACAGGTCCGAGAGAATATTTCAATCATATATTATAACCCAAACAGATCCTCTAAATTTTCGTTAATCTTCTTCTCCTCGGCCTTCTTCATTTCACGAGTTGTGAACTCCTTGTTGCGTTATACTCTGAATTTTTGACCGATTTTTTTTTATTATTGAAATGAGTTGTTGGACGTTGTATTTATAAAGGATTTCGTTCTTTAATAAAGAGACACGTCTCTTGGAGGGAGGCCGACATGAATGTCTGAGTGTAGGTCAGCTAGCCTTAAAAAATATTATTTTTAAACTTGAAAATTCATTTTCTCACAAACCGTTGGGAGTTTTGGGGTGTGTAAGGGCTCGTTGGAAAGAGTAAAAAACCATCTTTAAGATGGTATAGGTCCCATTGAGAAAATATACCTTTAAGGTTGGATAAATGTTTTTCTTTGTGTTTGTTCTTAAGTTATTTAGTGCAGAAAATAATCAGGACAGTATGGCTTCATCAAGTATCATCCAAGCGTATGGCTTCCTTCATTTAGTGGTTTGACTTCTTCATGACTTGACATATTCATTGATAGTATCCTAGTCAACCAAGATTCATGGCATCATCATCTAGAACTAGGCATTTCAAGAATATTGACATCTTGGTCAATGCCACATTGACATCAATGGCAACCTTGATTTAGAATTTTCCCCTTTGTCATTGATGGCAATATTCTTTCCCTTCTAATTTCTCTCCCCCTTTGACATCAATGGAAAATGGGGTGCCCAAGTACTCCCCCTATCAAGCTTCTTCCTTTCTTCATGAATTGTAGTCCTTCATAGGTATGTTACTCCCCCTGCCATGGTACTCTTTCTTCTAGCAATATGGTCCATGATAGATGTGTTTGTATTTATTCATGTGATGTGCCATCTCCCCTTGTTTGCACAAATTCCTTTAGCTCATGAAGGATTGCTCACCTTGTGTGATCAAGTAGAAGGCATCATCATAATATCATGTTTTTCCTCAATGGAGTTACTTCTGAGAGATGATTTATCAAGATTGTCCATGTGTAACTCATCAAGGATTTCATAGGGCTCACTCACGGATTATTTTCTGCAAGAATACTTAGGAATCACAAAATCCCCCTAACTGTATGCATGGTCTCTTTTTGGCAAGGTTTCACCATCAAATACTTGGAACATCAAGGATGACTTCATCTAGTCAACAACATGTGTTGTTCGCTGGAGTGTTCAAGAGACTTCCCGATTCAACTTGTTTTCTTCTCCATACTTGTGTAACTTTCTTCTCTGGCATGGTTCTAGCTTGTGCAGGGGCCCAAGTCAAGTTACAATCACATGCCATATGTCTAATGTTATGGCAATTGAAGCACTCTATCTTGTTCATGAATAAGAAATCATGACTTCTTCTTGCAAAGTTTCTTCGAGGAGATTGATGAGGACCATTATATTTTTCCTTGTGGTATGCCCTACAATCCTTTGCCATATGCCCAAAATTTGTACAAGAATAACAATAACCAAAAATTATACTTTGGTACCTGGAGGATGGAGATTGACTTGATGTACTTAAAAGTCATTCTGTCTTGGGATTCTTTGATCAAATTTATTTCCTCTTGCATTCTTAACACTATCTACATATCTTGGAATAGGGTTTCTTCCAATGTCAACTTGACTCTTCTCCTTGTCTTTGTTGGAACTGGGTGCATCAACATTTCTTTCTAGGTTCCTCACATCTTTGTTGTTTGAAGCATTGTCGTTCTTGGTTGAGGATTCACCTGCATAGCCAAGACCTAATTTATCAAGGGGAGACCTTTGCTGACTTAGGATGTCATCCAGGGTTTGAGAGCTTTTCATGTTTTTATTCAGCAATTCAACTTCCTTTTCAAGAAAGACAATTTCTCCTTTCAAATTTTCACAATCTTCGTCTTTCATAAGTAGTTGCTTCTTCATTTCTTCCATCATCCTTATTGCTTCATGTGCTTCAATTTTAAGGGAGATGATACTTGATTTCATTATGGAGACTTCTTCATTCTCTTTTGCTAGACTACTCTCCATTTCTTCTTTTATTCTTGTAGATTCACATGTTTCGGCCTTGAGGAGATTGATGTCTGATTTTAGTTTCAATATTTCTTCATCCTTTTCGTCTAGTTGGCATATCATGGTGTTTCTCTCCTTTTCTGCTTCATTAACTTGTATTTCTGTGAATGCCAAAGTTTACATCACCTTCTTAGCTCCTTGCGCTTGTTTTCTTGCTTCTTCTAGTTGAGATCTAAGAGAGGAGACCTCTTCCTTGTATTGACCAATCTCTGCTTCAAGATTGTTCAAGTTATTAAGTCTTTGTTCAAGGTGGCTTGACAAATTTTCTTTCCTTTTATTTGCCTTATCCAATTGATTGGTCATAGATATGACTTCTTCATGATGCTTTCTTTTGTTTTGATGAAATTCCTCTTTAAGTTTGGCGAGCTCCTCATCTCTTTCGTGTACTTGAAGCTTGAAAAAGTCAACTTCCTTCCTTGTCTTGTCTTGGTTACCATCTTGTGTTTTCTTCTTAAGTTTCTCATTTTCTTTTTTCAAATTGTTAATCTCTTCCATGGTAGCCATAAGTTTATTCAGGCGATCTTCTTCAAAGTCTTCTTTGTTCTCTTCATCTTCTATGTCTTCTTTAGCTTTGTTGTCATCTCTATTATCTTCAGCTTGCTTGATGAATTCTGGACTTCTTTCTAGTTTTCCATCATCTTCTTGACTAGAGATCATTGTCAATGCTCCTTTTGAGTGAAGATCATGAAGTTTGTCCCATATGACTTTTGCTGACGAACATTTTTCAAAATTGGGCTTCACAGAATTTGGTAACCCATTCAAAATTGCTTTCATTGCTCTTGTATTGTACTCCTTGGATTCTTCATCCATCGTGTCATTAGTAATCATTTATTTCCAAACTTTGATTCCTTGAGTCTGAAAGAAATTCCTCATTCTTGCCACTGATATATCAAAATTTCCATCGAACAATGGGGCCTTTACAAATTCATTTACTTCAATTTCAATGTTTGAGGAAGACACATCTTTAGGAGGATTGGAGAGTTTCTTCCTTGAATTTTCCATTTGTGTTCTAATTATCAACCTTCAAGTTGTTAGGCTTTGAGTGAAGGTACTGGCTCTAATACCAATTATTGGAAATGCTAAGAGGGGGGTGAATCAGTATTTATTTTCAATTGTTAATTTTACTAGTTAGATAACTTATATTTAGAACACAAAATGAACAATGATGGAATAGATACTTTTATTAATTTCCTTTTTTACAATAAGTAAAGTAAAATAATGATATAGGGCTCCAACCCTAGATTAAGGCTCCAATATTCTAGGCTCCAACCTGTATTGTGCCAAGCACCGACTTGGACTTTCCAAGGCTCCAACCTTGTCAGTTCTGAGGCACCAACCTCAAGGGCTCCAACCCTATATCTAGTATAGGCTCCAACCTGGTCTCTTGAGGACACCTATCCTCTAGGGCTCCAACCCTATCTTCCAAGGCACCAACCTTGTCTCTATGAGGCTCCAACCTCCTGCTTCATTTCTTCAAGATATATTTGTTTATACTTACGGCTCCCAACGCATTCTTCAACGAGCCCTGACAATCTTCAACTTACTCTTCACTGTAGTCTACACATCACATCATCAATGACAACCTTGTCCTCTTAGAAGGTGTCACTGCTGCTCTTCATCATACCCAAACAAAGATCTCCAAATCACCTCATGATGACTTTCAATAATGCATCATGGTCTTCAAGATTAACTCCACAATGTTTTCAAACAAAAATCTTCAAAGCCTTTCACTAATTTTGATAAGTGATGTACTTACTTGTATGTCCTTGACCAAATTCTCCACTGTTCAATCAACTCCAAAGCTTCCTGGCTTTGAATTCACTGTCCTCAATAGATCTACACAATCTCAACAAAGGTATCTTACAGGTGCCTTCAATACACTTCCCATAATCTGCTTCAAGTCCCAAGTTTGCTTCAAGACTTCTTTAAGTTATTATCAATGTTTTCTCAGAAGACTATAATCCAAAGGTTCCAAAGGCTTCTCCAAGTGACTATCCTTAAGTCTGAGTTCTCCAAATAATAGCCTTCCAAAATACTCCAAAAAATTCTCAAAGATGTCACTTAAGAATATCTCCAAGCCTTTTTACTTCAAGACTATTTCTGCTATGGTAAAATATTGCCACCAGCTACCCACAAAAAATGTAGCCCAAAAAATGGCACGTTGTCAAAAAGTGGTGCTACAACAACATATATCAAAGAAGTCTTGTTCTTTAAATGCTGATTCTGGAAGTTGAGTCCACAGTGATATCAGATCCAAATTCTTTAATTTTTCAATAAACCAAATTTGTCCTTACTCCAAGTGTCACTAATCTGTCATAGGTCTGAGGCAACACTTATTCAATGTGGTGAGGTCTATCCAACTGTAGCCCGAGATAAAGTGATGATTTTTCACACACCGAGGTCACTGTTCTGAGTTTTTACCTTTTACACCATAGTTCAATAGGTCCGAGCTCACAAATCTTGAGCTATGCCGAGACACTAGGGTACATGCTAAGTCCGAGGGCACTTTAACGCTACAGTTCTGAGGTGATAAACTGAGTTGTCCACAGTAGGTAATTTAGAGATAAGTCTGAGCCTTTTTATTGCTACCACAGGAGTGTGACTAAGACTATACCACTATATGTCCAAACAGCTTAATCACGAGGGCTGGAAAAAATGCATGTGAGTAATCCGGTGTCATGTCAAGGAACCTTCAGGATTGCTTTATGAAATTTGTCACTGTACATCTTTAGACAATGGCTTCATGCAACAGACTTTAAATCAACTACAGTGTAATAAATTTCAGATCAGTCTTTTCTTCACTGGTCCGAGGTAGCTTTTTTAACACCACAGGTCAGAGAATCTCTGTCCGAGCAAAAAAAACTTGTTTCACAAGTCCAAGAGAATAGTTCAATCATAGATTATAACCCAAACATATCCTCTAAATTTTCCTTAATCTTCTTCTCCTCGGCCTTCTTCAGTTCACGAGTTGTGAACTCCTTGCTGCGTTATACTCTGAATTTTTGACTGATTTTTTTTTATTGAAATGAGCTACTGGACGTTGTATTTATAAAGGATTTCGATCTTTAATAAAGAGACACGTATCTTGGAGGGAGGCCAACATGAATGTCTGAGTGTAGGTCAGCTAGCCTTAAGAAATATTATTTTTAAACTTGAAAATTCATTTTCTCACAAACTATTGGGAGTTTCGGGGCGTGTAAGGGCTCGTTGGAAAGAGGAAAAACCCTCTTTAAGATGGTCTAGGTCCCATTGAGAAGAGATACCTCTAAGGTTGGAAAAAATATTTTTCTTTGTGACTGTCCTTAAGTTATTTAGTGCAGAAAATAATCAGGATAGTATGGCTTCATCAAGTATCATCCAAGTGTATGGCTTCCTTCATTTAGTGGTTTGACTTCTTCATGACTTGACATATTCATTGATAGTATCCTAGTCAACCAAGAGTCATGGCATCATCATCTGGAACTAGGCATCTCAAGAATATTGAAATCTTGGTCAATGCCACATTGACATCAATGACAACCTTAATTTACAATATCCCCCTTTGTCATTGATGGCAATATTATTGCCCTTCTAATTTCTCTCCCCCTTTGACATCAATGGAAAACGGGGTGCCCAAATACTCCCCTTGTCAAGCTTCTTCCTTTCTTCATGAATTGTAGTCCTTCATAGGTATGTTACTCCCCCTGCCATGGTGCCCTTTTTTCTGGAAATATGGTCCATGATAGATGTGTTTGTATTTCTTCATGTGATGTACCATCTCCCCTTGTTTGCACAAATTCCTTTAGCTCATGAAGGATTTCTCACCTTGTGTTATCAAGTAGAAGGCATGATCATAATATCATGTTTTTCTTCAATGGAGTTACTTCCGAGAGATGATTTATCAAGATTGTCCATGTGTAACTCATCAAGGATTTCATAGGGCTCACTCACAGATCATTTTCTGTAAGAATACTCAGGAATCACAAACTCCCCCTAACTGTATGCATGGTCTCTTTTTGGCAGGGTTTCACCATCAAATACTTGGACTATCAAGGATGACTTCATCTAGTCAACAACATGTGTTGTTCGCTGGAGTGTTCAAGAGACTTCCAGATTCAACTTATGTTCTTCTCCATACTTGTGTAACTTTCTTCTCTAGCATGGTTCTAGCTTGTGCAGGGGCCCAAGTCAAGTTACAATCATGTGCCATATGTCCAATGTTATGGCAATTGAAGCACTCTATCTTGTTCATGAATAAGAAATCATGACTTCTTCTTACAAAATTGCTTCGAGGAGATTGATGAGGACCATTATATTTGTCCTTGTGGTATGCCATACAATGCTTTTCCATATGCCCAAAATTTGTACAAGAATAGCAATAACCAAAAAATATAATTTGGTACCTGGAGGATGGAGATTGCCTTGATGTACTTCCAAAGTCATTCTGCCTTGGGATTCTTTGATCAAATTTATTGCCTCTTGCATTCTTAACACTATCTACATATCTTGGAATAGGGTTTCTTCCAATGTCAACTTGACTCTTCTGCTTGTCTTTGTTGGAACTGGGTGCATCAACATTTATTTCTAGTTTCCTCACATCTTTGTTGTTTGAAGCATTATCGTTCTTTCTTTAGGATTCACCTGCATAGCCAAGACCTAATTTATCAAGGGGAGACCTTTGCTGACTTAGGATGTCATCTAGGGTTTGAGAGCTTTTCATTTTTTTATTCAGCAATTCAACTTCCTTTTCAAGAAAGAAAATTTCTCCTTTCAACTTTTCACAATCTTTGTCTTTCATAAGTAGTTTCTTCTTAATTTCTTCCATCATCCTTGTTGCTTCATGTGCTTTGATTTTAAGGGAGAAGATACTTGATTTCATTATGGAGAATTCTTCATTCTATTTTGCTAGACTACTATCCATTTCTTCTTTTATTCTTGTAGCTTCACATGTTTCAGCCTTGAGGAGATTGATGTTTGATTCTAGCTTCAATATTTCTTCATCCTTTTCGTCTAGTGTTTCTCTCCTTTTCTGCTTCATGAAATTTTCCTTCTATGAATGCCAAAGTTTCCATCTCCTTCTTAGCTCCTTACGCTTGTTTTCTCGCTTCTTCTAGTTGAGATCTAAGAGAGGAGACCTCTTCGTTGTATTGACCAATCTCTGCTTCAAGATCGTTCAAGTTATTAAGTCTTTGTTCAAGGTGGCTTGAAAAATTTTCTTCCCTTTTCTTTGCCTTATCCAATTGATTTGTCATAGATATGACTTATTCATGATGCTTTCTTTTGTTTTGATGAAATTCCTCTTTAAGTTTGGTGAGCTCCTCATCTCTTTCTTGTACTTGAAGCTTGACAAAGTCAACTTCCTTCCTTGTCTTGTCTTGGTTACCATCTTGTGTTTTATTCTTAAGTTTCTCATTTTCCTTTTTCAAATTTTTAATCTCTTCCATGGTAGCCATAAGTTTGTTCAGGAGATCTTGTTCAAAGTCTTCTTTGTTCTCTTCATCTTCTAGGTCTTCTTTAGCCTTGTTGTCATCTCTATTATCTTCAGCTTCCTTGACGAATTCTGGACTTCTTTCTTGTTTTCCCTCATCTTCTTGACTACAGATCATTGTTAATGCTCATTTTGAGTGAAGATCATGAATTTTGTGTGATATGACTTTTGCTGACGAACATTTTTCAAAATTGGCCTTCACAGAATTTGGTAACCCATTCAAAATTGCCTTCATTGCTTTTGTATTGTACTCCTTGGATTCTTCATCCATCGTGTCATTAGCAATCACTGATTTCAAAATTTCAACTCCTTGAGTCTTCAAGAAATTCCCTATTCTTTCCACCCATATATCAAAATTTCCATTGAACAATGGGGCCTTCACAAATTGATTTACTTCAATTTCAATGTTTGGGGAAGACACATCTTTAGGAGGATTGGAGAGTTTCTTCCTTGACTTTTCCATTTGTGTTCTAATGATCAACCTTCAAGTTGTTAGGCTTTGAGTGAAGGTACTAGCTCTGATACCAATTGTTGGAAATACTAAGAGGGGGGTGAATCAATATTTCTTTTCAATTTTAATTTTACCAGTTAGATCACTTATATTTAGAACACAAAATGGACAATGAAGGAATAGATACTTTTATTAATTTCCTTTTTTACAATAAGTAAAGTACAATAATGATATAGGGCTCCAACCCTAGATGAAGACTCCAATCTTCTAGGCTCCAACCTATATTGTGCTAAGCACCGACTTGGACTTTCCAAGGCTCCAACCTTGTAAGTTCTGAGGCACCAACCTCAAGGGCTCCAACCCTATATCTGGTACAGGCTACAACCTGGTCTCTTGAGGACCTATCCTCTAGGGCTTCAACCCTATCTTCCAAGGCACCAACCTTGTCTCTATGAGGCTCCAACCTCCTACTTCATTTCATCAAGATATATTTGGTTATACTTACGGCTCCCAATGTATTCTTCAACGAGCCCTGACAATCTTCAACTTACTCTTCACTGTAGTCTACACATCACATCATCAATGACAACCTTGTCCTCTTAGAAGGTGTCACTACTGCTCTTCATCATACCCAAACAAAGATCTCCAAATCACCTCATGATGACTTTCAATAATGCATCATGGTCTTCAAGATTAACTCCACAATGTCTTCAAAGAAAAGTCTTCAAGACCCTTCACTAATTTTGATAAGTGATGTACTTACTTGTATGTCCTTGACCAAATTCTCCATTGTTCAATCAAATCCAAAGCTTCCTGGCTTTGACTTCAATTTCCTCAATAGATCTGCACAATCTCAAAAAAGGTCTCTTACAGCTGCCTTCAATTCACTTCCAAGAATCTGCTTCAAGTCCTCAAGTTTGCTTCAGGACTTCTTTAAGTTCTTATCAATGTTTTCTCAGAAGACTATAATGCAAAGGTTCCAAGGGATTCTCCAAGTGACTATCCTTAAGTCTAAGTTCTCTAAATAATACCCTTCCAAACTACTCCAACAAACTCTCAAAGATGTCACTTAAGAATATCTCCAAGCCTTTTTACTTCAAGACTATTTCTGCTATGGTAAAAGATTGCCACCAGCTACCCACAAAAAATGTTGCCCAAAAAATGGCACATTGTCTAGAAGTTGTGCTATAACAACATATATCAAATAAGTCTTGTTCTTTAAATGCTGATTCTCGAAGTTGAGTCCAGAGTGATATCAGGTCTAAATTCTTTAATTGTTCAATAAACTGAATTTGTCCTTACTCCAAGTGTCACTGATATGTGATAGGTCTGAGGCAACACTTATTCAATGTGGTGAGCTCTATCCAACTGTAGCTCGAGATAAAGTGATGATTGTTCACACGCCGAGGTCACTGTTCTGAGTTTTTACCTTTTATGCCACAGTTCAATAGGTCCGAGCTCATAGATCTTGAGCTATGCCGAGATACTGGGGTGTATGCTAAGTCTGAGGGTACTTTAACACTACAGCTCTGAGGTGATATATTGAGTTGTCCAAAGTAGGCAATTTAGAAAGATAAGTCCGAGTATTTTTACTACTACCATAGGAGTGTGACTAAGACTATACCATTGTATGTCCAAACAGCTTAATCACGAGGGCTGGAAAAAATGCATGTGATTAATCCGATGTCATGTCAAGGAACCTTCAGGACTGCGTTATGGAAATAGTCATTGTACATCTTTAAACAAGGGCTTCATGCAACAGACTTTAAATCAACTACAGTGTAGTAAATTTCAGATCAGTCTTTTCTTCACTGGTCCGAGGTAGTTGTTTTAACACCACAGGTCTGAGAATCTTTGTCCGAGCCAGAAAAAATTGTTTCACAGGTCCGAGAGAATATTTAAATCATAGATTATAACCCAAACAGATCCTCTAAATTGTCCTTAATCTTCTTCTCCTCGGCCTTCTTCAGTTCACAAGTTGTGAACTCTCTGCTGTGTTATACTCTGAATTTTTGACCGAATTTTTATTTATTGAAATGAAATGCTGGACATTGTATTTATAAAGGATTTCGATCTTTAATAAAGAGACACATCTCTTGGAGGGAGGCCGACATGAATGTTTGAGTGTAGGTCGGCTAGCCTTAAAAAATATTATTTTTAAACTTGAAAATTCATTTTCTCACAAACCGTTGGGAGTTTCGGGGCATGTAAGGGCTCGTTGGAAAGAGGAAAAAACCCTCTTTAAGATGGTCTAGGTACCATTGAGAAAATATTCCTATAAGGTTGGAAAAAATATTTTTCTTTGTGACTGTCCTTAAGTTATTTAGTGCAGAAAATAATCTGGACAATATAGCTTCATCAAGTATCATCCAAGTGTATGGCTTCCTTCATTTAGTGGTTTGACTTCTTCATGACTTGAAATCTTCATTGATAGTATCCTAGTCAAATAAGAGTCATGGCATCATCATCTGGAACTAGGCATCTCAAGAATATTGACATCTTGGTCAATGTCACATTGACATCAATGACAACCTTGATTTACAATTAGTAGAAAAACATAGAGTTTGAGTTCAAAACAAGAGAGCATAGGTTGATAAATTGAAGATTAGATGTAGACGAATCACTTGAATGAGGAAAAAGGTGAAATTAATTGCTTCATGCAAGAATTTGAGAGAAATAAAATTAAAGATTCAAATTCCCTAATAGAAAATTTGAGTAGTTAAGCTCAGTTTTCCCTGCAAATATAGGTAAGCAGAGTTTCATGAATTAAAGAGAATATTCAAAAGACTTAGATGAAGCAGGATAAAGACACAAATATAATATTAATGCAAGAATAAAAGAACAAGCTAACTAAATCCTCATACCAAAAATATCAGTCAAGAATTCTTTAAAATCATAATTCGATCAACCTTGTAAAAATTTGTTAGTGCAACGAGATGCATAGTGGTGATATGCCTCAGAGGTGAATCTGAGGCCAATATTGGTTCTAGTAGGTGTTTGAGAAAGTGAAGGATGAAATGGTGATTAGTGAAATAATTGATGTTGTAGGTGTGTTTAGTAACGAGATATTGTTGAAAGTGGTTTTGATGGTGTTTTATCAGTAATCAAGGATTGTTGAAGGTGTTTGTAAAGTTTTTTTGGCAAGCAGATGCAGTGGGAAATTTATTTTTTTTATGAAGGAAAGTGATCTATTGGTTCTAATTTGAAAATGGATGAAAGATGAATCAACCGGACCAACAAGTCGTAGCTTTTATTTCAGGGGAAAGAGCCCCTTTCAACATATGATGATAAACAAGCAGGGGAAAGATACCCTTTCAACAAAAGATGATAAACGAGCATGGGAGGAAATCCCTTTCAATGAAGACTCATAAATGAGTAGGGATAGAAATTCCTTTCAGTAGTATTCTATAGACCTACAAGTAGTAGCTTGTGGGGAAATGATGTAATCAAGTTGAATCTTGTAATAAAAAGAAGATTGATGTCTTGTGTATATGTTGCTCATGTGCTTGATGATGATTATGAAGTTATGTTTTACATGATTGAGTTGTAATTTTGATCCCTGAATAATTGCTAAAGTGATTGAAAAATTTTAATTTGTGAAGAATTTTATAATTTGGTCACACTACTTATTCACCCACCCTCTCCATAATGTCATGTTTTCCATTGTTTGTAAAAATTGGTATCACAGAAAGGTTCCTTTAAGATCAATTTAACAGTTTGAAGGAATATCAAGGATCATGGAGAACCAAGACTGGATTACCTCATATGGAGTTCCATTTTTGAATGGTTGAAAATACAACTTGGAAAGTAAGGATGATAATGTACTTGCAAGCTCTTGATTTTGATGTATGGCTATTTGTGGAGAATGTAGTAATATATGATAAGTCTGATAAATAAGCTAGGGAGGAAATCATGAGAGGGTTGTCCAAGTTAGATATTGAAAAATTAATATATTGTGAGTCTACCAAGGAGATATGGGATAAATTACGGTCCATCTATGATATAGACATGCACGTTGCAAGTGATGTAAAGAGGCTTTCCTTGGAGGATGAATAAGTCAAAGATTCAAATATCGTTACAGATCATGAATCAGAAGATTATTCTCATGTATCAATAGGAAAATTTGTTGATCAACAGTCAGAGGGTTCAGAGGAGATGAAATCTACAGGTAAGTTTTTGTTTTGTTGTTATTATAACACTATAGGAAATTTATCTTCAAATTGCTCAATTGAAAGAATTGGTGATAGTGAGAGTTGCTCATCAAGTTGTAATAAAGAAGGAACTACTTTAATAGAAATAGCATATCAGGAAAATGGTCAAGAAGAAAATGGGTGCATATATGGTGAAGAGGAAGAGATGAAACCTCATGTGTTATCAAATGAATAAGATCAAGAACAAGTTGTGAGTGAAATAGACACTAGTGGTGAATCTAGTGGATCCTCAAGTGAGTTAGAATATCTTGCATAACAAATTTATTTGAAAAATCAGCTTATATCAGCCCTTAAGGAATTCAAGAATCTCAAAGCCATAAATATGGAGCTAGAAGTAGAGAATAAGGCATTAAGAGAGCACTTGATGAGTCTTCAGAAGCATGAAAATAATTTTGAAGCTTTTGAAGAGATTGAAGGAAGAATCCATTGTTCCTCTCAGGTTGAGACAATATTGGAAGATGATAGTGACTCAACAACAAAATTAAAGGGACCTAAAACTTGGTTAAATGAAAACCCGACAACACCACATCGGTAGAGAAAATAATGTAGCTCCTCATTTGTTTTTATTGTAGTGTCACAAGGAACTTTGCCTCCAAGTGTTCAAAGAAAAAAATAAGGTGCAACAACAGAATTGGAATGCTAAAATTTAGCCACAACCACGAGTTTCTAAGAGAAATTTGAATAACCAAGAATAAAGAGGCTTTTCCTCTCAAAAGAAATATTTCTAATGGCCAAATAACAACAAGAGAGCGAATATCAATCCAAGAAATTGGACAAGAAGAATCTTTGGTAAGAAGGATAATTCCTTTTCCCCCTTCTTGAATAAAGTTGAATTCCACAGGTGTAATAATTATGGGCACAAATCAGTTGCATGAAAATTTGGAAAGAATTAACCTCCTTTCCATATCATTGAAAACAAAGGCATGGATTATGTTGAGATCCAAAAAGGAAAACTGTGTTGGAGTCATTTCAACACTCATAAGAAAGGTAGGTTGAATGGTGCATGGAGGCAACAAAGTTCAATGTTTGGCTTTGAAGATTATCAACGCAATATTAGCATATCAATGTCTAAAATTCCTATGCTTGATATATCTTATATAAAATACAATAGGCAGAGACTCCAATTAGACAAAGGGAGAAATATCTATGATAGTTCTTCATTTCAGAGAGAAAGCACAAATAATAAGAAAGAAGAGCAAGATGTAAATTGTACATTGTCTTTAATTGGAGCTAACAAAAGGAATAATTAGTGGTTTGGTATGAAGTCACTCATTCATGAAAGAATACTAGACCAATGCAAGAGATCATCTCATGGTGTTAACAAAACTCATCATACCCAGGTGTGGAATAAAAATGGATATAATCTACTAAGGGGGAGTAGATCCCTTGCTCCTCTTCACCGAAAAGGAGAGGTTGGATTCAAGGGAAGCCATAAAGTTTGGATGTAATGGGAAGAAAGGAAAATGACTAATATTGCTGTTGGAAATATGTTTTCATTGATGGTAATAGGTAGCAGCAGGTGGTAGCAGGTGGAACCAGGAGCATAGGTGTCAAAGAAATGCCTCAAGGAGAAGGTTCCAAGCACACAAGAAGAAAAAACGATAAGAATAAGTGCAATGGATTTGGAGCCAAATTTGGAGAACTAAAGCATATAAGATGTATATTAAAACCAATCATATGAATAAATATCTGAAAGATATTTCCAATGGTATATGGAAGTCCTAAAATGCCTCATGGTGTGAAAGTTAGAGCCATTCAAAGTTGGAGACCCCAAGTTAGAATTTGCAGTTAAAAGTGGTTGGAGCCTTTGGTGAGCAACTAAAATTGGCACAAGTTCCAAAATTGTTGCTAGGTTTGGCGGAGCCTCTAAGTGAGAGCTCTAGGTAGACATGAAAGTATCAGATTGGGTTGGAGGAGCCCACATTACAAGCTAGCCTAGCGGGCTTACCCAAAAGGGTTCACCCTGACTGAATAGTTCTAGATCCCAAGCCTAAGTCACCAAGAAAGGAGGAACAAGATGACGCCATCCCGATAGTCATACCCTAGATTCACCCCATAATCTCAAAACCCCGAAAATCCTAGAATCTCGTAACATGGAGGAAAATAGATGAAAAGTCTAGGTCACATGGCCGCTTTCCGGGGGCACTGAAGACAGTCTGTTCGATAGGCTCTGTAATCACAGAAGTGGTTTCCGGAATAAGTTTATCACACAGATCAACGACGAAGAGCTACTCTGGGGGCACCTCTCCAAAAACCACAATTCACTTAGGAGTGGTGTTAGAGAAAAAATGATTGAAACCATGGTTTTTGAGGAAAACAAATTAGAAAGGAAAAGGTCACAAAAAAGGCATCGAAGGAATGTTTCTCTCTGCTCCAGAAGGATAAGTGGTAGTAAGTGATTGGCTCAAGTGATGTTAGGTAGTGATGTCAACAAGGACATGTGGCAGGAATATTTGAGGATTTTAGGTACCAAAAGGGGCCATTTTCGAGTGACACGTGTCACCTATCATAGGGCAACACATGGCATTGGTGATGTCATCCTGAAGGCACCACCCTAGTGATTAATAAACAAGCACAAGATGTATTGTTAGGATATGGGTGTTGAGATACGTCGATAGATAGACCAGAGAAACAATCAATGAGATGAGATTTGGGAGAACCCCATGGACACGTCAACCCGGAGGTATGACCCAATGGGTTTACATAGGCCTTAGCGCTAGACATAGGTTCCATGTAGCAGTGGAGGACTAAGGGTGTAGCGGAAATATAAAGTGGGGCAACATCGAATCCGGGAATCCCATTTCTTGTAAAGAATTGAATTAAATAAAAGAGTCAAGATTGGGAATGCTAGCCTATGGGCTGGTATTTCGTCGCCTCACATAGAGGCATGACCAATGGTGCGAAGCCATTCACATAGGGAAATTGACCCACGTAGGGCTAAAAAATGGCTAAGTGCCCAAAGAGTTAGCCAGAGGTCGTGGAGATCGGTCTTATGGAAGAAAATTGGAAAAGGGTCAAGCAAAAGGGGCTTAAAGGAAGAAAGAGCATAATTTTTAGTTTAACTACAATTTTGGAAGGTAAGCCATAATTGATTGAAGATCAAAATAACAGGTGTACTACTAAATTGTGTAAAGAGCCATAATTCATAAAATTAGCAGAAAAACTTAGTTTAAGTGGCAAAAAAGGTAGTGAAGGTTATTTTAACTTGGAGTTGAATCCCAAAACAATAAACATAGTCCAAAAATATTGAGATGAATAAGAAAAAGGAAAAAAGTAAAGAATCATGTAAGCAAGTAAAGAAACTATAAAAGAGGGCCTAATCAAGCAAAATAGTGACAATTATTTTTTGGAGATAGATATTTTTTTGCAACGAGGTGTTGGTATGGTGTTTTTAGTGATCAAGTATTTTTGAAGGTGTTGGTGGTTAAGAGATTCAATTTTTTTGAAATCAGAGAAGGCATTCATCTTTCTGAGTGTGAAAATGGATGAAAAATTGAAACAGTGAGTGTCTAGCAAGTTGTATCTTGTTGATTAGGGGTTGGTGCTCCTTCTAGTGGGTGTTGGAGAATAGTTGGGGTTTTAGTTCCATTTAGTTGTAGCCAAAGAATCAGGAAGTTGTAGCTTCCTACTGGTTGTAGCCAGAACATTGTATTTGCAATTTGTAGCTTGCCCTTTTAATAAAATGGAGAAGCAGTCTGTGAAGTTATTTGTTCCTTACCGAACTTATTGCTTATTGCTGAAAGCATTTTTATTGTGTTATTGTGAAAATAAATTTTAATTGGTAAATTGTTACAATATTGATTCACCCTACCCTCTTAGTATTTTCCTGGTTTCCAAGAATTGGTATCATAGCAGGTTACTTTTTATCAGTCTAAACAATTGGAAGAAAGATCAAGGACCATGGAAAACTAGGAAGGTGGATTTACCAATAAGGCACCTATGTTCAATAGAGCAAACTATGTTTTCTGGAAAGTGCGAATGAATACCTATATTCAATAACTTGGAGCTAATTTGTGGGATGTCATGGAAGAAGAATATTAGGTACCTCCAATAGTGGTAACCAAAGGTCAAAATTTGGAGTTCACATGCAATGCTAAAGCAATGCATGCCTTGCTTGTTGGCCTACCAGAATCTAAGCTTGTCAAAGTGGTGGATTGCACATCTGCCAAACCAATCTGGGACAAGATGAGAAACTTCTATGAAGGAGACAACAAGGTAAAGAAAGCCAAACTCCAAGGTTATAGGATCTAATTTTAATCATTAAGCATGCATGATGATGAAGATATTGCAAAGTACTTTTTACGAGTTGATGAAGTTGTGAACACCATAAGAAAGCTTGATGAGAAGCTAGATGAAGATGTGGTGGTTCAAAAAGTGTTGATATATGTCCCTAAGAGGTTTAATTCCAAAGTTTCAGCCATTGAATAAATGTCCAATCTAGGCTCTCTGTCTTTAGATCAACTCCTTGGAATTATCACTGCCTATGAGATGAGGATTTCAAAAGGAAAGAAAAAAAATCAAAGAATCAACCTTCAAAACCGAAAATAAGTGCAATGCTGAGCATGATGAGTGATGTTGTGATCCAGATGAAGAAGAATCCAACTTTTTGAGGAAGCTCAAGAGAGGATTAGACAAGTGTTGGGTGCTAAAATGTGTCTTTTAAAACTCCTAATTGCCTCAAATTAATTATCAACCTGGGTAAGTCTTTTTGTTTCAAGAGTGTACAAAAAATGTGCAAGCTTATTCATACAAGGAGTAATGCTAAAGCTAATCGTTGAATATAGATGCAATCATAAATTTGAAGCTTTAAAGAAAGTATTTCATTTATGCATTATAATCCAAAACTGTGATTCATTCTTTAATTCAAATAATTCAATCAACGGAGAGCACTGAAGCATTAACTGAGCTCTTTCAGCTGGATCTAAACCATTGAACAGAAGGAAAGTAATAGAAATAACAGTGTATACTTTGAATAATCAAAACCAATTCTTTTAACAAACAACTAATAAATTGGTAATGTGCATGCAGAGGAACAAATATAGAAATCTAAATCATCAAAATCAATTCATTGTAAAGCAGAAAAACATAATATACTTGCAGTAAATGGAAAGGTATAGCACAAAGAATAGTAGCGAGATTCACTAGAGACCAGGCCCTTAGCCACCAGCGAATGCTGCTTAGTTACTCCAGAACAATCGAATGAACAGTAATGCAAACTATTTATTAATCGTCGCAATAATTACAATACAAATCTGTCTTTTAGAACTACGTTCTGTTCATTACAAATGATGTGTAAATGGAAGATACATGACACAATACATGATATGGTCTGATTTACATTCTCTGATTTCTTCTATGTCCTCATATCATCTCTAATCTAATAATCCCATAATAATTCCATAATTATTCTCATAAATAATATGCTTATTTGATCTTTGTTTTTCATTTAAATACACAGAGAGCAGAGATAAGTTACAACAGAGATGGTTACAAAATGATTCCCATAACAAAATTGGATTGTTCACAACAAATTTATCAGCAAGATAATTTCTGAAATATCTTTCCATCAATCATCCAACAAGAACAGGTCGAATTTGGTATTGCAACTGAGATAATTTGGAAAACGGCCGCAACAGCGAATCTAAGAAAATCATCTTCAGAGAACCTTCTGTTTCTCTTAATAAAAACTGAATTTGGGAAAACTTCTCTTTATGACAGTTAATTCGGTCCATTCTGGACAAAACCAATGTTTCAGATTTTCCAGATTCTTCTCCATTTTCCCAAAACGTCCAATGCAAAACTGTCACTTCTTATTCCAATGAATTTTTGAGTTGGAATATTTAATGATGAGTTGGAGATCAAATCTGCAATCTGGAAAATATCTTGGAGGCTAAAATGGTGAGTGATGTTACAAAAAAATTATTAATAAACCATCATTGGTAGAATCATGCATAATAATCATCAATTTATTAAAAATAAAGGAGAAGAAATAATATTTATCCATAAGATCATAAATAATTATAAAATGGAATTATACGATAAACCTTGATAAATGACGTGATAAAGAATGGTAGAAATGGATGAAATAGGTGTTAAAAAGTGATAATAATAATGAAAAACTAGGGGCCCAACATACCCCCAAACTGAATATATTGCTTGTCCTCATGCAACCCAAAGCCTCTTTATTAACCAAGTAATAGTACAAAAATTGTTCATCCCAACTCATGAAATGGATGGAATAAATGAATTATTCCTCAAATAATTAATATTCAATTTTAGCAATCTTGATGAAGGCGTAACAATTTTTACATTTTACGTTCAACTATATGTATATGAAGTTGCAGCAAAATATGATATAAGTAACAACAAACTTCATTAACCATTTTCTCAAAAACTAGATTTCTACTATATTAATGCTTCTATGATCCAAAAATCAGATTGTTTTTATGCACAGACCATGAGATATAAACAAAATGGCTGTAGGTGATAGTGTATGATTTTTGAAATTTTATGAACTAATTTAGCGTGAAATTATCTGGGTTTGTGTATTTTAATGATACCTCTTTGTTATCCAGAAATCACAACAATTTAGTTCATAGTTTTAAAGATGTATGCAAATCAATTTCTGCACTGTATAAAAATGAAATTGTATGCCTTAAATGAGAAAGAAAGTAGAAAACATCCATGATGTGTAGCAATGCCTCCCCTAAACTGAAGAATTAGCATGCCCTCATGCAATGCTAGAAAACGAATAGAGTTGGTTGCTACAATCTGTTGAAATCTATGCTTGGTGTAAAACAACATGGAAGAAGGGAGGTGTTGAGAATGGATAAGATGGTCATAATAAATAAATAAATGAAAGGAACACTCCCTCAAACTGAAAGATTTTGTCTTTGAAGAATGGGAAGTGGTAAAGACGTGGAATGAATGATGATAAATAATGCTCAATGGATTTTTCATGAAATTCTCCTAAATTCGTACTAAATCAGAAAAGTATGTTATTTTACCTCAAGTTTTACCTCCGAAAAAAAATGTGGAATGACATGTATGGACTAGCATTTGGTGAAGCTGATGTAGGCTGAGAAGATACTGAAAGTGATGCAAAATGTGGAAGCCATGCAAGCACATCATGTCTAAAAAATTATGCGCATTCACGAGTTGTGCGAGCCTATGTTGTTAGGGAAATAGTGTGGCCTTGCTGAGAATAGAATTCCCCCCCATACTTTTTGTTCTCCTGTAACAAGTCACTATTTTGCATGCAAATTTCTTGAATCCACAATTTTAGTTTTGAATAGCAACAGATAAGATGCATGCAAAAATGTTAATTAGAAAAACTTTTGTATAAATGCAGTACTAATATTTTGTCAAATCATCAAGTTATGGCAGAGTTCAATAATTATATCGCATGTTATCCCATAATGCAAACATTCCCCCCTCCAATTGGAAAAGGGATTCCATGACCATAAAGCATATGAAAGTTGTTGTGTTGACAGCAAGGCAAGGGAATGATCAATACGACAGTAAATGAAGCAGAGTACATATATCAATGATAGGATGGCAAGAGGTATGGTTATAATGAGAGAAGAGTTTGTAAAGATAGTTATGAATAAGAGATAGGACGCTTTGGATTGATGATAAGTTATGAGAAAAAGAAAAGGATAAAAATATGCCAAAAATATACTTTTCTAATAGTATTCTATCTGAAAATGATGCAATTGATCGGAAAACAATTTTTCATGCGTAAAGGTTCAAAATAGGGAAAAATTAAGGAAATAACTTCTCTGATAAAAAAAAAGAATAAGAAAAGGGTATTATAGTAATAATTGACGATAAGATATAACTTCAATACCATAAGCAGAGCCTTTGCTGCCAGCAGACGTCCATAGCCTCGGCAGGGTTTCTTTTTAACCCGTATGAGCCAGGATCCTCAATTTATAAATGGAGAGTTCCAGTGTTGTTCTACAGAAGAGATCAGTGTGCTGGCATGGTAACCAGATAACCACACTGCCATTCACTGGGATGTAGCAAAAGTGATCAAGCCAACTCATGATGAGACCTCTTGTTCCAAGGATATTTTGGCTATCCAATGGATCATAATCCTGGTGTGGTGGCCATAATGGGAATGTCACTTCGTTACAACCTTATGAACATGGTAGACTGGCTCGTAATGAGACCCCCTATCCTCCATCTGCAAACAAAATTTTGTTGTGATTACATAGTGTTATGATAAAAAGAGGGAGGCTCAGTACTCTTTAAGAGTAGGGAAGGTGGAAGAAGTTGAACATGTTAATAGAAAAAAAAATATACCCATAATCTCATTTATTACAGACAGAGAAGATTATAACCAAGAAGGGTGGAACCAGCATGGTATTAAGATGATCAATCAGTATCATGTATAGCAGGAAATGATGCAGTAAAGTAGTATATAAATAACTGTGTCACTTTCTTAAAAAGAATCTCTCATCCAGAAGCTGTCCTGTTAAAGATCATAATGCTAATGATATTCACCTGCTTCAATAGAATCCATAATTCTTGTCCTCATAGAAGTATTATACTTTATTTCATGAAAGGGAATTAGAAAAATGGGGCTGAGATGAGCTAGGAATAATCCCACAAGAGAAAAGAAGTGCTATTCACAAAACACAAAACTTAGAAGAAGCAAAAATGTTATTTCAAATATGGAACAACAGCTGTTCAAAAGTGGGAACAACAAGACACACTAAGTGAAAAAGGTGTTGTTCAAAATTTTGAACACTAAAAAACAAAAAATGTTGTTCCAAAGTTGGAATAGTAAACACACAAAAGTGGTGTTCCCAAAAGGGAACAACAAAACTACAAAAAGTGTTGTTCCCAAAAGGGAACAGCAAAAATGCAGAAAAGTGTTATTCCCAACAGGGAACAACAAAAATGAAAAAAAATTTGTTCCCTTTTGGGAACAAAAAAAAACACAGAAAAGTGTTGTTCCCCAAAAGGGAACAAAAAAAATGCAAAAAGTGCTATTCCAGAGAGGGAATAGCAAAAACTCAAAAAAGTGTTGTTCCCAAGAGGGAACAACAAAAATGAAGAAAAGTGTTGTTCCCAAAAGGGAATAGCAAAAACGCAGAAAAGTGTTGTTCCCAAAAGGGAACAACAAAAATGCAAAAAAGTGTTGTTCCCAAAAAGGAACAGCAAAAACGAAGAAAAGTGCAAAAAAGTGCTGTTCCCAAAAGGGAACAGTAAAAAATGAAAAAAGTGTTGTTCCAGAGAGGGAACAACAAAAATTCAAAAAAAGTGTTGTTCCCAAGAGGGAATAGCAAAAACTCTCAAAAAGTGTTGTACCCTATATGGAACAGTAGTTGTTCCCTATATGGAACAACAAGGAAAACACACAGAGAGAAAAAAAAAATCATCCCCCCTGCTCTAAACAATAGAAGAGTGATGATACAGAAAGAAGAACAATAGAAAAAATAGAGAAAAAATGATTGTATGTACAAATCTAAAGAAAAAGTAACTGTTTACAGAATTGGTGCTGCCGAAGAATTGCCTTCTGCAACTGAAACTTGCATGGTGGGGTCCTCATTGTTGAATTTCCAATGGAGCGGAAACTACAATTTGAAGGAAGAAACACCTGAAACACAAAAACATAAGAGAAATCAGAAAAGAAACAACACTTTATTTAAAAATAGGATAAAATAAATAAATTAAGTTACAACAGCTATGATGTGATTTCCTAAGGGAATATCAATCTATCAATGGAAAAAAAAATGATCCCTTGGAAAAATGTTTTGGCAGCAGTGACATGAATCTTCAAATGGGAATCAATTCTTCATTTTTTCTGTTATGAATCCGTTAGGTAATGAATTGGATGAAATGCCCTTGTTTCATTAAAATTTCTTTCAAGAATCGCTCGTCCATAAATTAACCTTTTTTATTCTCTTAAGACCTGCAAAAAAATGAGTGTCTACTTGAAATAAAACATTAAATAATAGAGAAAGAGAGATGATCAGGCTCCCCTAATCCAATAACTATGCAAAAAAACTAACAATTAGTTACTCTGTAAAACAAATCCATGGACAAAGTAAAATTAATTTATTACCTACGGGAGAACAGTGGCCAATCATGCTAACCTGCAGTGTTTTAATCATAAATTATTTGTTTTTAGTCCAGTTTGAGTGATTCAAAAGCCAAATGAGATCTACTTCAAAGATATATTACCAATAGAAATAGGTTTTTTTGAAAATTCAATGATATGATATGTCAATTTTACTTAGAACAACCTGCATAATGGAGTCATTTTCAATTACCCATCTTAGACCAACAATGGATATCTAGCATACATTTTTCGTTTGATGATGGATTAAGCTGATTCAAATTGGAAGTGAAAGTAGATTCATTGATTTATCTCCAATAGAAACAGGTTTTGAAGACAAAAATAATTTATGGGTCAAATACTTTAATGAACAACTGGAAGAATAGAGTTTTAAGAGTGCTGATTTAGGATAGACAGTTAGTATTTGGGTCATATATTTATCATACGATATTGAAATCAAGTGATTCAAATTGCCTTGTAAACTAGATTCATAGAAGAATATACCATAGAAACAAGTTTTAAAAATAAATTCATTTAGGCCTCCAAAAACTCACTGTCCCAACTCTGTTCCTGAGCTGCCTACTAGAGTTGTCAATCAACCATGACTCATGATATACATGTGTATTTGAAGAAGAAGCCAAATACACATCCCCACCTTCATCCGAGGTGGTTTTTCCCTCTGCCCAAGGAGCATCATCAAATCCCTATCCTTTCTCAAGAGCTTTAGATCTGCACTCCCTTTTGTAGTGCCCTTCCTTTCCGCATTTCCAGCATACCTTTACAAACTTTCCAGGAGATTTAGATCTCCCTCTAGATTTGGATCTCCCACTCGAAACCTTATTCTTGTTTCTGTTTTGGGACCTTCCTCATACAGATAAGGCATCTCCATTCTGGCCCTCCATATTTCTTCGTCTCATTTCCTCTGACAACAAGGTTGAGACAATGTCATCAAAATTCAAGGTAGTTGTATTGCTACCTATTGTAATAACCAGAATATCCCACGAGTCTGGTAGAGAACACAACAAACTGATGCACTTGTCTTCATCTGAGATTTTAATATCAATAGATGACAATTGAGTTACCACAGCATTGAAGGCGTTCAGATACTCTGTCACCGAGTCTCTATCCTTCATCCTCAAGTTATGCAGCTTTTTCTGCAGGAACAATTTATTCACCAGAGACTTAGATTGGTACAAAGTCCCAAGTTTTTCCCACAAATTCTTCACCGTAGCTGCCCCAGATACATTCAACAATACTGAATCTGAGACACACTACCGTATTGTGCTCTTAGCCTTCCGATCCAGTTTCTTCCAGTCTTCATCTGACATTGCCGTTGGTTTAGTACCTGGATCTACCGTGATCCACTAGCAGATCCTCCATCTTGAGCTTCCATAACTCAAAACTCTGACCATTAAATTTCTCGATCTCTATCTTCTCGTCGCTTGCCATCTTCTTTCACTGCAAGAATCGATCCCATATATCTCCCACTGAACAGGGTCTACCTCAGGCCCGAGAAAAAAAACCCTCAGCAGCAAAGGCGTCCCCTTGAAGCCGAAACCGCTCTGATACCAAATGTAGGTTTTAACCCTGAACATAAATTATCTACACATGAATCTTATAACATAAAATAAACAATAGCGAGAGCATAAAACATAAAACAGATAAACACAGAGATTTTCCTCTGGATCCCAAATGGGGACGACCAACTTGATTTTTCATTCTATTCCTTTTAGTGTTACAACACATATATATACATACCAAAGCATACATGAACCCTAATCCATTAACTCTAGATTAGAACATAACCGTAGTTCCCTTGACCGGATCTACAAAAATACCAGGGGCCGAAAACCATCATACCCCAAAACCATGTGCAAAACCATGCACAAAACCATGGGCGCGGACTACCCACCAGAAATTAAGGACCAAAAAATTTTCGCGCGTGCTTAGTCGTGGAAAGAATATAACAAATACCCAACATTTATTATGGTGAGGGTGTGGAATGAGTTGAGCAGGAAATTATGTAGGGAATGGAGCATTTTGATGATGTAGTTGATTGGGTTGAGTGGATGATTTTGATAGGCAAGCAAGATGTTGTGGAAGAGCTAGTGGAGAATATGGAGGATGTGCTTGTGCTACAAGATGAGGGAGAGTAGTCATGCAATCATTATATGAACCATGCCAAACTTGTAGACAAGATTGGTGGGGGTTATATCGAGATTAACATTGTTGCCCTAACACATGAGTATTCCATAATGTATTATACAAGTAAGAAAATGGAGGGGAAGCGTTTTTAACCATACATGTAGGCCACGATTTCCATGGTTTTGACATTGTTGCAGCTTCCCCATCTCTTTGATATGCTACTTCCATCCTAGATAAGGAAGAGTGAGTATCTATGGGATGCTCCTTTTGGCAATGAGGGAAAAATACTTCTTCAGTTTTTTGATTTTTTTGAACCTGTAAAACATCCAATTGTGAATTTAGAGAGCTAATAAAATCATATTTAAAATTTTCAAATAAAACATTGATTTCAGCTCTTATGTCTCCTCTTCTTGTAGTAGATTTGGAAAAGAAATAAGAAGCTTCTCTAGAATTCTTACCAGCCTTGGAGATTCCTCTTGAATACCTTATACAAAATTCACAAACATCATCATATGATAACTGAAAAACATCGCCTTTTTCTATCAGATTTAAGAGTTCTAAAAATTCATCTTTGATTCCTTTGGGTAGGAGTGTTTTTAAGATCTCTTTTTCCAAATACTTATGCTTTGATTTTTGATGGCTGTATCGAAATCGCTCCACATAGTCCTCCAAGCTTTCATCTACCCCTTGTATCATATTGAAAATATCTTCATCGTCCTTGCAATAGTCTTAGTACTTCTCCAAGAATACGTTCTTCATGTCCTCCCAAGTTTGGATGCATTTCCCACCAAGGTTCATGAAACATCAGAGAGCTGCTCCTTTTAGAATAAAAGGAAACACTTTCAATCTTTGATCATTAGTACAATAATCATATCCTCTACAAAGTATTCCAAACTCAAATAATAATGTATCTGGATCTTCATTTTTCAAACCATGAAAATTTGGTAGAGACGATGGGGGAATTATGTGCATTTGTGTCACTCCTCCTAGATCTTTGATAGGGAATTCAAAAGTTGCAATGTGAGCCATTTCTTACCATAATAGAAGATGTTCTTCATGTGTTTCTTTGAGGATCCTCCTTCAAATGTTCCTGTCAATTGGTTAGTGAAATGGGTAGTGCTTACATCACCGCTTGAGTGGAATTACAAGATTTTTTTTCAAAAATTCTACCTCTAAAATTCCTACTTCAATTTCTATGCAATTGTGCTAAAAAGCGGGCAGAGGAGCAAGCACTTTACTTTCTCGTTACGTAGGTTCTTACATTTATTTTTTAATACCCAATTCTTTCCCAGCAACAAATATCAAACATACATCACTCTTTGTGAAATGGAAATAGTCTCCCCGGCAATGGTGCAAAAATGTTGGGTGCTAAAAGGTGTCTTTTAAAACTCCTAATTGCCTCACATTAATTATCAACCTGGGTAAGTCTTTTTGTTTCAAGAGTGTACACAATATGTGCAAGCTTATTCATACAAGGAGTAATGTTGAAGCCAATTGTTGAATATAGATGCAATCATAAATCTGAAGCTTTAAAGAAAGTAATTCATTTATGCATTATAATCCAAAATTGTGATTCATTATTTAATTCAAATAATTCAATCAACCGAGAGCACTGAAGCATTAACCGAGCTCTTTCAGCTAGATCTAAACCATTTAATAGAAGGAAAGTAATAGAAATAACTGTGTATACTTTAAATAATCAAAACCAATTCTTTTAACAAAAAACTAATAAATTGGAAATGCACATGCAGAGGAACAAATATAGAAATCTAAATCATCAAAAGAAATTCATTGTAAAGCATAAAAGCATAATATACTTGCAGTAAATGGAAAGGTATAGCACAAAGAATAGCAGCGAGATTCACCAGAGACCGGGCCCTTAGCTGCCAGCGAACGCTGCTTAGTTACTCTAGAACAATCGAATGAACAACAATGCAAACAATGTCTTAATCATCGCAATCATTACAATACAAATCTGTCTTTCAGAACTATGTTCTGTTCATTACAAATGATGCGTAAATGGAAGATACATGACACAATACATGATACGGTCTGATTTACATTCTCCGATTTCTGCTATGTCCTCATATCATCTCTAATCTAATAATCCCATAATAATTCCATAATCATTCTCATAAATAATCTACTTCTTTAATCTCTATTTTTCATTTAAATACACAAAGAGTAGAGAGAAGTTAGAACAAAGATGATTACAAAATGATTCCCATAACAAAATTGGATTGTTCACAATAAATTGATCAACAAGATCATATCTGAAATATCTTTCCATCAATCATCCAACAAGAACAGGTCGAATTTGGTATCGCAACTGAGATAGTTTGGAAAACGGCCGTAACAACGAATCTGAGAAAATCGTCTTTAGAGAACCTTCCATTTCTCTTAATACAAACAAAATTTGGGAAAACTACTCTTTAAAAAAATTAATTCGGTCCGTTCTAGACAAAATCCATGTTTCGGATTTTCCAGATTCTTCTTCAATTGTTGAAAACGTCCAATGCAAAACTGTCACTTATTATTCCAATGAATTTTTGAGTTGGAATATTTAATGATGAGCTGGAGATCAAATCTGCAATCTGCAAAATATCTTGGAGGCTAAAATGGTGAGTGATGTTACAAAAAATTTATTAATAAACCTTCATTGGTAGAATCATGCATAATAATCATCAATTTATTAAAAATGAGGGAGAAGAAATAATATTTATCCATAAGAGCATAAATAATTATAAAATGGAATTATATGATAAACCATGATAAATGACGTGCTAAAGAATGGTAGAAATGGATGAAACAGTTGTTAAAAAGTGATAATAATAATGACAAACTAGTGGCCCAACAA
>JAXQQM020079305.1:0-16101 GCA_034641835.2 Pinus albicaulis | reverse complement strand
TCTCAGAACCGAATACAGTGCCAAACGTCGGGGAGGTCATAGTCCCAACAAACTCGCAATGAAGAGAACCATAGATGCTTTGATGTCTGTTGCTTGCCATAATATTTTGTTATACCAAAAGGTGGCTAAGAACTTTTGGGAGCCTCCAAGGAACAAATTTCATCTCTAAATATTGTTGGCTCTTGAAGTCTCTGTAAGGCCTCCAGCCTTTTCCCTCTGTCCATATCCCATACTGCTGTTTCATACTTCAAAAACCTCTGATATCCTGCAAAAATCCAAGTCAAAAAACTGCTGCATTGCCTTTTTTTCCCCCCCTTTCTTACAAGCTAACCCCATTTTCCATTTTCCTTTTTTCCATAAAAACCCCTCAAAACCATATGTTTTCCCCTATCCCTTCATAAATTTCATTTCCTAAGGTTAAAAACCCACTTTTTAGCCTTGTCGGAACCTTAAATCCTTTGAAAAATCATTGAAAAACTATAGAAAATACATATTTTTGTGTATCAAGGTTTTTAGCCCCTGCGGGCTAAGCCCTTCACCCTTTCCGCTCCATATGGCTTGGCGCCGTGACCAACGTTTTTCCCTACGGGGGTTCTCCTCCGTCCGTAGACTCAAACCATCGAGCCCCCGTAGTTGACTCCTCGGGATATGGGACAACTCAAATCAACGGTGGTTATTCACTACGGGGGGTCGCTCCAAAATTCCCGTGCTCGTACACCTTGGCCCCCTGTAGTTCATCTCAGCCGTTCATCCAATCCACATATCAACGGCGCGGAGTGCAACTTACTAGTGGTCCCCACCAGCTGTTCCCCACTCCAAAAAACCGGCAGTCTTTTCCGCACCGCCTTCGGGCCAAAGGCTGTTTTCTCCGGTTGGCCAGCAATTCCATACGCTGTGCGCCATGCGTCCCCCGTACCATTTTCCAAAACCACTGTCCCCACTGCATAAAGTCAGTCCCCCATGCATTATACATCAGACCATAACCGCCCAGCAGAATCGATGATGGTCGTCCGATCTGGGCCCGCTGATCCAACGGTTGATGATCGCCCAAGATGCCCAACCTTTAATCAAAGTGCCCACACGTTAACCAAGCTATCGCACGGCCAAAAATAAATCTCTGCCGTCGATCTCTGCAGATCGATGGCTCATATTCAATCTCCCTTTTCCGTTGCCAGGTCAACGAATTTTCCTCTGACCTTCCGTTGCCCGATCCCGGCCGTCGATCATCGCGCGATCGACGGCTCAGATTCATCCTTCTCCATTAATCGCCCCGTTCAATCTTGACCATCGATCTCTGCAGATCGACGGTCCAGACTTAATCTCCTTCTGACCTATTCCGCGATCACCCAGATTTGATCCTGGCCATTGGATGATGCCATCCGACGGCCCACGCTCCTCCGCACAGTCCCCGATGCAGATTGGCCTATACGCAGGATTATATAACGTTTTTTCGTGTTTTTGCAGGTTTAAATGTATTTTCTGTCATTTCCAAAGAAGATTCGGCGACTGAGGGTGACGACCCTCCCTTGTTCGATTCCTCCGAGGAAATCATCCACAGGGTTTAAAATCACGTTATATTGATGTTTTCACAGGCATTGATGCCTTACATACCCTGCGCAGCCCTGTACGACAGAAAAACCATGAAGATCAATGCAGAGAAAGAGTATAAGATGTTGAAGACCGAGAATGAACCAGAACAGCAGATTAGTGGACAGATTTGTGGGGATTAAGGCTAAGACAGTTATCAAACGCCTAATCCCCGATCTAAAAACACAATTTGAAGAAAAACCTAAAGTTTTTTATCAGGAAAACACTCGACCGACACAGATGGAGGTGAATTGATTCCTCCCAGTGACTATAGTGCCACCTGTGCCTCAAAGTATTCAATCAAGAAAAAAAGTTATTGATTGGGATCAGATATTTTACCTCGACGCAGCCGAAGAGTTACTTCTGCCAGGAATTTAATGAAAGAATGTCTGCAGAGTAGCCCTAACATCACACAGAGCCTCAAAGGTCAACAAAATCTCCCTCCGAGCTTAATTAATGAGTGTAGATCAGTTAATACGGTGAAACACCTGTGCAGTTTCTTCTTTGACCCTCCCAAGGGCCAAGAAAACATTAACTCTGTATTAATTGATTTTGAGATCTTTTATCAGATCTCACCTCCTCATCCTTCTATAAATACTTCAGTAGAAGATGAGTGAGGGGTTGTTTGTTAATGTAATTGCTGAAGCATTGTAATTGTAACTGAGCTAAAGACTCTTGATTGTAGATAGGATTTCACTAGCTCTTAGAGCTCTGCTTGTAATAGATAAGTTAGGTTTTGAAAGAAAGATGAATTGAAACACTGGATTTGAATATTGTAACTGGTTTGGAGCATCAATACAAGCTGATTTATGGGATCCTGGTCTATGCTGATGGTGATTTTATTCTCACTGTAACTTGTATTTTGTTTTTGTTTTCAATTTGTTTCATTTTCCACTATAAAGAACAGTTTAAACAGGGTTAGGACCTAATGTATATCAGTAGCCTTCTCTGGTTGAAAAACCTTTATTTAAATGTTTTCTCTCAACTGTGTTATTTGAAAATGATTTAATTCAGTTGAAGTACAGGGATGTTGGTGCTCCCTCGTCTTATTGTCTTAGCTTAATGTTATTTTTAAATGTTACTTTCAATATATGTTGTGTGAAGATGAACTGAGGAAATTAAGGTTAGCCCTGAGTCCCTTTCTTATTTTCTCAACTATTTGATTGTTTCCCTTAGGATGTGTTAAAAGCTAACTAGTTTCAAAGTACTTATCAGATCTTAGGCCATTCTGTGTCATCTTTGTGATTGTCCTGAAAGCAACCAAGTAAAGAAGAGCTAGGAGAGGATTTGTGGTGAGCCCGGCCCGCTAGCTTCTACTCCAAAGGTTGCCTTCAAGTTTCCCTTTGTTTTTTATGTGTTTTCTATTGGAAGTGTATCAAAGGTTGGCTAGTTTCAAAGTACTTACCAGATCCTAGTTTGCTTTCATGTCTTTCTTAAGTGCCTGGTCAAAGGCTGGATAGTTTCAAAGTACTTACCAGATCCTAGGCTGCTCTTTGTTCTGCATCTGTTTATTTTCCCCTTCTTAATGTATCACTCCATTCCATAAATCAAACCTTAAAGAGATCCTGAGGCATAGATGACTTGCCCCATAGACCACTCTTGAACCTGATTGTTTCAATTAAATCCTCTTATGACTCCATAGCCCAATGGACTGAAAACCTGCCATCATCTTTCTTCTCAATCAAAGCTTACTCTTTTTGCTTGCAACTTATCACTTTTTAACCTATTTGCATATAGATATTTCCGCTTCAGACAACAACTATGTTCAACCATCCAAAAAACCAAACAAACCCTTGGACTTCATAACTAGCCTAATATCATTACCTTAAGCTTTCAAAGACAAATCCATCTTTGTACATATTGGAGAGATCCCTCTCCGGATTCAGGAGGGCTAGATCCTAGAATCCCAAAGTTGGTTGAAATGATGTTAACTCTGTGATCGGACTTTGCCAATCTTGCTTATTACAGAGACCTAACATTTCTGCCGACTCCGCTAGGGAAAAACTCAGAATCTTTCACATTCAAAACTATTCATAAAGAAGCTTGGGATTTGGTTCATAGAGCACTTGCTTTATTAACCAGCTGAAGCCACCAGAACCTAACATTTCTGGCGACTCCACTGGGGAAACACCTTTCCCTTAAATCTTATAAACTTTGAGAGTTAAAAGCAGCCTTTTCAAGCACTACCAAGAAATGGTAATCATGATGAAACTTGTTTGAATCAATGACAAACTAGGTCAACCCTAGGATTCTCTTAAGTTTTTATCTAACCTTGGAAAATCAGCTGGCTTAGCCATAAGAGTAGACTGTCTTTGTCTCACAACAGTAGCTAAGTTTTGAAGCAAAGGTAGCTTATTCTTAGAAACCACAAATAAAAACAATTCAGAAAATACCAAAAAGAATTTCAGATTGGTAGTAAAACACTTGCTCTTACATTTCACTTACCATTGGATGTGTTTTACTTCATACTCTTAGACAGAGTCTGGAAAGGGCCAGGTAGCCTCCAGATCTCATCCTCTTTTAGAGGTGACATATCTGGTGAATGCCCTCCCAGTCAATCTCTGGTTAGAGTTTTTTGTGTTTCAGGATATGCTTGAAAAAGGATGTTTCACAAGCACTGTGGTGGACAGTGTATCTCTTTGAAAACACTCTGAACTTTCCACCTGGCGACTCCACAATCCTGAACAGACCTTAAGACTCCACTGGGAAGAACCCTTATCATTGTAATATCCTTCAAACTCAGTTAGAAGGCTGTAGGATTCAAATTGTGAAAACATATTAGTCAACCTCTCAAAGACTGTTATACTTGGTTGGACTTTTCCTGTTTATTTGGGTCTAAAAACATAGCATAGTGGCTCCTAGAAAGATTCACACTAGAGCCCATCCTGACCCTGATCCACCTGAGATAGTTGATAACCCAGAAATAATCCTTAGGAAGTCTCCTAAGATAGAATCTTCAACTGTTTTCAGATCATCCCTAAGAGCTAATTCAGTCCCTGAAAATCTTTCAGCTCTGCAACAATCACAAGCTGACCTATTAAATCCATTTAGAACTAGGTCCCTTGATGATTTAGATCAGTTAGATTCTGAGTCTTCACATTCATCTCCGGAAACAAGTGAACACCTTGGGAATAGAGAATCAACACCTCCTGATTTACATTTTCTACATAATCTAGGTGTCTCTCATCCAAGATCAGCTCATCAATCTACTGCTGTTCCATCCACTTCTGTTCATCCTTCATCCACTGTTCAAACCACTTCATTTCATCCCACCCCACCTCTTGTCAATCCACCCCCACCACCTATCATGGCAGCATGGTATGCTCCCTTAGTCCTTCCTGTACCATTAGTCAATCTTCCACAGGACTATCAGTCCAAAATCCCATTGTATGATGCTAGCAATGCTATAACTGCATCACAACATGTAGATAAGATGAATGACTACTTTGACAGAAATGAAATCGATGATGATTCTGTCAAACTTAGACTATTTGCTCAAAGTCTGGGGGGAGAAGCAAGAAAATGGTTTAAAGGCTTAGCCCCCCATAGTATTAATGATCTCCAAGGTTTCCATCAAACATTCTTAAACAAATGGGAGGTAAAGAAGAACCCTCTCCAAGTTCTTGCTGACTATAACAATCTCCATAGAAACCCAGGGGAAAGTGTACATGCTTATTGTACTAGATTCAACAGTGTGTATAATTCCCTCTCCCCAGAACTAAAACCTCCACAGGGCTCAGCTTTAAACAAGTTTCCTGAAGGGTTTGATGCTGATATGACCTATTCGTTAAGAGAAAGAGATTTTGCAACCCTTGAAGATATGCAAAGAGGTGCTCTCTCTGTGGAAGTAAACTTAATGGAGAAAAGAGCAAGGATGAAGAAAGAGAAGAGAGTATCCTTTGGGGAGGAATCCACACCTTCCACTTCAAACTCAAAGATGGAAATAATGATGGAAGAAATAATGAAGAAAATGAACATTCTTGAGAGAGCACAAGCAAGTCAAAATCAAACTGCTCCTCAAAACAGAAACCAGAATCAGAATTTAAGAAGAAATCAACCTCCAAATAGACCTAGGGAAGATGATCAGCAGATCACTCCTCCCTTTCACCAAAACTATGTAAGTGAGGTTGACGAAACGGATCAAATAACATAGGAGGATGATATAAACTTATTTGGGGTAGATGATGATAGCTTTGAGGTTCATTATGATAGAAAAGAGGGTCTTTACACACTTTATGATGACAAAAGGGATGATAATCAAAATTGTTGTCAAGACATGGAAAATGCCATGACTGAACCTTCAAAGGAATATGAACTTAGAAGAATATCGAGTCAAAAAACCCCCAACACCAAAACCTCTGACAAACCTTCTCAAAAAAGCACTGCAACCAAGCCTAAAACAGTCAAACAAAAGGATAAAACAGTGACTGATAATTCTGGTAAAGGTAAAGAGAAAGACACTCAAAATCTTGAAAAACAGAGTGAAAACATCAGTAGTAATAACACTTCAGCTAGTACTCCTGTTACAACCGTTGTGCCAAATAAAGCAAATCAGCAAACTGATGTTGCTGATAAAATGACAGCTAATAGGGCTAAAACCAGCACCTTAAAGAATCAGACTCCTTTCAGCCTAGAACAAAAAATCTCAAAAATCAAAATCTTTGTTCCCTTGACCGAGGTAGTTGCTCAGCATGTATATAGGAATCAAATTTTGAAGGCCTTAAACGTACAAGAGAACGAGGACACTCTCAATCTTAATGATGACCAAGAAAAGCTTATTTTTGGTCCAAAGATTGAAGGTAAGTTTCAAGAGGGTCCTGTCCCTCCTTTTTACATGAGCTTAAACATTCATGACAAAATTCTACACAACGCTATGCATGACTCAGGGGCTTCTCATAATTTAATGCCAAAAGCTGTGATGGAAAGCCTAGGTCTAGAAATTACCAGACCTTATAAGGACCTTTACTCCTTTAACTCAAACAGAGTCAAATGCCTAGGGTTGATAAAAGACCTCTGTGTTAACTTAGCCCAGATCCCAGCCAAGTCTTTAGTTATGGATATTGTTGTGGCTGAGGTGCCCCCAAAATATGGAATTCTTTTATCAAGATCTTGGGGGGCTAAGTTACAGGGGACCATGCAAATGGACATGACCTATGCGACTATCCCTGTTTTCAATCAGACTAGAAGACTTTACAGGGAGTCCCACATGCAATACATAGTGACAAGTCAAGACAGGCCTCAAAACTCTCCTCTATATGCTGTAAGTACGAGCCTTGATTCTTTTATCATGTTTAATGATGAAACACTTACCGAGCAAATCACTTCAACATAATTAATAGCTGATACAGAGGGAGAAGAACACGGCACTCAAGTGTCAAAATAGTTTGCTGCACTAGAAAAATTTGGCAAACAAAACACAGGTCTTGATTTACAAGTCGTCGGTCCATTGCTGTTAAATTTTGACAGCAAAGAAAATACCCCTCAACATATTGAAAAACTTGAGGAATCAAATCATACAGAGGACGTTCACCAAACTGATAAAACTGACAATGATCCTCTTTGGAGTATGTTTTTTGATGGGTCATGCACTAAAACTAATGTTGGTGCAGGGGTCTGGATTACTAACACTGAAAATAATCATACAGAATGTATTTCATGTAAATTAAACTTTCAGTGTTCCAACAACATAGCAGAATATGAATCCCTTCTCTTAGGCTTGCATCTCTTGAAGAAATTAGGAGCCAGAAGAATTAACGTGTATGGGGATTCTGAGTTAATCATTAGGCAAGTCAATGGGGAGTATAATGCAAATCATCCCAGACTTAGAGCCTATCGGAATGATGTCATGGATCTTTTGAAAACATTTGAGGAGGCCAACCTGAGTTTTGTCCCAAGGAAAAGAAACACTACAGCCCACAATTTAGCTTTTGCGGCCAGGACGTGTTTAACGCCATACCAGATCAATGATTGTTCACCTCAAATAAAATTTAGACCAGTTATGCCTGATAATAAAAAATACTGGCAGGTGTTTGACGGAGATAAAAAAATAGAAGACTTCATGCAATTCAGAAATGAATTTGAACTACATAGTTCAAATTCAGACTATGATACAGACTGTAGTGAAGAAAATTTTCTTGGTGAGGAAGAGCCTTCTCCTGAGCCTACCAATATTAACCTTCAAAATAGCAAACGCAGAAACAAAACAGAATTGAGTGCAGAATCAGAAACAGAAGAAATAGAAACTCTGCATTCTAAAGATGAAGGTTTGCCTAGTGGTCTAGCACCTTTGGAAGAGTTGTTCGATTTTAACGATGTGGCAAATAAACCAAAACTGGAGCCTGTAGAGACTGAGGTAGAGGAATGCAATATAGGCAGTGAGGAAAAACCGAAAATGATCAAACTATCCAAAACTTTGCCAGCTCACAATAAACTCAAATACATAGAGCTGTTTAAGGAATTTTCTGATGTTTTTTCATGGAGTTACGAAGATCTTAAGTCCTATGACACTGAAATAATACAGCACAAAATCCCTCTCAAAGAAAACCAAAAACCATTCAAACAGAAACTGTGCAAAATAAACCCTGTACAGTTGCCTTTGGTTAAGAAGGAAATCATGAAGATGTATGATGTTGGTATTATTGTCCCTATTAGATATTCTGAATGGGTATCTAATCTGGTGTCTGTTAGGAAAAAGACTGGAGAAATCAGGCTTTGTATAGACTTTAGAAATTTAAACAAAGCTTCATTAAAAGACAACTACCCTTTGCCCAAGATGGATCATATTTTACAAAGGGTGGTGGGGTCTAAAAGAATTTCTTTGCTAGATGGCTATTCAAGGTATAATCAAGTCTTAGTCCACCATGATGATCAATTAAAGACAACTTTTACTACACCCTGGGGCACCTTCATGTATGTAAAAATGCCTTTTGTTCTAATGAACGTTGGAGCAACTTTTCAGAGAGCCATGGACATAGCCTTATCGGAGGAACTGGGCTTCTTCATCATTATATACCTTGATGATGTCACTGTGTTTTCAAAAACAGATGAAGAACACTTAGAACATTTGAGGAAAGTTTTCGAGAAGTGCAGAAAGTTTGGTATATCTTTAAACCCTAAGAAGACACTATTTGGTCTCCAAGAAGGTAAACTTCTTGAGCACATTATTTCAGAAGAGGGTATAAAGATAGATCCAAAAAGGATTGAGGCTATATTGCAAATCTCTCATCCTCGAAACATAAAAGAGTTGTAGTCTTTCATTGGAAAGATTAACTTTTTGAGAAGGTTCATCCCTAACTTAGCTGAGCTCCTTAGGAATATCACAAACATGTTGAAGAAGGAGCAAGGGATAAAATGGACCTTGGAAGCAAAGACATCCTTTGAGCTGGTGAAACAAGCGTTAACCAAAACACCGGTTCTCATAAGTCCTGATTTTTCAAAATATTTTTATATCTTCTCATTTGCATCAGAACATACCATAGCTGCTGTCCTTTTACAGAAAAATCCACAAGGACAAGAGCAGCCCATTGCATTCTTTAGTAAGGCATTGAGGGATGCCCCTTTGAAGTATAACATTATGGAGAAACAAGATTTTTCCTTGGTAAAAGCTTTGAAAGACTTCAGGGTATACATCCTTCATTCACACATCATTTCCTTTGTCCCAAATTCAGTTGTTAAAGAAATTCTAACATAGGACCTAGATGGTAAGAGAGGTAAGTGGATTGCTGTTATTCTTGAATATGATTTAGAGATAAAACCCACTAAGCTCATCAAAGGCCAAGGTCTAGCTAGATTAATGGCTGAATCAAATTGTGAAGTTCTTGATATTAATATGATTAGTGCTTTGGATAGCCAAGAAGAATTCTCGACTCCCATTGTTGAAGACCATTTTATGATTTCTCCTTGGTATGCCGATATTGTCTATGTTTTGCTTAATTTAAATGCACCTCCTAGTTTATCAAAAAGTTTCTTAAAATTGAAGGCTGTAAACTATTGCATTATTGATAAATGTCTTTATTGGAAAAATGCAAGTGGTATATTGCTTAAATGTTTGCCTGAGTTTGATGCAGAAAGGGTTAAGCAGGAATTCCACGAAGGAGAGTGTGGAGGTCATTTATATTGGAAGGCAATAGCCAACAAAATTCTGAGGGCTGGTTTCTATTGGCCTACTCTTTTTCCTGATGTACACAAGATGACCACTACTTGCCATAAATTCCAACTATTCGAAGGCAAAAGAAAACTGCTACACCTTCCTCTACATCTAATCACTGTTGAAGCCCCTTTTCAACAATGGGGACTTGAATTCATAGGAGAAATCCATCCACCATCTTCTGCCCAGCATAGGTGGATTCTTACTACCACAGACTACTTCACTAAGTGGATAGAAGCCATTCCTTGTAGGCAGGACAATGATTCAGTTATCATAAAATTTTTGGAGACTAACATCCTCTCCAGATTTGGCTGTCCTACCAAGATCATCACAGATAATGCAGCAGCATTTGGATCAAAGAAAATGGTTGAATTCTGTCACAAGTATCAGATAACATTGGGACACTCCACAGCCTATTACCCTCAAGGTAATGGACTTGCAGAATCTTCCAACAAAATCTTAGTGAACATAATCAAGAAACTGTTGGAGGACAATAAAAAGTCTTGGCACACAAAGCTGATCCATGCACTTTGGGCTGACCGATTAACTTTGAAGAAATCTATTGGTATGTCACCCTTCCAGCTTGTGTATGGTACAGATGCAATTTTTCCTAACAGCCTTGGTGTACCAGTTATGAAGTTAATTCAAGAGTTGCAGACTGAAGAAAATGACATGACCAGAAGAATAAACCAGACAATTCATCTTTAGCAAACTAGGGAGGAGGTCTATAGCAAGGCATTGCAGAAGCAAGACAGTATCAAGAAGATATTTGATAGAAGAACAAAGGCTAGCAATTTCAAGATTGGGGATAAAGTTTTGAAGTGGGACTCAAGAAGGGAAGAAAAGGGCAAGCATGGAAAATTTGACAACCTATGGCTTGGCCCTTACTCTATTCATTCAGTTGCTGGTAATAATGCATTTTTCTTGCAGGAACTGGATGGAACAAAATTGTTTGGGGGTCCTGTCAATGGCAGGATGCTTAAGCATTACTTCTCTTGATCCATTTTATGTTTTGAAGCCTTTTTATCTTTTTCCATTATGAATAGTCCATCCACCATTGCATTCAAAGTTATGAAAAATAAAAAAATACAAAAACAAAGAAAAAATGAAAAGAGGGCAGGGATGAAAACAAGAAAGGCAAGGCCCCATGCCAAGAAAAAGAGAAACAAATCTGAAAGTGTGCAAGCTCAAATGCCACTCCTCAAAAATACACTTCTAGTTAGTCAAACTGTTTAATCTTGACTAAGTAGCTTCAATTTTTCTGCTGATAGGATAGTGAATTCGATAGTGCCAAACTGTTTAATCTTGGCCTATCAGTAGATAAATTAGGATAGAAATTGAAGGTTCAAATAAACTCAAAATCTGAACCAAAGTTTCCAAATAGATGATGACTCAAAACTGTTTTATTTTCTGAGTCAAACAAAATGTAAACCTGGTTTTAATCAGCTCAAAATATGAACCAGAAGAGCTCAAAGAAAAAGCAAAAACAGAGCTATGAAAAAGATGAAGGAAGTGCTCAACTTTCAGATCTCAAGCCTTCCATTTTTTATTTAAATTTCTTGCAAAATAATGTCTATGTGTAGCTTGTTGTTTATGCCATAGACCACAGCAAGCCAAATAGTTTAATCTTGACTTGGCTGTTTTTAAATTTCCGCTTTAGAATTTAGAGAATGAAAGTCTCTTGGACAGTTTAATCCCAACAGACAGTAGATTAGGTAGAGAAATATTTGAGCTCAACTGTTTAATCTGAGTTTAAGGAGAAATAAGCAGTAGAGTTAGATTAGTTTTTATTCTTTCAAAAGAATAAAATGTTGTGAAAAGAGTTTTCCAACCCAACTGCACTCGGATGAAGAAAAAATGTTAGATCAGTAGGATTGGGTAGGTAGAAGTTGTATTGATGAAGTCCATTTGTTCTTTCATAACTGGTATTATTTTTCAGAGCAAAGCAAGAGCAATTCAAAGGACGAGGCACATGGTCAACATTCCAGAGAAATCAAGTCTGAATTCTTGATGCCTTCAAGAAGGCACCATCCCCATGTGGAGCCACTGTTAGCCACCCATAATATTTTGTTATACCAAAAGGTGGCTAAGAACTTTTGGGAGCCTCCAAGGAACAAATTTCATCTCTAAAAATTGTTGGCTCTTGAAGTCTCTATAAGGCCTCCAGCTTTTTCCCTCTGTCCATATCCCATACTGCTGCTTCATACTTCAAAAACCTCTGATATCCTACAAAAATCCAAGTCAAATACTACTGCATTCCCCTTTTTTCACCTCCCTTTCTTCCAACTTACATCATTCTCCATTTTCCTTTTTCCATAAAAACCCCACAAAAACATATGTTTTCCCTTTATCCCTTCATAAAATTCGTTCCCTAAGGTTAAAAACTCACTTTTTGACCTTGTCCAAACCTTGATTTCCCTTTGAAAACATTGAAAAACCTATAAAATGCACATTTTATATGATGTTAAGGCTTTTAGCCCCCTCGGGCTAAGCCCCTGGCTTTTTCCCCCATATACTCGAGCGCCGGGACCAACTGCTCAGTCCTTGGGCACTAAACCGAAAATACAACCTTTCTCCGTCCATTTTCCTTTGAAAATTCGAAAAAAACCCATTTTATAAAGTTTTAACGTGAAATATTAAAGTCACGTGGTTTACTGCGCGATTCAACCTAGGCCGTCGATCTGCTCCACATATCCGACGGAGAGGAACACAGCTTGCCTGGTGGACCCCCCTTTTTCTCGTGCTAATTCCAAAAAACCGTCGGTCTCATTCCGCACCACCCTCCGCCGGTTGGTGGTTTTTTTCCGTCGGCCAGCGATTCCATACGCTAGTCGACACGTGTCCCCGACACTGTTCTAGAACCGCCGCGCCACCAAATCATTTCGCGCGTTAATCTTCGTACCATAACCACGCAGCGAAATCCACCTCCACCATCCGATCTGGGCCCTCCCATCTGACGGCTGTCGATCTTCTGACCTGCTCGACCTTTAACCAACATGCGCGCACGTTAACACAGTCATCGCGCGGCCGAGATTCAATCTCCGCCGTCGATCTCTGCAGATCGATGGCTCATATTCAGTTTCTCGATTCCATCGCCCAATCAACATTTTCCCGCTGACTCTCTGTTGCCCGATCCCGGCTGTCGATCATCGCGCGATCGATGGCTCAGATTCATCCTTCTCCATTAATCGCCCCATTCAATCTTGATCGTCGATCTCTGCAGATTGACGGTCCGGACTTAATCTCCTTCTGACCTATTCCACGATCACCCAGATTTGATCCTGGCCGTTGGATGATGTCATCCGACCGCCCATGCTCCTCCACACAGTCCTCGATGCAGATTGACCTATAAAACCGGACTTTTAACGTGTTTTTTCATTTTGCAGGGTTTAAACTATTTGTTCACGTTTTTTAAGGAAGATTCAGAGAAGGAGGGTGACGACCTTCCCTTGTTCGATTCCTCCGAGGAAATCTCTCACAGAGTCAGTTTTTCACGTCTCGTTGATGTTTTCACAGGCATCGATGCCTTACATGCCCTACGCAACCCAGCACAAGAAGAAAACCATGGAGATCAATGCAGAGAAAGAGTATCATATGTTGAAGACCAAGAATGAACCAGAACAACAGATTAGTGGACATATTTGTGGGGATTAAGGCTAAGACAGTTATCAAACGCCTAATCCCCGATCTAAAAACACAATTTGAAGGAAAACCTAAAGTGTTTCATCAGGAAACCCTTCACCGCCACAGATGGAGGCGAATTGATTCCTCCCAGCGACTAAAGCGCCACCTATGCCTCAAAGTATTCAATCAAGAACTGAATTTATTGATCAAAGTTAGATATTTCACCTCAAAGCAGCCGAAGAGTTACTTCTGCCAGGAATTTAATGAAAGAAAGTCTGCAAAGTAGCCCTAACATCACACAGAGCCTCAAAGGTTAACAAGAGCTCCCTCCGAGCTTAATTCACAAGTGTAAACCAATTAATGCAGTGAAACACCTGTATGGTTTCTTCATTGAGCCCCCAAGGGCCAAGAAAGACATTAACTCTACATTAATTGTATTTGAGATCTTTATTCAGATCTCACCTCCTCATCCTACTATAAATACTTCAATAGAAGATGAGTGAGGGGTTGGTTGTTAATGTAATTGCTAAAGTATTGTAATCATAATTGAGCTGAAGGCTCTTGATTGTAGATAGGATTTCCCTAGCTCTTGGAGCTCTGCTTGTAATAGATAAGTTAGGTTTTGAAAGAAAGATGAATTGACACATTGGATTTGAAGATTGTAACCGGTTTGGAGCATCAATACAAGTTGATTTATGGGATCCTGGTCTATGCTGACGATGATGTTGTTCTTACTGTGACTTGTGTTTTATTTCTATTTCCATTTTGTTTCATTTTTTGCTATAAAGAACAGTTTGAACAGACTTAGGACCTATTGTATACCAGTAACCTTCTCTGGCTGAGAAATATTTATTTAAATGTTTTATTTCCATTGTGTTATTTGGAAATGATTAATTCATTTTAGGCATATGCATGTTGGCGTTCCCTCATCTTATTGCCTTGACTGAATGTTATTTTTAAATGTTACTTTCAATATATGTTGTGTGAATATGAACTGAGGAAATTAAGGTTAGCCCTGAGTCCCTTTCTTATTTGCTCAACTATTTGATTGTTTCCCTTAGGATGTGTTAAAAGCTGACTAGTTTCAAAGTACTTATCAGATCTTAGGCCATTCTGTGTTATCTTTGTGATTGTCCTGAAAGCAACCAAGTAAAGAAGAGCTAGGAGAGGATTTGTGGTGAGCCCGGCCCGCTAGCTTCTACTCCAAAGGTTGCCTTCAAGTTCCCCTTTGTTTTTTATGTGTTTTCTATTGGAAGTGTATCAAAGGCTGGCTAGTTTCAAAGTACTTACCAGATCCTAGTTTGCTTTCATGTCTTTCTTAAGTGCCTGGTCAAAGGCTGGATAGTTTCAAAGTACTTACCAGATCCTAGGCTGCTCTTTGTTCTGCATCTGTTTATTTTCCCCTCTTAATGTATCACTCCATTCCATAAATCAAACCTTAAAGAGATCCTTAGGCATAGATGACTTGCCCCATAGACCACTCTTGAACCTGATTTGCTTCAATTAAATCCTCTTATGACTCCATAGCCCAATGGATTGAAAACTGCCACCATCTTTCATCTTGATCGAAGCTTACTCTTTTTGCTTGCAACTTCTCACTTTTGAACCTATTTGTATATAGATCTTTCCGCCTCAGACAGAAACTATGTTCAACCATCCAAAAAACCAAACAAACCCTTGGACTTCATAACTAGCCTAATATTATTACCCCAAACTTCAAAGACAAATCCATCTTTGTACATATTGGAGAGATCCCTCTCCGGATTCAGGAGGGCTAGATCCTAGAATCCCAAAGTTGGTTGAAATGATGTTAACTCTGTGATCGGACTTTTGCCAATCTTGCTTATTACAGAGACCTAACAGAACCTATCAAGAAACTTTTCACAACTTAATGAGTGATAAAAGTGGCTCCACTTGGGATGGTGTGCCCTTGTGCTACACCAAATAACTTGTAGTTCCAGTGCCATCCATATTTTTGGAAATAAAATTCTAAAATTTGCCAAGCCTTCTTCAAAATCTTATGGCTTTCACCTAGGGCTCAAGTTTGATGATTAACATGTCTTTATTAGCATAAAAACATAATAAAATATAATATATACAATGGAGTGAAAATTTAGTAAGATTTAAGAGGAATAGTGCTTTAGAAACCTGCCATTGACAGACTCTCCAACACAAGGTTGTCCATCCATCTCCTGAAGTAGATAAGTGTTGTTACCATGGTATGCAGCTACTATGAATGGTCCCTTCCATATGTTTTAAAACTTTCCATGTTTCGCTTTTTCTTCAATTCTGGCTTCCCAATTCAAAACCACATCTTGAATCTGGAAATTTTCTTCTTTGACCTTTCTGTCAAATGTCTTCTTTACTCTTTTTTGTGACTACTAATGGTTGTTGTATACCTCTTCCCTTTTTTCCTGTAGAGCTATAAGTTGGTTTATCCTCCTCTGTATAGCATTAGGTTCTTCTTCTAGTCCTTGCAGAAAATTCATTACAGGCACTCACAAGGAAGTGGGAGAAATAGCTTCAGCTCCATACACTAATTCATAAGTTGAAGTACCAATTTATCTTTTTTACATACTCTATCAGCCCACAGAGCATAATATAGCTTCAGATGCCATGATATTTTGTTTTCCTGCAATACCTTCTTGACAATCCTCACAATGATTTTATTAGAAGATTCAACAAGACCATTACCCTATGGGTAATAAGCAGTTGAGTGTCCAAGTGTTATATGATACTGATGA
>JAXQQM020089473.1:0-34193 GCA_034641835.2 Pinus albicaulis | reverse complement strand
ATATCAAGGAATAAATACTGAGAGGGGGGGTGAATCAGTATTTATAGCTGACTGAGAACTTTTAATTTTTCTTTCTTAAAACCATATGCTACTTTATTGAATCCAACTTGTATGTTCAGAGATCTTCTTATGTCTTAGATCATTGCATCATTCATTCATCAGATGTTAAACAGTAAGTATGAACAGAAATAACAGAACAAACCATCAAACATAAGTATCACATATGAACACCAGTATTTAAGGTGGAAACCCAATTCGGGAGAAAGCCACCGTTGTTGTTATCTCAGTCTTCAATATTTATTATAAAGAAAACTTCTTACAATGTTATGCTGGCGCAGACTTATACCAGCACGCAGGCACCCACCTGTAGAAGGCTACCACCTTCTCTCGTTTTCCAGTCACCACTGGAAGGGAGCTCCAACCCCCTGATTTAACACCAGTTTGTAGAAAGCTTTTACTTTCGCACTGAAGGCTTCAATCCTCAGATCTACCAACTTTCTCTTAATTTCCTCATCAGATTTGCATCAGATCTTCATGAATTAATTTTCAGATCTTCCTAGAGATTCATCATTTCTAGATCTAGAGATCATATCCATAGGTGCATCATAGATTCAGATTCATCAGAGACAGAGTTCGATCATGCAGATATATCTTAAAATATTTATTCATTAAGAACCCCTCAATCTGCACACCATGAACCATAATGCACTTCTCCTTATATAGTTTTGCCTTTATTAATACCATGAGTCAATACCACCCAACCGCTGATGGTATTCCTGGACGGGATCAATTAGATAATCCAGCGGGGTCTACCCAAGCCCCCAAACAATTTCTCATTGTTTTATTTCCTTGGTTTTGGCAATTAGATAATTAATCTAAGGCTTTTTAATATCTCAATCTGAGATTGAGATATTAATCCAAATTTCTCCTTTAGTAATGAAAAACCCTCAGCATACTTCGTAGACCTTCATATGTCGACCCCCAGGTTTATACGTTCCACCAACTTTGGAGTAAAAATGATGGCCCAATCGCTTTTCATCATAATTTATATTTAATTTAAACAACCTTGGTTAAACCCGCAAATATTAATTTGAAAAGGCCCAATTAATATAATTTAAACTAGGCCCACATATATTATCAGCTACCCAATCAAATTCCCGCTCCGTGCTTTGGTTAATCTTCGCACATCTTCATCAAGTGATGGTCGTCCGATGACTCCTTCCCAAATCAACGGCACTCAACAATTTCGTTGGGCATCCTGGGTCGAACAATAACGCGCGATGGCGCGCAGTGACAAGCAATTTTGTGGAGTCGTGCAGGGACGCGTGTCACCCGTTCTATGGAATCTCTCCCCAACTCGAAGAAACCACTTATGTCCGAAAAGCGGTGCGATATGGGCAATATAGCTTTGTAAACCCGCTCGCGGTTTTAGAACAGTGTTCTATCGGAATTCAACCATATTTCAAATATAGTTCATTGATCCATCAGGTCCGGATTTTCCTCGCAATCGCAAGTCTTTTAATAAATACTCCGTTGCACAGTTTTTCTTCGATGCGATTAAAACTGGACCTCAAACACTTATTAATCCTAGTTTATACGCCCATCGATAGTAAACCCTGAATAATGTTCTCAGCCTCTCGTCATTGATGTAATTCCTTCTATGCTACCTGTTATTTCTCATCGCATTCCGTGCCTTTGTTCTAATACATTGCTTCTCTACTCACCGATGCGATAGCTTGCTATCAAGGAAAATCAATTCAATATGATAGGATTTAAGAGGCATATTGCTAACACATCATTCAAAACCAAGAAGGCCAAAGGCACAAGAAGACAAGTAAAACATAGAGAACACCTGTAGTCATGCTAGTCATTTGACGTGATGGAGGCTGCGTTGTTCGGGGTTGTCCTAGGAGGAGGTGGAGGTCAAAATGAGCATTATATGTGCTCCTAGAAATGAGCCATCCAGGACTCCAGCTTCTCTGAAGTAGGTTATGTCCTTGCAAGACCACCACAATACACTCTCGGATGTGGCACTGAAAATAGTGCAAATTTTCCAAGATAGCTACCACTTCTGTATGTTCCTCCCGTTAGATCCATTCTGCAGTTTCCAATTTCTCCAGTAGGGCTTGAATCAAATCTCTACAATTTTCCAGGCAACAATCTTGAATGACCCTCAAACCAAGAATTGAAGATGTTTCACCCCCTCGCCGACTCGAGTTGCTATGCTGCCATGCCCTACCTCTCGCTGGTGCTCGTGGTGATCGACCCCTGCAGCCCTTCATCGAGCCAGCACGCCCTCAACCACCCCGCACACCAGCCACCATCCTCTAGGAGATTCAAACCAACTTGCCACATACACCTCCATCCCTTGTTCTATATTCTGTAATTGAGAAGCCAGGAGGAAGGATCACCTTCTTCTTGGAGTTGTGCGCATCTACGCAGGACTAGGAGCTTCACTTGAAATGTAGTAGAACCTCTGGGTGTGCTCGACCCACACCCACCAGGCCCACCACACCTAGTGCAGAAGAGATTAGCCTCCTAGACAGGGCTGCAAACTTGCACCACCCGTAACCTCACATCACCGCACATACACAGGAAATCCACCACCCCACCAGTCGCACCACCCCACGCTCAAACACAGAGAGGTACTTTAATTTAAATAATTCACATGCAAGAGGGTTGGAAGAAGCATAAAATTTCCTAACACACTCTGAGGACCTCCCCCCAACTGCAAGAGCAATAAGAGACCACTTCTACCTCCAATATTTTTTCTCCCTTCCTCTTGAAAGATATAGAAAACAACACATGAAGTATCCAAACAACCCAATTACGGGTCGAAATCCAAAAGACAAAAGCCATCTACAAAACCGCCACCACTCCTTGGAGCAATGATGCCTACAGGGTCCACTCCGACCACCAAAATACTTGTAACTACAGAACATCAACACCAAAATCAACCAGAAGCTCTAGAAGTCTGATTCCAATGGGAACCACAGTGGACAACCACATATAAACTTTAAAAAACACCATTGCAGTAGGAAAGTTACCAATTTGCAGAGGCAACAACCTAGGGCCGAACCTCGTTTTCGGGGGCACTACCCTACCCAACGAAAACGACGACACTTCCTCCGTCGGCGAGCAAAGAACTAAGCAAGAGCATGCAACCAAAACGAAAAATGAATGAAGTCCCCGTCCACCATCCTTGACCTTAGAACATTGTCTCCCCCGCTGGTCGAGGCACTACCAAATTCCACACACATACCATTATTCTTCCTTGTACGCGAGGTGAAGTGAGAGGGCAGGGAGGCCGACTCTCAACCCAGGTGCAAGTTGTTGATCATCATGGGCCACGAGGTGCCCCATGCACTTTGTCCATCACCTCCATCAAGGATTTTTATTTTTATAATTATTGTAAGTTGTTTTTTATTTATCTTTATAAATATATATTTTTTAATTTATTTTTTTTAATTTTAATTTTAATTGTTTTAAATTATTATTATTATTATATATATATTTTAATTTTAATTATTTTTTTATTATTTATTATTTTTGTTTATTTTTTAACTTTAAAAAAAATTGTTTTTCTTTTCTTTTCTTTTCTTTAAATTATGTGTGTTTTTTTTTAATTTTCTATTTTTCCCTTTATTTTTTGTTTTTTTTTAATTATTAATTTTTACAAGTTTTTTTTTAATAATACTTTTTTATATTTGATTTTTTTTAAATGTTTATTTAGTTATTTATATTATAAGTTTATTTTTGTAAATGTTTGTTTTCTTATTTATTTATTTTAAAGGTTATTTTATTTATTTATTTATTTATTATTATTATTATTTTTTTTTTAAGGTTTTTATTGTGTTTTTTTCTTAAATGTTTTTTTTTATAACTTTTTTTTTTAATGTTTTATTTTTTGTTCATTTTTTTTTTAATTTATTTCATCAATATTATTTATTTAATTTTTATAGTTTTTTTGTCAAATTTTTAAATCTTTTTCTTAAACTATGTTTTTTTTTGTGTTATATATATAGTGTATTTTTTTGGGTCATGTTTTTTAATTTTTTTATGTTTTAATATATACTTTTGTTTACTTATTATTTTTTAATTTTTTGTGTTTTTTTGTTTCGTTTTTGTTTTTATTTTTTCAATGTTTACATATTCTCAATATATTCGAATAGATATACATGTCAAAATAAAAAATATGGAAAAGTAATAAGTCTAGGAGAGCAATTTTTTTTTGATGGTATACTTAGTTAGCGTTCGATAGGATTCTGGAAACAACACTTTTTTTTTGCATAATCTTTAATATGTTTATTAGTTTTGATTTATTAAATTCAAAATAAATATATATATATATATATATATATATATATATATATAGTTTTTAAAAAACAATTTGCAAATTTCAAAATCTTAAAAAATTTAAAAATAAAATATTTACACAAATTTCCAAAAAAACAAATGCTTTAATGCGGAGAGTATCAAAATCTCCAAAATCACATATAAATTCATCTTTTTTTGTGAAGTTGTTCATTCATCATAATTGAAGTGTTTCCTATCCAATGACTTCAATACATTATATTTAATAAATTGTTATTAATATGATAAACTTAAAACAAAAATAAATTAATATAAATTAAATGACAATAACTTTTTAAAATAATATTAACACAATGGCTAGAAATTGTTGGAATTTTAAGTCTTTTCATAGAGATGATGCTTTAATGTCATCCTTGGAATTTTAAGGCTTTTAAGAGACATGATATTTTATTTTTAATACCATGCCTAAATATCATTTGAATTTTAAGGAAACATGATATTTTATCTTTAATTTCATGCATATAGTAGGAATTTTAAGGTTTTTTAGAGTCATGATATTTTATCTTTAACATCATTATTAAAAAATGTTGACAATTTACCCCGAAAAAAAAAAATGACATTATTCAAGCATCAACACTTTTCATTTTCAGGATGTTTTTTGCACAAAAAATGGATTTTACTTCCATTTTTAAAAAATGTTGAAAATTTACCCCGAAAAAAAGAAGTTATTACAACATCAGCATTTTTTGTTTTCAAGTTTTTTTTTCATGTTGTTTTGGGATTTTTTGGTTACAGTTCTCGTTTAATCAATAACTTTGTTTATCTCAAAAAGGAGAACTTATACCTTTAATTTAGACAAAACATTTATGAAATAAACATCCAAAGGAACATTAGAATTTTGGGTTTTGGCTTAGGAATGTTTTTAGATTGCATATGAGGTTTGTCCTTATTTTTGGTGGTAGCTTCAGAACTCAAATTTTGTTGGCCTTGGTTATCATTTCTTCCAGAATATTGCAAACGCTTGAACCATATATTGTTTTCCATACCCATGATCAACTCAGCTTGTTCATTATCATCATAATGGACTTGATTGGGCTCTGGATGGAAGTAAGAGTCATCAAGAAATATATTGAAGGGAGCACCATTATTGATGACATTGAGGTACTCAGGGGATTCCTCCTCATCCATTTTGTTATATGGAAACTCTTCCTTGGTGTGATATTAATTACAATGATGACACCAATGAGACTCTTCATTCCCACCAAATTGGTTGGGGCAAGGGTATTCAAAATATTATGTTGAATATCACGGTCTCCTTCAGCCGCCTTTTTCTTGAGAGGTATCTCCTTATTGAATTGTACCTTAGGAGGGAGAATATAGCAAGATCCCTTTCTCTTTCCAACATATTCAACTTGTTAATCATTTCCATCTATACTTTCATTGACTCATTAATAACCTAATCAAACTTTTGGGAAAATCCTTGCAAGGCATGATCCACACAGGAACTAGGATTGGCTTTAGAGTCAATTTTATTCCTAGGATATGTTAACAAATCGATATTGGTAGCATTCATATTATGTTCAATTTCAACAACCAAATTTTTAGTTTCATCCAAAGATTGAGGATTTTTTTTTATAAGGGCATATGTCAAATGCCCAAGGAAATATCACACATATTTATAAAGGATGATATTATTGGTTGGCCTACACTGGTCAAGAAGCTCCTTGAGTAAATTTTCAAAATTATGAGTAAATTCCTTATCAATTTCATTCTCAATTTTCCTAGCTTCAAGTAATTTCTCAAGAATGATGACTCCTTCCTTGATTGTGACCCATATTTTGTTGAAGGCCAAGTGAAAGGTATCCCAATTAATAATGCTACCTTGGGGTAAACTAAGGTACCAATCCCTATCAATTCCTTTTAAATTCAAGACAAAGAGAACCATTAATACATCCTCATCCATTATCAATTCAACACTCATTTCCCAATAAAACTCATGAATATGTTTCTCTACAATGATAGTGTTAGTACCATTGAATTTAGGAAACCTTTCACAATGATTCTCCGGAAAAGGATGTAGAGCGTCATGGAATTTTCCAACATCCAATGGCCTAAATGAAACAATGAGCCATGGATTTTCATGGTGGGAAGGGTGGTATTGCCTATATATAGACTTCTAACCATAAGACTCTTTGGCATAATAGGGGATGTAGCTACTTCAACAATTTTCAAGTAGTATTCTTCTTTCTTGGAGCTATGGTATTGTCAGAAGTGCTACCATGAGTTTTAATGGGATTATTATAAGGAGTCTATATATGAAAAGATATTTTGTCAAATTAAATGTTCTCTTCAAAGTTAATGAAGCTTAATCTTCAAATATTGAATAATTTGACTCAAATCCTCCTCGAAAAAAATTCCAAAAGTTGTTGCCTCAAAATATTACAGGTCTTGTGAGTGGCCTCAAAAGACAAGGACAAGACCAAGGGACAACATTATGAGGTATAGGCCCACTGTCACCACAACCACCACCTCCTTTTGTTTAGTGTATTATCACCATAAGAGACGCTTCCCTATGTATATTACCTAATGGATATTATAAGTATAAGTCTTGGAGGTGACAAGGATAAGACAAGGAAAGACACTTAGCTTAAGGAAAATTCCCAAACTAGCAAGGGAAAGGAAAAATGTGCCCTCCAAAGATCTATCTAGGGCATAAGTAACCTAGGGTTTCAATGAATAAGCAATGATAACAAACTTACCAAGGTATAAAATGTTGAAAAGTAACTAGGTTTGGTCTTCATAATGACATGTAATTTTAACTTGTATAAATGATGTAATACAAGTATTTTTGTAAGCCTTGCTTCATGGGTTTCATGAGCAAGTGATTTTATTATATATGGATCTCATTTGAGAGCATTAGGTTTGTCATTTAGAGTCAAATAATTAAAGTCATGAATGAAGATCTCTTCTTGAGCCTATGTCATTTTATATGAGTCAATGTAAAAGTCTTATTAGTCCACCAAAGATAATCACAATCCTATTGAAAGTAAGCCTTGTAAACAATATGAGAAGATATTCATGTCGGCTCACATAAATAAGGCACGTCGGTTCACTTACAAAGGTCATATTTTATTTATGGATCAACTACTATATAAAGGAACCTCGGTCACCACATAAATAAAAAATTTTAGAATCCTTCTTTTGAGATTTTCGGTAACATACATCTGAGATTTTCAGTGATGAGATAGACATATAGTTCAAATCCTATCTGAATTTCTCAGTGGGAAATCACAGTTCAGTGATAATGCAGCTCGGACACCTCTGAAGTTTCGATGGTCAAGATATCTGAGATTTTCGGTGTATGGACTGTGTGTTGATTTTAGATCTCCACAGAAAGATTCGATCACATTTTAGACTGTATGGTAAGGTGCCAATGGGAATTTAGATCCCTCTTATGATCAGTTCATAGTGACAACAAGAAGTATTAAAGGGCAAGAAAATATTGATGGCATAATGCATATCTCTTTAAATCTCAGTGTACAGTGTTAGGGCAGTGGTGAAGATCTTGGTGTCAAATATGAAGGATCTTAGTGTTAAGTTAGGTCTTGGTATCTAGAGAGAAATGAATATCTCGATGGAAGAAGTTTCAAGAAGAGGACTGCAAAGGAGAACATGCGTCTTGGTCTTGGAGTGGATACTACGTCAAAGGTCTTGGTCTTGGTGTTTGTCAATTGGAATCTCTATAAGAAGAATTTGTGTGGGTTTTCCTCTCAAAGAGTGAGAGGTTTTGGCCCTGGATCATAGCCTACATGATGTGTCTCTTGTATACTTTATGTTTATGTATTGGTTACTGTTTGATGAAGAAGAAATTTAATAATCTAACAAGAAGAAGATCCCAATCTAAAGAAGTAAAAAGCTTTCACAAACAGTCACTAATGAAGATAAATCATCTAATGAAAATGCTCTATATTTCTCAAGATAAAAGGCCAAGAAAATGCTTTAAAGGATGAATATGATCAATATATAAGACACCAAGCTTTCAAAAAGGCCCAAGTTGAAGCCTAGGGATAGATTAAAGTTTTCCCTAGATCAAAATTTTCTAGGGATTGTGAAATTAGCCATAAAATGGAATAATTCACTGTGGAAAGGGGGTGATTTTAAGGAAATGACTTACATACCACATGTAAAACCCTTCCAAAATAAAAACACACTTTTCGTAGTTGAATCTGGCCATAACCCTAACTTAGCGGCTTGCCTTAAAAGGCTGAAAATTTAAGGAGAGGGAGAAAAAATAGGCTTAAGAAGTGTTTTTATTTTATTTTATGGTCTGATCACCTATGTAGAAAGGCGAGTGCTTGACCTTGGGTGATGAATTCTAGAGGGAGATCTACTTATAGAAAAATCACTAGTACAAAATGGCTAATTAGTTACTAAAAAAATGACTAAAATTTGCATATAAATGACTATTTTTCATTCGGTGACCAGTAGTAGCTAATTTACAGCATCTTATAACGCGACCAACTTTTAGTCACTTTTAACTTAGTCATTAATTGTTTGTCTCAATTTTATCGTCTATTAGTATATTTATTCATAGATTTGGTCATAAATTTAGTCATTCATTTATTGCCACAATTAATGACCAAATATACAACAAAATATATTACTATATGATCACCTGAGAAAACCAATTAATGACTAAAGAAATATTACCAAAATGTTGGTTGTGTTACAAGACACTGTAAATTAGCTACTAATAGTCACATATATGGAAGTCATCGTTTGAAACCAATTAATGACCAAAGAAATATTACTAAATTTTGGTCTTGTTAAAAGATATTGTAAATTAACTGCTAATAATCATATATATGCAAAATTTAGTCATCATTTGTAATAAAAAATTTATCGTTTTCATTTATATTTTTTTGGTAGTTTCATATTCATTATATAAATGACTAATTTTTTTTTCATACAAAGTCGGTTATGATGTATTTATCAGAAAAGGGGAGGAAGAGGGTCTTCCTCAGTACATGCTCACTCCTCTCAGCTTACAAAGTAGGACTAATTGTTGGGGGAGATTATATGTTGTTACATTGAAACTGCTGCTACTTCTTACATGCCTTTCAGCTATAGAGGCTATAGCATTTAGACTGTAGATCCTAACAAATTGATTGAGCAAAAAGATACATTTTGTTTTCATGATAAACTATACTAAATCCTTTTTAGCAGTGAACTGAGCTGTGAGAAACAAAAGGTGGAGGTGATTTATTATTGACAGTATTTTCACTCTCCCTGTGACCACTTCCTTGGTCTAGGGAGTTGGAGCCATGCTCAGATTTCTAATGACGAGATCCTGCAGATAGATAATGATTCCATCCAGGTGGTTACAACGATTTTTGATATCCATCAGGTTCTTGTTGTTTGAGGACCATTACTGACAGAGGAATACTATATCTTCTTTGGTATGAATCTTGTTTTGGGTCATTTTATTCGCTTTGAAAGTCCAATGGTATAATGGAAGGATCTTAATGGATGACATAACCATATGGGACAAGGCTAGGAGTGGAGAGAAAGCTTCATTTATTGCAAAAATGCATCAAATGGGAGGCTTGAAAAGTGCGATGGCGAAAATGTAGGAGGGGGGTGGAGAAGCAATACACGATGTTGCAATATCGCAACATCGCAGGGATGAAAAAGAAGTGGCAAAGCATTCAGGAGGAAAGATCGAAGAATGAAATGCGATATAGGAAGGAGAAAAAATGCGAATGTGAAAGCTTCAATTATCGCAGAAAAAGCTTGAAGCGAGAGGCTTTAAAAGGGTGATGGCAGAATTGCGAGAGGAGGGAGGAAATGTGATATGAAATATCGCAATATCACAAAATCGCCAGGTTGGTGGAGAAGCGGTAGTGCGGATGGGAGATAAGTGCGAAGTGTGAAATGCGATATGGGAAGGTGCAATGGTGAGATTGCAATAAGGCCAAAATTTGCGAAGTGTGAAATGTGATATTACCGAAATTACGAAATGCGAGTTGTGATGGGGGACGTGGCAATAGAGTACAATAAAAATATCACATTCGAGGCATGGAAGTGGAACGTATTAATGGGAAGCAAGTGGGGAAAGTGATTTGAGATTGCGAAAAGGAATTGTGGTAAGTTCGATGGAAAGGGTAAAGGATCAGGGTGCAAGAGATAGGGTCGACTGAATGAAATCAAATGCATATAGAGGGACATATCAGGAAGCATATGTGGAGGGATATGAGAGCTGAGGGGAAAATATATAAAATGAAGGGTGCCCATACACAGAGAGGTCATGGGAAAAATAAAAAAATTCTAAGAGAGAGGTCGCTGGGAGATGATGCAGGAGATCGTAAGAGGATTTGATAAGGTACAATTCTGAATTTTGTGGATTTTCATAGGAGTATACTCAGAGAATTGGGTCATACTAGAGATAAGGAGATTATTTCCTTTGAGAGAGATAAAATCAATAATGGAGAGAAGCATGAGCTAATACATCACAGGATAGGGAATCATTGCGATATGTCCATCGATGCTTGCTTGTCTAGTGTCTCTTCTAACAGCCTTATTTACCTGAAGGTCTGCCAATTTTTTGTTTTTTATGAGGATGTGATGATACTAATTTCCCCAACCTGAGTTTTGTATTGATCCACTCATCTGATAATTTGACAAAGAGCTACATTCTTTGGCCTATTTCCGCTTACCATTACATGGATGATGATTTAAGGGTCCCCAAAAATAATTGGATTATGCATGTCTCTGTCTTTTAAAAAATTTATGTCCAAAAGGAGTCCATATGCTTCTGCTTTATTTTTTTTTATTGTGCCCATGCCCCAATTGACCTAGATAGGGCTGGATATATCCCTATGTAATACAAATCAACCAGCTCTGGATTTTCTTGGATTTCTTTTGGAAGCCCTGTCGAAGAAAAGGCAATGCCTGTTGAGAGATTTGATCCAGTTTTGTAAGTCTTCTTCCTCTTTTCTAAATTTCTAGCTTGGTTGTTCCTTTGTGATTTTTGTCATATTTTGGATAAAAATATTGTTGAAGGCGAACCTGATCCAACTCTTTTCTTCAATTTGTAGTTGATTCATGTCAATTCCAGTGGTCCCTTTTGATGATAGGAACTCAGATATTTGGCCCTAAGTTTTTGATACCACTCTTTCCATAGTTGGCTTTTTGTTTTTAAACACCTTTCCATTCCTTGCAAGCCATATCTGCCAGCAGAGGAAGGAGGGGATGCTGAACTAGAATCTTTGCAAAGTGACTTTGCTTTTTAGAGAGTAGGGATAACTTCTCTTCCATTTGATTAGGAATTGGTTGAGAGAGGTATTGTAGTTCATATTTGATTGAATAGGGGACACGATTATATTCCAAAATTATCTGGAGAAAGAGCAACCTAAGAAAAGATGTTGAATTTTTTCTTCCTCTTGCAAGCAAAGAGGACATTGTGAACGCCCATGAATGCCTCTTTTTTTTCTTCAGATTTTTAGCGGTGAGATTTTTTCTATGGAGAAGAGTCCATAGAAATATTTTGATATTTGGTAGAGTTTCCACTTTCCAGACACATTTCTAATACTTCCATTCTTTCTTCCTTTGCTGATCATGAAACATGACATAGCCCGACTTGACTGTGTATTCCCCCCTGTAGGGATCTAAAAGTGAACGTCGTGGATATTCTGGGCTAAGGGGGCAACACCAATCAACCGTGCGGTCATGGAGTTCCACTACTCTATGATATCGATTGGAAATTTGGGTCTATCCCACTGCTTCCATGTGCCATATTCCTCCCATATAGAGATTTCCCCCAATTTTGTGTAGCCTTCCATTGTCATCCAGATCTTTAGGCTGTGTATATCTAGGATGCTACCCAAGGGGGGATTCCCCATGATGGTATCAATCCATAAATTTATTTTTCCCCCATTTTCAGGCCTTGTGGAGATTTTGTTTCTTATCAATGGAATTGCATTGAAAATGAGTTTCCAGATTTTAGAACATGGTGTTATGGGAGGATTCCTTTACAAGAGTGAGATCCTTGGAGCATTAAGATATTTTCCTTCTATAGCATTTTTCCACCATCGTCTTTCTCCTGTGAGGAACCTCTGGGCAATCTTAGTCCCGAGGACCAAATTCATAAGCTCAGGGGTTCTGATCAATATTCCTCCATTCTTGTAGTGGGCAGTGACATGTTTCCAACTGACAAGGTTAATTTTTTTTTGTTTCATTTTTTCCTCCTTGCCATAAGAAGCCCCTGATTATGATTTCATTTTGCTTATGGATGCTGGCAGGAGCTTTCATTAGAGCGAACTGATATAAAGGTAGAGTTGAAATGATATATTTAATGAGAATGAATCTTCCTGTCTGATTTAACCAGATCATTCCCCAATAATGGATTTTGCTTTTCATTTTTTCTTCATACTTATTCCGGATATCAGTCTTTAAAATTTTCTTGGTAATGGGCAACCTGAGATATTGAAAGTGACTCCAATTTTTTTGGAAGGGAATTTCCAGAATTTGTGGCAGTCTTTGAAGATTCCTTTGGGGGGTGTTCCATCCATATACACAACTTTTACCATTTTTTACCAGCCCTCCCGAAACAGCCATGAATTTGTCCAAAAAAAATTTAAATTTTCTAGAAACAATACGAGATGCTCCCCCCATGAGAAGGGTGTCATTTGCAAACAAGGAGTGGTTGATTCTTTTAGCTCTCCTGCTTATAGTCAAGCTAGTCAAGGAGGAGTTTCGATGATAATGTTCCATCTCTCTACTTAAAGAATCATCCATGAGGATGTAGAGGAAAGGAGATAGGGGGCAGCCTTGCCTGAGCCCTCTTGAGCTTTGAAAGTAGTCACATGGTCTTCCATTTATAAGAGGGGAAATCTAGGGGCCATTGGTGCAGGCCTTAATAGTGTCTGTAAAATCATCAGAGAAACTAAATATTTTAAGGACAATAGAGAGGTATGACAGATTAAATGTATCAAAAGCATTGGCCATGTCCATTTTTAATATGAAGCCCTTTTGTTGGAAAAATACTGAGAAGGGGGGGGGGGGGAGTGAATCAGTATTTAGAGCTTGCTAAACATGTTTTCACTTTTTCTTTTACAGAATTCCATACGTGACTTTTGTGAAACGAAATCGCGTATACATGTGAAAATACTGAAATAAACTAGTGTATATTGATATGATGTTACAGATTATAAAAAAATTTCAGAAACAGTCTTTAACTCAATTTGTCAATCATGCGTCTGTTATATTATCAGTAAATATGTGCAGTAACAGCAGTATAAATCATCACATAAAGGAAACACACATGAACACCAGTATCTAAGGTGGAAACCCAATTCAGGAAAAAACCACCGCTATTGTTGCATCCGTCTTCAATATTTATTATATGGTAAACTGTTGACAATATTGTACTGATGCAGACTCGTATCAGAACACAGGCATCTACCCGCAGAAGGCTGCAACCTTCTCTCGTTTTCCAGTTGCTACTGGAAGGGAGCTACAAACCCCTAATCTCATTTATCAGCCACTACTGGAAGGGAGCTTCAGCCCCCTGATCAGGACAACAGCTTCTATTGGCAGGAAGCTTCTACTTCCATACTAAAGGCTTCAACCCTCAGAACCACTGCAGACCATGCTTCATCAATTTTCATACTGGATACTACAGCTTCCACAACACACCTTGTAGGCCTCTTTTCATTAGATTTTTAGACTGGACACACTCCACACATTGAAGCTCAAAGAACATGCATCAAACTGAAAATTATAACCCATTCAATTCATTCATTGAATCATCAACCAATCAACCAACAACTAATCTTTAATCATAATCAACTAGCAGCATAATCAGTATTCAAACAACCCAGATCTGTATGAAGACATCATTGATAGACAGCAGTAGAACAACAAAACAGATCAGAAACTTTAGCAAAACCCTAGATTCCATACGCACTTTTTCTTTACTGAACCCGCATATATACGCGCTTTCATAGAGACAAACTAGCGTATATATCTGCAACTATTTCAGGACTGACCTTAGATTCCATACGCAGTTTTGCTAAAACTAACTTGTGTATATATGCGCTTTCACTGAGACGAACCTACGTATAGATCTGCAAACATTTTAGGGCTGCGCAACTCTTCAGAATAGGTAAACAACTCAGATTTTACCCTTCACTTTAGCAAACATTCGCCAGATCACAGATCTAAACTTTCCATAAACAGATCTAGAAAATACATATTCATTTCAGCTCTAGATATCCTGATCCATCATTTTATTCATAGGTGCATTATTAATTCAGCTCTCTCAATAAACTGCAACCCATTCCATGTAGATATACTTCAGAGTGAAGTATTCATTCAATACCCAGACACATGCACACATTGCACTATGATCTACTTCTCCTTATATAGTTTTAGCCTTTACCAATACCATGAGCCAAAACCACACAACTTCCGATGGTATTCTTGGACAGAATCAAAATAGACAATACAACGCTCAATACTGTGGGCTAATAACATGGTAATACCCCTTGGTATCATACTTTTAGAGCGCAAAAGGCATACACGACTTGGAGCGTTCTCTTCATAAAAACTGTGTATATACTAATCCTGAATGTATACGCAGGTTTCCTTCACAAAAGTAGCATATGCATTGCATCCATATGAGGGTTTCCTTCACAAAAGTAGCGTATACATTGAAAAATATTTCCTGTTTCATTTCTGTGGCACTTACTAGAATTCCTCTCTCTGTCACATCTAAACAGACCTGTAGAAACATCATTTTTACATCTTTAACACATAGGTTGCTTATCAAAAGAGAAATCATCAAGTAGGTTTCCATCAAGAACAACTTCATCAAGTAGGTTGCCATCAAGGACAACATATTGCAACATATTTCCAACAATCTCTCCCTTTTGACTTGATGGCAACCATGATGGTGTTTGATCATCACAATAGATAAGTACATTAATCATAACCATTATTCAAACACCAGAATATTATCCCCCTTTCACATCAAGGGAAAAGGCCAGATCAAAACCAAAACAAGGTTTCTCTTCCCTTGCAGAAACATGAGCTCTGAAGATCTTATGTGTGCTCATTTTACCATGCTACAATGCTCCCCCTGAGTTCATGCTGGATTATTAAACTGATTTTTCAATGAAGTACATGACTCAATCAAGTATGACCTTTCTTATCACCAAGGACTCATACTTACATCAATGATCCAACCAGGTGGAATTACATATTTGACTCAACTACCCAACCAAGTGGGTTTACAAATTTGATCAAGTCCTTACATGAATAAATATAAAAATTATACATCATAGGTCTTCAACATGACCTTTTCATAAAATTACAAATATGAATTTTTATAACCAAGACCAAAGAATCTCAGCCATGAGATCATAACACAACAATCAATCAGAATGCCAACAATGCATCCTTTTCCACAAGACAATTGCTTCCCCTTAGCTTGTGCATCCTGAACACCTTCAACAATCAAATTATCAAAGCATCTTCATCAAGGAGAAAAATATCAGAGACTAATATAGAAATATGAATACTGTAACAACAACAAATATTACCCAACAATATCACAATTGTTCTAAAACGCCGACTCAGAGAATTTCTGTCAGCAAAACCTATACATGGTTTTATACAAAGGGACTCACGTATATACGTGATTTTCCTTTATGGAACTCGCGTATTGAATTTAACGTTCTGAAATTAAGCATATTTGATCAGAGAGGCAGAGACAACGCCCATCTTCTATCTGATAGATTTGAATGCTTCCCGAGGTAGAGGTTTAGTAAATATATCAGCAACTTGTTCTTTGGAGGGAACATACTCCAATTTAACCTTTTGTTCAAGCACTTGTTCATGTAGGAAGTGATAATTGATAGGAATGTGCTTGGTCTTGGAATGCATAACAGGATTCTTTGAGATACTAATGGCACTTGTATTATCACATAGAATGGATATGGGAGGTGAAAATTTGATTTGAATGTCTTGTAAAGTTTGCATCATCCAAAGTAGTTGTGTGCAACATGATGTTGCAGCCACATATTCTGCTTCTGCTGTAGATAAGGCAATAGAACTTTGTTTCTTGTTGAACCAAGATACCAATTGGGGCCCCATATAGAATGCACGACCACTAGTGATTTTCCGATCATCAACATTTCCAGCCCAATCTGCATCTGTGTAAGCATGAAGAGTGAGATCATCATTCTTTGGATACCATAGATCAAACTCTCGAGTCCCTTGTAGATATTTGAATATTCTTTTTACAGCCTGAAGGTGAGACTCTTTTGGATTAGCTTGGAATCATCCAACAATCACAACTGCATGCATAATGTCTGGTCTTGTCTCGGTTAGATAAAGAAGACTTCCAATCATGGATCTATATTTTGGTTGATTCACCGTGGGAGAATCATCATGAGAACTAAGGTTACACCCAGCTACCATTGGTGTACTTACAAGTTTGCAGCCTTCCATGCCATACTTCTTCAAAATTTGCTTAAGATATTTTTCTTGTGATAAAAATATGCCATCGATTGCTTGTTGCACTTGTAAGCCAAGAAAAAATGTTAGTTCCCCAAGTAAAGACATTTCAAATTCTTGTTGCATAACAAAAGAAAATTTCTGACTCATGGACTCTTCGTTACTCTAAAAAATGGTGTCATCAACATATACAACTAAATTCAATAGTTTATCATTTTCATTTTTTTTGTATAACTTGCTATTAGTAGATCCCTTTGAAGAACCTTGTTGATGAAGATATTTGTCAAGACGATAGTACCATGCCCTTAGAGCTTGTTTGAGACCATATAAATCTTTTTTAAGTTTACAAACAAGTTTTTCATCATTTCCCAAAATGAATCCTTTTGGTTGTTCTATATAAACTTCTTCTTCTAGATCACCATTGAGAAAAGTAGATTTAACATCCATTTGATAAACTTTGAATTGTTGAAAGCTTGAAAGAAAAGACAAGAAACATTCTTATGGCTTCAAGTCTAGCTACGAGGCAAATGTTTCTTCAAATTATACCTTCTTGTTGAGCATACCCTTTACAAACAAGTCTAGCTTTGTTTCTAATAACATTTCCATTTTCATTTAACTTGTTTTTTAATATCCATTTTGTTCCAATAACATTTTTACCACAAGGTCTTGGAACCAATTCCCAAGTATGATTCTTTTCAATCTGATCAAGTTCTTCATTCATGGCTTGAATCCAACATTCATATTTGCTAGCTTAATTGACATTTTGTGGTTCAATATTGAATAGAAATGCTAGATAGCTAGGAGATCCTACAAGAGTTCTTCTTGTTTGGACACCTGATCCCTTTTCTCCCAAAATTTGAGATTCTGGATGATTCTTTTGAACATACCTGGGTGGAGCCTTTTCAGATAGATCTTCTTCTGTCGCTTCATTGGGTTTACCTTCTATATTTTTGCTATTTGATGCAGGAAGATATACATCACCATCATCTTCATTTGTTGTTGGTATTTCCTTTTTTGGAGCTGAGAGAGACTCATCAATTACAACACCAATGCATTCAAAAATCTTCTGAAGTATTTTATTGTAACATTTATATGCTTTACTTCTAGATGAGTAACCAAGAAATATTCCTTCATCTACTCTAGGTTCAAACTTGCCAAGTTTTTCGTCATTGTTCTTGATAAAACATTTGCTTCCAAAAACTCTAAAATGCTTTACAGTAGGAAGATTACCATACCAGAGCTGATATGGTTTTTTATCACTGTTCACACGAACATGTGCCTTGTTAAGAATATTTAGAACAGTATGTGCTGCTACTCCCCAAAATGTGTCAGGTTTCCCAGAATCATTAAGCACAGCTCGAGCCATTTGTTGAACTGTTCTATTCATTCTTTTTGCTACGCCATTTTGTTGTGGGGTACCAGCTACAGAAAACTATATTTTTATGCCATGTTGTTCACAGAAATCAAATAATTCATCTGAGATATATTCACCTCCTCGGTCAGATCTAAGACATTTTATTTTTATATCTAATTCATTCTCAACCAGGGCTTTGAAGATCTGAAACTTTTCAAATGTTTCATCTTTGTGTTTTAGCAACCTAATCCAAAACATTCTAGAGAAATCATCAATAAACATAATATAATATTGTTCTCCACGGGGTGAATTTTTCCTCATAGGTCCACATAGGTCAGTATGAATGAATTCAAGAGGCTTACTTGCTAATCCTTCTTTGGCATTGAATTTCACTCTCGTTTGCTTACCAAATTGGCAAGATTTGCATATGGTACTTTCAGGCAGAGTAATTTTGGGAAGATCACGAACAGCTTTGAGTCTACTAGATTTGTTGATTTGAGAGAAGCTCAAATGCCCCAATATTCTGTGCCATAACCAAATTTCTGAATATTTGCCCAAGTAACATTGTTCTTTACAACTTTTCAATACATACAAATTTCTTGGTGTTCTAGTTCCTTTTATTATTGTTTTTCCTATATCAAGTTCATGTATCACACTTTCTTTTGAGCTAAAGACAACTTCAATTCCTTGATCACACATTTAACTTACACTTAACAAGTTATGTTTTAATCCATCCACATACATAACATTGTTAGCTTTCACCTTTTCTTTTAGAAAAACACAACCTTTTCCCTTAATGACAGCAGGAGTATCATTTCCAAAAGTAACATTCTTTTCTCTTTCTAGAGCATTGTATGCAAGAAGTTTATTTCTGTCACTTGTCATGTGTTTTCAACATCTGTTATCAATGTACCATTGATTTTCTTCTCCTTCTGCAAATAAAACTATGCCACAATTCTCAACCTGTAAGTCCTTCTTTCTCCATACGTTGGAACTTGAAGGTATATGCTCTTTTGGCTGAAGTTTACTCCTGCATTTAGATTCTTCATGACCAAAGTTATTGCAATAAGCACATTTTATTTCATTTTTAAGAGGATAAAAGTTGTTATATGTATTCTTCTTTATTCCACTCTCATTTCTTTACTTTCTTGCTTCTCTGGTCATGATGGTTTTGTATGAAACACATTAAAAAAATTTATGACCAAAAGTATGACATGAGAAACATTGTCCATTAAAGAAGAAATTTTTGCGATCATGGAACCTTCTATTTGTGTTTACCTGTTGATTGGTATTTCTCTGAAATATATTTCTGTTATTTTTCTTTGTATTAAGGTGGTCATGCTATACCTGTAAAGTTTCTTTGTTCCCTTGCTGAGTGGCATAATGATGTAGGCTGGCTGTAGCTGCAATTAGATAGTTTGGTGTTGAAGACTGAGAGGATTATCCGACATATCCAAGACCTGTCTTTAAAAGAGGAGAACATTGTACCTTGATAATTTCATCTAAGGTTTCAGATCCTTAAGCAAATCTAATATTTAAAGTTTTCACTTTCTCAATTTCCTTTCTTAGACTTACTATTTCACATTCTAAATTCTCATTGTGCTTCTCTTTTTCCATAAGCTGATTTTTTAGAGTACCAATGGCAATTTTCTTTTCTTCCAAACATATTTTGAGATGATTTATTTCTTCAAGAAATTCCTTTTCTTCTAATGCATCCATAAAGGTATCACTAGAGTCCTTTTCAAAAGCCATAAGAAGTCTAATATCTTGATCAGATTCTCCTTCTTCACTATTTGATAAACCATCACTATCTTCATGAGTATAATAGCTTTTTCTATTGATAAACCGTTTCTTATTTCCTCTAGCCACGTCTTTTCCCTTTACATGACTATCTTTCTAGGGAAATTTAGCAGCATAATGACCAACTCTTCCACAAGCAAAACATTTAAAAGGAAGCTTACCTCTGAATCTTCCAGTGCCAAGTTGTAGCTTCTTTACAAAATTTATCTCATCTTCTTCCGAAACATACCCCGATCGTTCTTGTTCTTCTACTTCCTTTCCTTTTGCAACAGCTCTAAAGACAGCTTCTTTGACTTCAGATGGACCTCCTTTTCTCATTTCATAAGTAGTCAAAATACCATGTAGTTGAACAATAGTAATAGTTTGTAGATCCTACTTCTCTTGAATGGCAGAGACTTTTGACTTGAATTTGGAAGTTAGAGATCTTAAAACATTTTCTACCAGAGTAGTGTCAGTTATGGTTTCACCCAGATTTCTCAAACGATTTACAATATCATCTAGACATAAGAAGAAACTAGCAATGCTTTCCTCATTACGCATTCTGAGATTTTCATATTGAAGTTTGAGAGTTTGGAGTTTAGCACTTTTTACCTTGCTATCACCTTCATAGCTTAGAATTATTTTGTCCCATATCTCCTTTGTTGTATTCAACTGCATGACTTTGAAAAATTCTGATTCAGTCAGACTTCCCAATAATGCATTGACCGCCTTTGCATTGGTTTCATATTTCTTTTTTTTTGCTACATCTGTTGGAACTAATGCTAGATATTAATAACCTCCTTCAACTATGGCCCATACATATGCTCCAAGAGATTGAAGATAGGATCTTGTCCTTGTCTTCCAGAAGATTAAATTATTTCTATTGAAGAGAGGAGGCCTGACAGATGTTGTCCCATCTTGATTGCTCATCTTAGCTGATCTTTCTTCTAGCGATTAAGCTTCTTTAGAAGGTCTTGCTCTGATACCAATTGTTGGAAAAATACTTAGAGGCGGGGGGGTGAATCAGTATTTAGATCTTGATAAACATATTTTCAATTTTTCTTTTACAGAATTCCATACGCGGCTTTTCTGAAGCCAACTCGCGTATACACGCACAAATATTGAAAGAAACTAGCGTATACTGATATAATGTTACAGATTAGAAAAAAAAATTAGGAACAGTCATTAACTCAATTTGTCAATCATGCATCTATTATATAATCAATAAATATGTGCAACAATAGCAGTATAAATCATCAAACAAATGAAACACACATGAACACCAGTATCTAAGGTGGAAACCCAATTCGCGAGAAAAACATCGCTGCTATCGTCTCTGTCTTCAATATTCATTATATGGAAAACTATTTACAATATTGTATTGATGTAGACTCATATCAGTACGTAGGCATCTACCTACAGAAGGCTGCAACCTTCTCTCATTTTCTAGTTGCTACTGGAAGGGAGCTACAACCCCCTAATCTCATTTATCATCCACTACTGGAAGGGAGCTTCAACCCCCTGATCAGAACACCAGCTTCTACTGGCAGGAAGATTCTACGTCCATACTGAAGGCTTCAACCCTTAGAACCACTTCAGACCACATTTCATCAATTTTCATACTAGATCCTACAGCTTCCACAACACACCTTGTAGGCCTCTTTTCATCAGATTTTCAGATTGGACCCACTCCACACATTTAAGCTCAAAGAACATACATAAAATTGAAACTTATAACCCATTCAATTCATTCATTGAATCATTAACCAATCAACCAACAACTAATCTTTAATCATAATCAACTAGCAGCATAATCAGTATTCAAACAACCCAGATCTGTATGAAGACATCATTGACAGACAGCAGTAGAACAAAAAAACAGATCAGACACTTCAGCAAAACCCTAGATTCCATACACGCTTTTTCTTTACTGAACCCGCGTATATATGCGCTTTCACAGAGACAAACTAGCGTATATATCTGCAACTATTTCAGGACTGACCTTAGATTCCATATGCGGTTTTGCTAAAACTAACCTGCGTATATACGCGCTTTCGCTGAGACGAACTTGCGTATAGATCTACAAACATTGTAGGGTTGCGCAACTCTTTAGAATAGATAAACAACTAAGATTTTACCCTTCACTTCAGCAAACATTCACTAGATCACAGATCTAGAAAATACATATTCATTTCAGGTCTAGAGATCCTGATCCATCATTTTATTCATAGGTGCATTATTAATTCATATCTCTCAATAAACTACAACCCATTCCATGTAGATATACTTCAGAGTGAAGTATTCATTCAATAACCAGACACATGCACACATTTGCACTATGATCTACTTCTCCTTATATAGTTTTAGCCTTTACCAATTCCATGAGCCAAAACCACACAACTTCCGATGGCATTCTTGGACAGAATCAAAATAGACAATACAATGCTCAATACTATGGGCTAATACCATGGTAATGCCCCTTGGTATCATAATTTTAGAGTGCAAAAGGCATATGCAACTTGGAGCGTTCGTATCCACGTGTATACGCAACTTCTCTTCATAAAAACTACGTATATACTAATCATGAATGTATACGCAGGTTGCCTTCACAAAAGTAGTGTATACATTGCATCCATACGCGGGTTGCCTTCACAAAAGTAGTGTACACATTGAAAAATATTTCCTATTTCATTTCTGTGGCACTTACTGGAATTCCTTTCTCTGTCACATCTGAAAAAACCTATAGAAACATCATTTTTACATCTTTAACACATAGGTTGCTTATCAAAAGAGAACTCATCAAGTAGGTTTCCATCAAGAAAAACTTCATCAAGTAGGTTGCCATCAAGGACAACATATTGCAACATATTGCCAACAATCTCCCCCTTTGGACTTGATGGAAACCATGATGGTGTTTGATCATCACAATAGATAAGTACATTAATCATAACCATTATTCAAACACCAAAATATTCTCCCCCTTTGACATCAAGGGAAATGGGTGGATCAAAACCAAAACAAGGTTTCTCTTCCCTTGTAGAAATATGAGCTCTGAAGATCTCATGTGTGCTCATTTTACCATGCTCCCCCTGAGTGCATGCTATATTTTTATACAAATTTTTCAATGAAGTACATGACTCAACCGAGGATGACCTTTCTTAGCACCAAGGACTCATACTTACATCAATGATCCAACCAGGTGGAATTACATATTTGACTCAACTACCCAACCAAGTGGGCTTACAAATTTGAAAAAGTCCTTACATGACTGAATATAACAATTATACATCATAGGTCTTCAACATGACCTTTTCATCAAATTACAGATATGACTTTTTATAGCCAAGACCAAAAAATCTCAACCATGAGATCATAACACAACAATCAATTAGAATGCCAACAATGTATCCTTTTCCACAAGACAAGTGCTCCCCCTTAGCTTGTGCATCCTGAACACCTTCAACAAGCAAATTATAAAAGCATCTTCATCAAGGAGAAAAATATCAGAGACTAATATAGAAATATGAATACTGTAACAACAGTATCACAATTGTTCTGAAACATTGACTCAGAGAATTTTTGTCAGCAAAACCTATACGTGGTTTTATGCACAGGGACTTGCATATATACGCGATTTTCCTTTATGGAACTCGTGTATTGAGATTAATCTTCTAAAATTAAGAGCTTCTGTCTGAGAGATTTGAATGCTTCCCGGGGTAGAGGTTTAGTAAATATATCAGCAACTTGTTCTTTGGAGGGAACATAATCCAATTTAACCTTTTGTTCAAGCACTTGTTCACGTAGGAAGTGATACTTTATAGGAATGTTCTTGGTCCTTGAATGCATAACAGGATTCTTTGAGATACTAATGGCACTTGTATTATCACACAGAATGTAGATGGGAGGTGAACATTTGATTTTAATGTCTTTTAAAGTCTGCGTCATCTGAAGTAGTTGTATGCAACATGATGCGGCAGCCACATATTCTGCTTATGTTGTAGATAAGGCAATAGAACTTTGTTTCTTGCTGAACCAAGATACCAATCGGGGCCCCATATAGAATGCACCACCATTAGTGCTTTTTCGATCATCAACATTTCCAACCCAATCTGCATTTGTGTAAGCATGAAGAGTGAGATCAGCATTCTTTGGATACCATAGACCAAAGTCTTGAGTCCCTTATAGATATTTGAATATTATTTTACAGCCTGAAGCTGAGACTCTTTTGGATTAGCTTGGAATCATCCAACAATCCCAACTGCATGCATAATGTCTGGTCTTGTCCCAGTTAGATAAAGCAGACTTCCAATCATGGATCTATATTCTGGTTGATTCACCGTGGGAGAATTATCATGAGAACTAAGGTTACACCCAGTTACCATTGGTGTACTTATACGTTTGCAGTCTTCCATCCCATACTTCGTCAAAATTTTCTTAATATATTTTGCTTGTGATAAAAATATGCTATCGGTTGCTTGTTGCACTTGTAAGCCAAGAAAAAATGTTAGTTCCCTAAATAAAGACATTTCAAATTCTTGCTACATAACAGAAGAAAATTTCTAACTCATGGACTCTTCATTACTCCCAAAAATGATGTCATCAGCATATACAACTACAATCAATAGTTTATCATTTTCAATTTTTGTGTATAAGTTGCTATCAGCAGATCCCTTTGAAAAACCTTGTTGATGAAGATATTTTTCAATACGATAATACCATGCCCTTGGAGCTTGTTTGAGACCATATAAAGCCTTTTTAAGTTTACAAACAATTTTTTCATCATTTCCCAAAATGAATCCTTCTGGTTGTTCTATATAAACTTCTTCTAGATCACCATTGAGAAAAGCAGATTTAACATCAATTTGATAGACTTTGTATTGTTGAAAGCTTGAAAAGGCAAGAAACATTCTTATGGCTTCAAGTCTAGCTACAAGAGCAAATGTTTCTTCAAAGTCTATACCTTCTTGTTGAGCATACCCTTTACAAACAATTCTAGCTTTGTTTCTAATAACATTTCCATTTTCATTTAACTTGTTTTTGAATATCCATTTTGTTCCAATAACATTTCTATCATGAGGTCTTGGAACCAATTCCCAAGTATGATTATTTTCAATCTGATCAAGTTCTTCATTCATGGCTTGAATCAAACATTCATCTTTGCTAGCTTGATTGAAATTATATGGTTCAATAGTGGATAGAAATGCCAGAAAGCTAGGAGGTCCTACAAGAGTTATTCTTGTTTGGACACCTGATCCCTTTTCTCCCAAAATTTGAGATTCTGGATTATTATTTTTAACATACCTGGTTGGAGCCTTTTCAGATAGATATTCTTTTGTCGCTTCATTGGGTTCACCTTCTATATTGTTTCTATTTTATGTAGGAAGATATACATCACCATCATCTTCATTTTTTGTTGGTATTTTTTAATATCCCAAAATGGGAACTACTAGTAAAGCATGACTGGAAAATGCATTTTCTAGTATTGGCTGCTACATGAATTGAAAACCAGCACTTTAATCCCTTAGATGTGAGTATACAAGTCCTAAATATAAGATTTTATCAAAAATAAATCCTCCTAGGTGGGTTAAACAGATCTCCCACACCTCGTTGTCTTCAAAAATGCCTCAAAGAGAGACTGCAGCAATAACAAACAATTATGCTCAAGAAATAACGCAGTTTCTGTAGAGCAGTGATAGGAGGCTCATGAAATATTCTTCAATAGTATTTACAGCAATAAATAAGTCATACAGTTGAGTTTATTAAGTACATGGCTGAAAATACAAGTCATAGATAGAAGAAAACTCCTCAAAAGAGGACTGCAACCATATGAATGACAGGAAGCTGCCTTGACAGCGTTATTTTACTAGGCTGAAACTGTTGTATGTTACATGTTAGATATAGAGCAGATATATTCATAAAAATTCAGATCTATATCATATCCATGCTCTAGAAGAGCTCCCCTTTCAGATCCCCTTGGAATTTCGGGGTTTACACCAAGCATAAGCAGTAGATCTGAGATCTAAGAAAGCAGATCTGCAGAAATATTCATAAATGCTGAAGCATTTAGATTATGCAGATCATATTTGAAAATTACTATGTATAGATCTCCTCCAGTAGATCTCCAAGTGAAGGGAAGATCCCCAGCACTCAGAAACCAACTCTCCAGATGGTTCACCCAAACTCCCTGCTATACCACCTACAAGAATAACGCAGATATGGAGTAGAAATTGTGTTGTAGGGGATAGACAGCTGATGGCCACATGCCAAGATCAAAAACTGAGGCTCATGCACTCCAATACACTTCCTTCAATAGAGCATAGGCCTCCTCCACTGAAAGAGAGCACTGAAATGACTTAGATCTGAAGAGATCTAATCTCCATGAAAATAATGCAGTCCCTCAAGGGATACTGTGTTGCAGCTTGATTAACTGAGTTTGCCTAATGCCAAGATGCAAAATTGAAGCTCAAACAACGGATGCACTCTTCCAGGAGGTTAAGATACACACTCACTGAGAAGAGGTTCCAATACATGCTAGATCTGAACAGATCTATTTCTCCACTTGTTGCAGCTTTCAAAAGCAAGCAAACCCTCACTGGATCTACATTGCAGTTGGAAGTAGAAGCCTGGTCTCCAACCAGATAGTGGAAAATCAATACAAGCTCTCCCAAGAGCTCCTCAATTGGAAGAGATGGATCTCCTAAACAAAAACTCCAATGCTAAACAACATATGCAATCTAGGCTCAATAGCCAAGAGAGATGTGTGTCTAAACAGACAGCAAATCAGAAATAAAGTCATGAACAACCTCAACATGTCGCCTTTTCCTTCCTTTTATAAGATGAGAGTTTGCCAAAACCCTAAACCACCTTTATCAACTTATCCCTTTCACACAAGAGATCTCCTTCTAGAATTGCATTGTGCCTCATTAATGAGCACTCCTCCAATACTGCGTTGTTGATATGGTCAAGATTGACCTAGTCAAGTGGATTTGTTCTTTTCACACTCAAGTGTGTTTATTAAAGTGGCCCAGATTTACCCTTTTTCACATTGGGCATGTATTTATTCTTTTATTAGGAGTTTTTGACCCTCCTTTACATAATTATTCTTTGAACAAAGAAAACAAAATGAAATTGAATATTCCTATTAAAATAGGAATATTACAGTCCTCTCCTCCAAAATGTTGCTTTTCCTCAAGCAACTCACAAGGACTTTGCAAAATCTCCAATGGAGCTGTCTCCTCCCAAGAATGCAGGTATGCCTTCGGTGGATGAACCAAACAGCATCATGAAGTAATGGGAGATACATAAAAGAATCATATGTTTTCCATTGGTCTCTTCAAGGTATGAGAGATGGTAAATATTGGGCACTTCAACTCCCATGAGAAACTCCAATCTCCCTGCTATCATACAAACAAAGTGAGCCATCCTAGACAGCTCAAAGAAATAGTCGCCATTCCCCAGCATATGCAATGTGTAGGGGCTCCATGGCTGGAAATGAGAGATAGGAATACTCAACTCACACTGTCTTTCCCTCCATTTATGATACATATGGAGTTGATGATCCTGGGCTACAACAATATAGTCCTCATGAAGCCAAAATAGACTTGGAACTTTATGATTCCCTTCATGGATCATAGTGAGCCTTCTTGCCCAATATTCCAAGCATATAATGAATGGAGTATCTTCACCATATGTGCTCCAAAAGAAATATGGACTAAGTTTCATATGATATATTGGATGGTGACAATAGTCTCTCCTTTGAGACCAGTGTTGTCCTTCATCTTACTACCTCAAATCATAGTACAATAAGTGGCCATCCCACCACCTTCTTGCTACAAAAAGCTTCTTCAAAGCTTGGAAATAGTAGAGAGTAATAGGTGTTGTCTGAATATGATGCAAACAACACATGTATTGCTGCAAATTCTCCCAAGTGAGAGACTTTTTCCAATGACATAAGCCCAACATATGGCTTCTAGCATAAGGAAACAAATGATATAGTGTAGTAGCCACACAATTTCCTACTCTCCTCTTGAAGCATGAATGAATGTGGGAGATTTCATTCCCAAAGGACACACTCAACCAATGTGTCATTCCTCCTCTCATGTTCATAACAAATATTGGAGCATTATTGTCATCATGATACAAACAAGCTCCCTTATGCCACCTCATGAGAAGGTTACAATTTCTCCCAACCCAAAGTACATACATGATTATGATATTCATTCTAAACAAAAATACATGTACATACATCATGGACATAAGTAAATGTATGGACATGGAATTCATCATGCGGTGTCCATACTTTCTTCTTGTCAACCAGAGCAACCATGCCTCCTCCTTATGCATTATTTCCTTGAGATACAAGGCATGAGACAAGAAAATCAAAAACCTTGGGTGGTACCCACACTCACCCAATAGAAACCAGTGCAGGTCATCTCCTCCCTGCTTTAGATCTAGATGTGGTAAGTGGTTTACATGCCACTTACTTGCTTCCATCATCATTCGACCAAGGCTGAAGGTGAAATGTATATTTGGTGCTTTGGGGAAGCACCCATCATGCTGCAGAACCTCCCTTAGCCCATCAAGGGAGTGGCCAAGTTTGAAAATAGTCCTAAACTGGCATATTATGCTATATCCTGTACTTTGGGCATACAGGACGTCAGTGAAAACTGCAACTGGCTTTACTCCGTTTCAGCTAGTGCACGGGGTGGAATCCGTATTTCCTATTGAATGCGAGATTCCTTCTCTTAAATTAGCTGTTGAACTTCTTCCTGACACTTCTAGTCTGGCAGAACGACTTCTTCATCTGGAACATCTCGATGAGCAGTGTCGGGATGCCGCCACGATGAATGAAGCGCATAAAAACCGAGTTAAAGTTCAGTACGATAAGGCGGTCAAACCCAGGGTTTTTTCGGAAGGTGACCTTGTTTTGGTCTATGCCCAAGAAAAAGATGCCCTGGGGGAAGGAAAGTTTAAGTCTATGTGGTATGGCCCCTTTATCGTTAAAAAAGTCCTTAAGAAAGGAGCATATACCTTGGTTGATTTTGAAGGGAACGAGTTGCCGGAGCCCCGAAATGGGCTCTATTTAAAGAAGTATTATGCCTAGGCTTTGGCCTGGCATGTTGCTTTTGTATATAGTAGTTTTGTTTTGTACATATCTGGTTGATTTTCGATCTTTGATGAGTTGGTGATGTTTTTGATCTGCTTTGGCAAGTTGTGTTGGATGTCATGAGTCATTTTGGTTTCGCCGATGGTGCTAGTAGACACACCCGGAACTTAGCTTCTGCGGCTTGGGTGCTTCATTATCCTTCCAGTCAGCTGTTGGTATCAAGAGGGGTCTGCATTGGTCCTGCTTCCAATAATGTAGCAGAATACACTGCAGTCATTCATCTACTCTCGGAGGCAATATCTTTGGGTGTTGATTCGCTGGTAGTTTTCTTGGACTCCCAGCTGGTGGTGTCGCAGTTGAACAACACTTATCGGGTACGAGATCCATTTTTATTACGATTGTTCTTGAGGGTACGTTTGTTATAAAGGTCATTTCAATTTTTAACATTCATTCATATTCCTCGAGCTGACAATTGGTTTGCTGACTCATTAGCTAATCAAGCATTAGATTGGCACATTAATCATTCCATACAATAAATTTTTAATCATAAAAAACATCATACATTTGATACATTTATCACATCACATCAAATATCGCTGTATATATATCATCGGAGTGTCAAAAAAATTTACAAAATTTGGATCCATAATGTCGTACAAAACTTGGGCTTATGCCCCCATCATGTTCAGTCTCAAAAAAGAATATACAGTCATCTAATACATAATATCTATCTACTCCTGAGGTCCCTGCCCAGAAGTCGTGTTCCTATAGAACGTGACTGCAGTGGCAACTCGGCGGAATAATCTAACCCAGTCTCGGGGTACTCCTACCACCCGTCTCTGGATGGCTTCCGGCAGGTCCTCCACAGCAGCCATAGGGATTTGGCGGGTTAATCCCTCCAAGTTTCTCTGCACGGCCTGGAGAGTCCTATCTGAATCCACAGTATCTGCTTCGCCCCTGCGGCGCTTGTGGCGCGGGAGACCCTCAGGACGAACTGGTCCAACATCTGAAACATGATCATTTTTAATTGTCAGTCATTATGAATCCAATCAAAAACATGTTTTTTTTTCATTTTTTCATACATATTTGAAAAAATCCAAAAAATTATATAAGTCAAAAATTTTTGCAAAACTTACCGACTGTTCCCCATGCTGTGCCTGGTGGAAGAACTAGATCCGGATCTCCACGAAAGTCCATCCCGGCATAGGGATAGTCGTCCACTGCGATGATTTGTTCTCCCCACCAAAGGAAGAACTCATCGTCCCATGTGGTCCGGGGTACTTCACTACCCCCCAGTCTCTTCATCATGTCCGCCCAATGGGCAATTCTTGGGTCCTGCGGGCTACTGATGGTAGAGATGACTCTGGGTCTCAATGCTGGTATCTTCTCAAAGAATAATGTTGTCAAAATTGTACCATAGCCAAAGTGTTTGGTCTTTGCTTGGCGGATCGAGGTCAACTGTTGTTTCATGTTCAGTAAAAGCGCTGTGCACCAATCATACACATGAGTCAAACATTCTACTGCTATGCTCATTTGCGTCCTGGACGCCTGATGTAGGGAGGCAGATCCTGCCACTCTGCCGATGGTGAAAAGGAGGATTTTCATGTGCAAATCCCTCACATCTTTAATTGCAATCTAAGTTCCAACCTTTTTGGAACCCCCTACGCAATATACGTGGACATAGTCTTCCACGGTTAACCCTCCCAGGGGCTTCCCGTGCAAGTCTACTGGTTCTCCCCTCCGGGAGAGTCCAGTAATGAAATATATGTCTTCCACTTCAATGCGTATTGGCATCTGATCAATAATGAAGCAATCCTGATCTGGTTCCCAGTAATTTACGAGCATTTCTAGCAACCAAACATTGCTTTTCATATTTGGCATTTTGAAGAATTTGAACAATCCGCAATTCCGAAGGATATTTTGCGCTACTCGATCTTGCATGACCTCTTGATCAATTGCGCTATGCTCACGTTCTCTCCATGAGATTGTCATCCTGTCAAATTTCATTAAATCATGCATTAGCCACGCTTTTTTGGATTCGGACCTGCGCATACGCGACTTTTTCTTTGCACAGTCGCGTGTATACGCGAGTTTCCTTTAATGAACCCGCGTATGCGCAAGTCCGCATTTTTTAGCAAGGGTTTTCAAGCTAAAATTCACTTAATTTTAATTTCCAAACGGACAAAATGATTTGCAAGGATGATTTAGGAGCCTACCTGAAATTTCGGCGCGATTCGACGGTCGGTTGTTCCTGATTTGACGAAAGAAGTTTTTTGCTCCAGAGCACTTTTTTCCAAATCAGCAATGTAATAATGAACCAAATATGAGGTAATTTGTCTATTTATGCCTAAAAAGTTGAAAATTTTCGCAAAAATTCATTATGCTCATTTTTTCGATCTATCTTAAGCTGCATAACTCGAATGCTTGGAAGTGCCCAGTTTGGTATGTTTTCAGGTACATTTTGACGATTTTGAGATTTTTCCCGGTTTTTGATCCATGATTACCGACTCGTCACGGCAGGTATATGATCTTCACTGGCATATAGGTTAGGGAAATCATTTTCCGTTGCATCTTGCATACTAGCCTCCATACTGATCACTTGCCTTAGGGTCGATCCCATCAGGTCATGAGTATTACACCCATTTCACTCGCCGATTATTTAATCATGACTTGATGGTAGAGCCTTCCTTTACATGGGCTTCCTAGTTAGTTCCTCACTATCACTTGTTGCCCATGCTGCGTTTTATGTAGGCTCGGGAGTCCTCTTTAGTCCCGCCATGTCTTATGTGTTGAAGCTTCATTCTTCTTCTTCTTCACTATCATTTTTCTGGCTTTTACCCTAGAGGCTCCCTGGTGTCGTTAAGTTGTATTACTGCATTGCATATTGGCTACTTGTTTATCCCGGCCTTTAGCCGGCTTCATTTGGACTCGATGTTTAAGCCAACTTTTGACCTTGACTTTCTGTACAAGTTAACCATTGCATGCACTTAGCTATCACGACTTGACACCTTTTTACCCATGGATGGAACGTTCCTCTGAGTATCACTTACCAGTTTTCACCACCTTGCATTGAGCATAGGATTGTTCCAATCCCAGGAACTAGTGCATCTGATTTTTTGATACTCGTTATATCCATTGTACCATAGCATTCTTTTATTCTTTTTCAGGCTTATTATATGAAAAAGACAAAAAAAATCAAATATAACAAAAAGAGCGGGAACGGGATGTATCTTCGTTATTTTAATGGCAGTACAGAGTCAGTTTTGTCGCCCTTGAACAAAGCACATATACTTATATATATCTCCTTCATTTGGGATGGTTTTAGTTTTGACCTAGGTTCAGCTTTTACCATGTTTCACTTGTCAGTTCTCCCCCGGTTGGTTATCTCTTCCAATCATATGGAGAGTTTGTTCTGCCTCCTGCATAACAGACTTATACAGTGTCACTTTTTACTGCCATGGTCATCACGAGTCGTGCTTTTGTTCAAGGGAAGTCTAACCTGAGTCAGCCATTCTGTGGTGTCTCTTGACTCATTATTCAGTCGGCCTTCCTGGTCTTGTCAGTATCATGCTCTATCACATCAGATGTTTTGGTCTTCTGCTCGTGCTGGTTTGAGAAGGTCCTCATTGACTTCTTGCCGGCGGGTTTGTCTCTTATCGACTACGACACATTTCTCTGAGAGCAAACCTAGAGCCGCACCTTGGGCCTATTTCCATCATTGATAGGTGACCTCGTGCTCAGCATTTGATCATCATCATGGGTCTTTGATTGAGTGGTTTCCCCTGTGTTCGACGTCAGCATACATTATCACACTTGGGATTCGTGCAGTACCTTGATTTCCATTTGACCCTATCGGTGGATTTCTCGCCTCTGTGTCAGCTTTCATTATTGGTTGGTTCAGAGGGTTTCTTCCATGCGCTAGCTTCATCTTGTGCATGTCGGAAATGTACTTCGGTTTTGGTTCCATCACTCTACTTCGTCCGATTCCTTCCAAATCTTGGCCTGCGGGTTACACTCGCGCTGGACTGATGTGGGATGCCTTAATGCCTTCCTTCCAGCAGATCTTTTCCCATCGACTTCGACTCATTGCTCTGGGAACAAGGTCTAGAGTCTTTTTGTCAAGACCTTAGGGTTTGCAGTCATCAGTGGCAGACTCTTCGCTATCGACAGTGAGGATTCATCATTGCCTCCTGATTGGTAGATTCTTTCAAGTGTTCGACTTCAACTCATTCATTCACACTTGTCAGATTGTACTGGGGCACCTTGACACTCATTATCATTATCGGTGGGTTGTCTCGCGTTGGTTAACGGGATACATCATTGACCGGTAATCCAACGATTTCTCACATGGTCGACTTCAGCTCATTTATTCCCATTGTGTAGAATTGTGCCATAGTGATCGGTGAAGACCTCGGGTTGCATCAGCATTTCTCAGTTCACTTTTGATAGTCCATTCAGTTTCTGCCAGTGATGCCGTCCACTCTTATATGTTGCAGTTCAGTACAGCAGCATCCTATATGTTGGCTCCCGAGTTGCGTGATAGTACCATTTGTTCCACCCCTTATGATTTGGTACTTGGAGATTCAGTTACTTATTTGATCATACATCCAGTTGCAGCATCCTTGATCAACTTTTTATATGTGATACTTGGACATTGATTCAGACTTATACTTCTGGGCCATGCTCAGATGATTCATTATGTACTTTCAGTTCAGTTATACTTGTATACATGTTGGATCTATTCAGTACTTTCTATATGATGTATTTTTGATTGAGCATGGGTATGCCCGCCTCAGCATGAGTTGACTCTCTGTTTTCTTTCATTGGTTTTTGGTAGGCTGAAATCTGGTGAAGTCCTCTCTTGTCCTTGCGAAGTTCTTTCTATGTGCATAATACATTTCGGCCATCATGTACCCCTTCTGACCTCATATATTAGGGAGCATCTGTTATAGCATCATTTCTCACCTTTACATGATTCATGATTTCTTTGATGGTTTTGGGCACCCATTCCTACAGACTTGGACAAATTCACTTAAAAACAGTGTAAAAATCCCCATACGCGACTATTCCCGTACTTTTCCGCGTGTATACGCGAGTCCAACTGCACTTTTCCGCGTATGC
>JAXQQM020058560.1:0-42421 GCA_034641835.2 Pinus albicaulis | reverse complement strand
AGTCAGAATGTTCAAAAAATTATACAAAAATATGAACCCATATGTCCTACAAAATTAGGGGTTATGCCCAATCATGTTCAGTATAAAAAATATAGTACAGTCATCCGGTAAAATCTATATGTATCTAATCCTGTGGTCCCTACCCAACGTTCTTGTTCCTATAGAACATGATAGAAGTCGCTACACAGCGAAATAACTGCACCTAGTCATGTGGTACTCCCACTACCCGTCTCTGGATAGCCTCTGTTCGGTCCTCTATTGTAGACATAGGCACTTGGTGAGTTAAACTCTCTAAGTTTCTCTGAATGGCATGAAGGGTTCTGCCACGATATTGAGCATCCACTTCGCCTCTGCGATGATTATGCCTTGGGTATCCCTCAGGACGGACTGGTCCCATATCTGTATCATGGTCATCACATAATTTTGTAAGTCGTTTGAATCCAATCAATTTTTTTTTCCATTGTTACATATATTGAAAAAATAAACCAAAAATCATATAATCAAAAATTGCAGTCTCACCGATTGCACCCCATGCTGCACTAGGTGGAAGGACTAAGTCTGGATCACCAAGAAAATCCATCCCAGCATAGGGATAATCCTCCACGGTGATAACTTGTTCCTCCCACCATTGGAAGAACTCGTCATCCCAAGTGGTTCGGGGAACTTCACTTCCCCCAATCTCTTCATCAAGTCAGCCCACCGAACTATTCTTGGATCTTTGGGATTATTGATGGATGAGATCACTTTAGGTTGAAGCCCTGAAATCCTCTCAAAGGAGCATGTCAGTAAGATGGTTCCATACCCAGAATGATTTTTTCTTGCTTTCCAGATAGAGATTAACTATTTCTTCATGTTATTTAGTAGTGTTGTACACCAGTCAAAGAGGTGAATCAAACATTCGACCATGATGCTCATCTGTGTCCTCAAAGCCTGGTGTAAGGAAGCAGATCCTGCTACCCTGCCAATGGTGAAGAGGATAATTTTCATATGCAGTTCTTTCAAATCTTTGATCGCAATCTGAGTTCCTACATTCTGAGACCCCTCTACGCAATAGACATGGACATAGTCTTCCACTATAAGGCCTCCCAAACACTTTCCGTGTAAGTCTACCGGATCTCCTATCCAAGAGAGTCTGGTAATGAAATAAATGTCTTCCATTTCTATACGTATGGGCATTTGATTAATCATGAAGCAGTATTATTCTAGTTCCCAATGATCCACCAACATTTGAAGCAACCAGACATTACTTTTCATATTTGGCATTTTAAAAAAACTTGAGAAAACCACAATTTTGAAGGATATCGAGCAAAGTTTGATTCTCCATCACTTCATTATCGATGGCACTATGTTCACGCTCCCTCCAAGAGATTGACATCCTGGAAAAATCCATTAAATTCTTCATTAGGTTCATCTTTTGCATTCACGGACTACACATATGTGACTTCCTTTGTGTACAGTCGTGTATCATACGTAGGTTCGTCCACACGAACCCGCGTATGTGAAGAGGGTTTAATAAAAAATAATATTTCCTACGGTAAAAAATAAAAAAAATTATCCTAAATATGAATGAAATTGATGGCAAAGAAGGATTTAGAGCTTATCTGGCTGATTCAGCGCAATTTGACGACTGATTGCTCCTGTTTTGAGGAAATGGGTTTTTTCTCCACAGCTCCTTTTTCTACTTCTGCAATGTTACAATGAACCAAATATAAGGTAAAATGTGTATTTATACCCAGAAATTGAAATTTTTTTGCAAAATTCCATTATGCTTATTTTTCAAATCTGTCTCAAGTTGTATAACCGTGTTGCTTGTAAGTGTTGGGAAAGGTATGTTTTCATGTCCATTTACTGAAGTTGAGATTTTTTACAGTTTTTTGAATCCATGACCACTGACCTGTCATGGTAGGTATATGATTTCAAACTGGCATATAGGTTAGAGAATCCACTTTCCATTGCATTCTACATGCTAGCCTCCATTTTTCATCACTTGCCATAGGGTCGATCTCATTATGTCATGAGTACTTAACCCATTTCACTCGCTGATCCTTAATCATGACTTGATGGTAGAGCCTTCCTTTACATGGGCTTCCTATTTATTTCCTCACTAGCACTTGTCGCCCACGCTGCACTTTAAGTAGGCTCGAGAGTCCTCTTTAGTCCCGCCATGACTTACGCGTTGAAGCTTCATTCTTCTTCTTCTTCACTATGATTTTTCTAGCTATTACCCTAGAGGCTCCCTTGTGTTGTCAAGTTGTATCACTGCATTTCATATTGGCTACTTGTTGATCTTGGCCTTCAGCCAACTTCATATCGACCCGATGTTTAAGCCATATTTTGACAATGAATCTCTGTACAAGTTGACCATGCAAGCACTTAGTTTTCGCGACTTGACACCTTTTTACCCATGGATGGAATTCTCCTTTGAGTATCACTTACTATTTTCCGCCACCTTACATTGAGCATAGGATTGTTGCTATCTTAGGAACTAGTGCATCTGTTTCCTAATACTAGTTCTATCCATTATACTATAGCATTATTTTATTCTTTTTCAGGCTTACTATATGAAAAAGATAATATATATATATATATATATATATATATATATATCAAAAAGAGCGGGAACGAGATATTACTTCATATTTGATGGTAGTTACAGTGTCAGTTTTTGTTTCCCTTGAACAAAGCACACAGAGCTATGTATTTCCTTCATTTGGGATGGCTTTAGTTTTGACATAGGAGAAGCCATAACCTTGTTTCATAAGTTAGTTCTCCCCTGATTGGTTATCTCTTCCAATCATATTGAGAGTTTGTTTTTGCCTCCTGCATAACAAACTTATACAGAGTTATCATTTGTTGCCATAGTCAACATGAGTCGTATTTTTGTTCAAGGGAAGTTAAAACTAAGTCAGCCTTTCTGCAGTGTCTCTTGACATATTTTTCAGTCGGCCTTCCAGGTCTTCTCAGTATCTTGTTCTATCATGTTAGATGTTTGGTCCTATGCTCGTGCTAGTTTGAGAAGGTCTCCATTTGAATTCTTTCCGAAGGGTTTGTATCTTATAAACTACGAAATATTGCTCTAAGAGAAAACCTAGAGCTGCGCCCTAGCCCTATTTACAGCACTGATAGGTGACCTTGTGCTCAGCATTTGATCATCATTATGGGTCTTTGAATGAGTGGTTTCCCTTGTGTTCGATGTCAGCTTACATTACCACACTTGGTATTCGTGCAATACCTTGATTTCCATTTGACCTTATCGGTGGATAGCTCACCTCTTTGTCAATTATCATTTTGGTTGATTCAGAAGGTTTCCACCGTGCGCTAGCTTCACCTTGTGCATGTCAGAAATGTACTTTGGGTTGGTTCCTTCACTCTAATTCATCTAATTCCTTCAAAATATTGGCCTGCAGGTTACACTCGTGCTGGACTGATGTGGGATTCCTTAATTCCTTCCTTCTAGCAGATATTTTCCCATCGACTCTAACTCATTGCTTTGGGAATAAGGTCTAAAGTCTTTTTGTCATTACCTTAGGGTTTGTAGTCATCAATGGCAGACTCTTCGCTGTCGACAGCAAGGATACATTATTGCCTCCTGATTGATAGATTCTTATAGGTGTTCAACTTCAACTCATTCATTCACACTTGCTATATTGTATTGGGGCACCTTGACACTCATTATCATTATCGGTGGGTTGTCTCGTGTTTGTTAATGGTATACATTAATGACTGGTAATCAAACGATTTCTCACATGGTCGACTTCAATTCATTTATTCCCATTGTGTAGAATTGTGCCATGGTGATTGGTGAAGACCTCGGGTTTGCATCAACATGATTTGGTTCACTTTGACAGTTCATCCAGTTTTCTGCTAGTGATGTCGTCCACCCTTATATGTTGCAGTTTCAGGACAGCAGCATCTTATATGTTGGCTCCCGAGTTGCGTGATCATACCATGTGTTCCAACCCTTATGATTTCGTTCGTAGAGATTCATTTCTTACTTGTGTGATCAGATATCTATTGCAGCATCATTGATTAGTCTTCTATATGAGATACTTGGACTTGATTTTGACTTGTACTTCTGGGAAGTGATCAAATGATTCCCTATGTACTTTACAGTTCAGCTATACTTGTATACATTTTGGATCCGCTCTGTACTTTATATGTGGACATGTTTTTCTTTCACTGAGCATGGGTATGCCCACCTCATACACGAGCTCTCTCTCTAATCCCTTCCATTGATTTTTTGGTAGACTGAAATTTGGTGAAGTCCTCTCTTGCCCTCGCAAGGTTCTTTCTACGCACATAATATATTTCGGCCATCATGTACCCCTTCTGACCTCATATATTAGGGGGCATCTGTTATAGCATCATTTTGCACCTTCATGTGCTTGATGATTGACACTTTGGCCTTGGGCACCCTTTCCCCTCAGACTTGACTATCTTCACAAAAAATAGTATCTTAAAACCCATACGCGACTCTGCCCAGACTTTTATGTCTATATACACGAGTCTATTCATGGATATCCATGTATACCTTTTTAATCATTAAAAAATATATATTATTCTAAATTTTCGAGGCAGGGTTGATGGTTATTCTTGTAATTCAACCACCCCAACCCGTGGCCTAAATGTTTCCAACTACAGAAACTAATTTGAGGGAGTATAAAAGCCCCTCATGTGCATGTCCTAAGGGAGGGAGAAAAATATAGATATTATACTCTGTTGGAGCCCTATTTGAATTCTAATATTCCCGTACCTCCTGCACTTCCATGGTATATTTAGGAAACCCTTGTTTCCTTTAGATGCTCACCATCCTATATGACATCTAGTGTGCACACAACTTAGAAGAATTTTTGCGATGCTAGGGTTGGACGGATCCAGAGGACGGTATGCTCGAAGGCCATGGAAGGATTCAGGTGATCTCTCCATATTTATATTACTGTACGTGCCATTTATAATAAGAAGAACCATATTGTTCTCGATATTTACATGTTTATATCTCGTTATATATGTGTAATGATCATTAATTAAATATTTAATATTGTTTTTATGATATTATGCATGGGTTACACTAACATCTAGGAACTATATATATTGTACAACTAGAGTTTCGTGTTCATTCTTTATTTATTTTAGGTTATGAAGCATGAAGGGTTGCTGGGGGCTTGCACCCCAGGAGATCTACATCAAACGTGGGACTTTCGGGTAAGTTCTACAACTTGTTATAACTAGTTTTCAGTATAAAAGATATGTTAGGTGAGTCCTTCTTGAATGGTATGCCCCTGATTTGTGAAGGTTGCCGACCCAAAAAAATTTAGGGTATTATATCCCGAAACACTCCCCCGTATTCAGTTCATCAACTTCAAAGTCGGCAAGGAAAAGCTAATTTCCTGTGGAGATTTATCATAAATTATGCTGAGATTACAAAAGGATTTATGAGATTATTAAAGAAACGAGTCCCATTCTTTTGGGATGACTTTGCTCAACGCTCATTCGATGCTTTGAAAAAAACATTGACCTTTGCTCCTTTACTGAGTCCACCCAATTATTGCAGGGATTTCCTCTTATATCTCGCGGCAAAAAAATATACCATCGATATGGTTCTAGTTTAGGAGGATGATGCTCTTTCCAGGAATGTCATATACTACCTTAGTCGAGGCTTGCTAGGAATTGAACTCTGGTATTCTCTGATAGAGAAACTTGCTTTAGCAACTATTAATGTTGTGCAAAGGCTTAGACATTACATTCTCCTTCTTAAATCTTATGTTTTGGCAGCAGTCAATCCTTTTCAGTTTGTTTTGAGTAGGTGAGTGATTGGGGGCAAAAACAATCAATGGATTATGATTTTTCAGGAATTTGATCTTGAGTTTATGTCTTCCAAGTCCAAGAAATCATTAGTTTTTGTGGAATTGATTTTTGAGTTGCCCTGTGGAGAAGAGATTGTTTATGATGAATCATTTCCTGATGAACATATTTTTCCCATTTCTTCACATTATCCTTGGTATGGGGATCTCATAGTTTCTCTCCAAACTACAAAGTCTCCTTCGACTTTTTGGAAAGATGAGCACTATAAGTTACGTCACTTCGCCAAAAGTTATTTAATCATTGGTGACACTATATATCGTCAGAAGGTTGATTCGATCCTTAGACACTTATTAACTCTCGAAGAAGCTGAGGTTGTGCTGAATGATTTCCACAGTGGAGATTGTGGTGGTCATTTATGTAGGCTTGCTACAACACAAAAAATCTTGCGTGTAGGATACTTTTTGCCTTTGATTTTCAAAGATTGTATGGAATCGGTCAAAAGGTGTCATCAGTGTCAAGTTTACACTCGAAATATGTGCACTCATCCAACTCTGCTCTTTCTTGTTATTACTATTGGACCCATTACAAAGTGGGGTATTGATTTTACTACTTGTAACCCGCCTTCGGCTAAAGGTCACAAGTACATTATGGTAGCCGTAGACTACTTCACAAAGTGGGTTGAGGCTATGCCTAATTTTGGGAATGACAATGAGACAACATATCTTTTCCTCTTCAATCAAGTCATTTCTCATTTTGGTATTCTCAAAGAGATTGTCACTGATCATGGCAGTCACTTTCAAAACATCATGATGGCTGAATTGGCTCTAAAAATAAGTTTTCGGCAGGAGCATTCATCTCCTTACTATCCTCAAGCCAATTGGCAAGTTGAAGCCATCAAAAAATCCTTGAAGACAATTCTTCAATGGATGATTGATAAAGCCAGATCCAATTGGCATATTATGTTTTATCCTGCACTTTGGGCATACCAGATGTCAGTCAAAACTGCAACCGGTTTTACTCCGTTTCAAATGGCTTATGGCTTGGAATCTATATTTTCTATTGAGTGTGAAATTCCCTCTCCTAAGTTAGTTGTTGAACTTCTTCCTGACACTTCTATTCTCAAAGAACGCCTCCTTCATCTGGAACATCTCAATGAGCATCATCAAGATGTAGCTACAATGAATGAGGCACATAATAATTGTGTGAAGGTTCAAAACGATAAGGTGGTCAAACCTAAGGTTTTCTCTGAAGGTGACCTTGTCTTGGTTTATGCCCAAGAGAAGGATGCCTTAGGGGTAGGTAAGTTTAAATCTATGTGATATGGTCCCTTCATCGTCAAAAAGGTCCTGAAGAAAGGAGCTTATGCCTTGATTGATTTCGATGGAAATGAGTTGGCAGAGCCCAGAATTGGGCTCTATTTGAATAAGTATTATGCCTAGGTTTTGGTCTAGCATCTTGGTTTGTTATATAGATTTTGTTTTTGTACATATCTGGGTTTCCTATTTTTGGTGTGATTTTGACGAATTTGATCTTCTTTGGCAGGTAATATTGGATGACATGAGTCACTTTGGTTTCGTCGATGGTGCTAATAGACATACCCGGAAGTTGGCTTTCGCGGCTTGGGTACTCCATTACCCATCCGGTCAGTTGTTAGTTTCAAGAGGTGTCTGCATTGGTCTTGTATTGAATAAGATAGTAGGATACACTGCAGTGGTTAATCTACTCTCAGAAGAAATATCCTTGGGTGTTGATTCGTTAGTAATTTTATTGGATTCGCAGCTAGTGGTTTCGTAGTTCAATAACACATATTGGGTCTGAGACCCATTTTTACATTAGTTGTTTTTTAGGGTATGCATGTTACAAAGATCGTTTCAAATTATAACATTCATTCATATTCCTCGAGCTAACAATTGGATGGCAGACTTATTGGCTAATCAAGAAATTGATTGGCATATTCATCATTCAATACTTTAAACAATATATCAAACACATCATACATTATCATACATTTGATTCATCACATCATATAAATTGATGTGTGTGTATATATATATATATATATATAGAGAGAGAGAGAGAGAGAGAGAGAGAGATATGTAGTGAGGGTGTTCAAAAATATACAAAATTTGGACCATCATGTCCTACAAAATTAGGGCTTATGCCCGATCATGTCTATCATCAAAAAATATTACAGTCATCTGATCATATCTATAAATCTATTCCTAAGGTCCCTTCCCAACATTTTTGTTCCTATAGAACACAATGGAAGTCACTACACGTTGGAATAACTACACCCAGTCTCGTGGTACTCCTACCACCTGTCTCTGGATAGCCTCTGGTAGGTCCTCTATAGCGGCCATAGACACTTGCCGAGTCAAGTTCTCCAAATTCCTCTGTACTGAATGGAGTGTCCTGCCAGGGTCTTCAACATCTGCCTCACCTCTATGGTGCTTGTGCCTTGGGTACCCCTCAGGCCTGACTGGTCCCATGTCGGTATCATGATCATCATAATTTTGTAAGTCATTTTAGTCCAATCAAAAACATTTTCATACTTTAAAAAAATAAAAAAAATCACATAATTAAAAATAAAAAAATGCAATCTCACCGATTGCGTCCCATGGTACACCGGGAGGTAGGACTAGATCTGGATCAACACAAAAGTCCATCCTAGCATAGGGATAATCTTCCACTGTGATGACTTGTTCTTCCCACCATTGGAAGAACTCATCATCCCAAGTGGTCTGGGAACTTCACTTCCCCCTAATATCTTCATCATATCTGCCCATCAGGATATTCTTGGATCTCTCGGGCTACTGATAGTTGAGATGACCTTGGGCCACAGCTCTGGGACCCTCTCAAAGAAGAATGTCAACAAGATTGTACCATACCCAGAATTTTTGGTCTTTTCTTTCCGTATTGAGGTCAATTTGTTTTTCATATTTCTCAGCAAGGTTGTGCACTAATCAAAGAAATGAATCAGACATTGTATTGCTATGCTCATTTGTGTCCGTGAAGCCTGATGCAGAGACGCAAATCATGCTACTCTGCCAATGGTAAAGATAAGGATCTTCATGTATAAATCCTTTAGATCTCTAATAGGAATTTGAGTTCCTACCTTCTGTGCATCATCTACGCAGTAGACTTGGACATAATCCTTTACGGTAAGCCCTCCAACAGGCTTTCCGTGTAATTCTACCGGGTCTCCTCTCCGAGAGAGTCCAGTGATGAAGTATATATCTTCCACTTCTATGCATAGTGGCATCTTATCAATTATGAAACAGTCTTCTTTCGGCTCCCAATGATCAACCAACATTTGAAGCAAACATACATTGCTATTCATATTGGGCATTTTGAAAAACTTGAGCAATCTACAATTTCAGAGAATATCTAATGAAGTTTGATCTTCCATCACTTCATTTTCAATTGCACTATGCTCATGCTCTCTCTAGCTGATGGAAATCCTGAGAAAAATAATTAAATGGTTGATTAGATTCAAGTTTTTAATTTTCTCTCTACGCATATGCGACCTCACTTGTACACAGTTGCATATGATACACAGGTATGTCCACACAAACCTGCGTATGTGCAGAGGGTTTCATCAAAAAATATCTTTTCTACAGTCAAATTTCCAAAATTTTGCCTTAAAGAGGAACGAAATTGATGAAAAGGATGAGTTTAGAGCTTACTTGGCTGTTTTGACGTGATTTGATTGCTGATTTCTCCGTATTTCAGAAGAGGAAATTTTTCTCAAAAGCTCCTTCTCCACTTCTGCAATGTGAAAATGATCCAAATGTGAGTCAAATGGTGTATTTATGCCCAGAATTTGAAAAAAATTTGCAAATTTTCTTTGTGCTTATTTTTCGAATTTGACTAAGGTTCTATAACCATTGGGCCTGTAAGTGTTGGGCAAGGTATTTTTTCAGGTACATGTCACTGAATTCGAGATTTGGATCCATGACTGCTGACTGATCATGGCAAGTATCTAATTTTGAACTGGCATATAGGTTAGGGAATCCACTTTCCGTTTCATTTTTTATACTAGCCTCCATTTCTAATCACTTGCCATAGGGTCGATCCCATCATGTCATGAGTACTTAACCCATTTCACTCACCGATCTTTTTTTAATCATGAATTGGTGGTAGAGCCTTCCTTTTACATGGGCTTCCTAGTTAGTTCCTCACTAGAATTTGTCACCCATGGTACAATTCTTGTAGGCTTCAGAGTCCTCTTTAGTCCCGCCATGCCTTATGTGTTCAAGCTTCATTCTTATTCTTCTTCGCTATCATTTTTCTGGCCATTACCCTAGAGGCTCCCTTATGTTGTCGAGTTGTATTACTGCATTGCATATTGACTACTTGTTTATCTTGGCCTTTAGCCGACTTCATATGGACTCGAGTTTAAGCCATCTTTTGACCATGTCTTTCTGTATAAGTTAACCATGCAATCACGTAGCTTCTTCAACTTGACACCTTTACCCATGGATGGAACATTCCTCTGAGTGTCACTTACTAGTTTTCACCACCTTGCATTGAGCATAGGATTGTTCCTATCCTAGGAACTAGAGCATCTATGTCACAACATGCGTTATATCCATTGTAATATAGCATTATTTTATTTTTTTAGGCTTTGAATATGAAAAAGACAAAAAAATTAAATATTTTGAAAAAGAGAGGGAACGGGATATTTCTTCCATTTTTTATGGCAGCTATAGTGTCAGTTGTTTTTCCCTTGAACAAAGCACAAAAAACACTAGAAGAGAAAAGGACATTGGTGAGGGGAGAAAATGGTCACCATAAGCTCATTGGTGAGGGTCAAAAGAGATTTCGTCACCAAAAATTGAACATCACCAAAGGTGGCATCTCCAAAAGTATAGGTTTTGAGGTGACATTCAAGGTCCATCACCAATAATGATTTATAGTGATGGATAGTGACTGTCACCATTTCATATGAGCAATGGTGACAGACAATAGCCTCCGTCACCAAAAAAATAAACGTCACCAAAGGTGGCGTCACCAAAAGTATGTGTTGTGGTGACATTCAAGGTCCGTCATGAATATCGATTATAATGAAAGATAATGACCATCACCATTTCATATGAACAACAACAATTTTTTGTGATGGACCTTTCATGGCCGTCACTACTAGTGCATATATATGGCGACGTTCATTGACCGTCACCATAAACTCATTGGTGACGTCAAGGTCCATCACGAATAATGACTGTAATGACAAAAAATGACCCTCACCATTTCATATCAACAACAAAGATTTAAGGTGACGGACCTTTAATGGTCGTCACTATTGATGCATATATATGGTGGTGTTCATTGACTGTCACCATTTCATATTTTGGTGATGGTCGAAAAATGTCACCATAAACTAATTGGTGATGGTCAAAAGAGTATCCGTCACCAAAAAATAATCATCGTCATTCCCTATGAATATCAGGGCATGATGGAATTGAACCACCAATCCCCTGCTTGCAAAGCAGGTGCTCTTCCATTGAGATAGCACGCTTTAAAGAATTAGCATTTAAACTAGCAATTGCCCCTAAAGGTGCAAAGATACACCAAAGGAATAGAAAATCTAGGAAAATCAAACGTTGTTAGAAATAATATGTTCAATATACATGATAAAAAGACAATAAGAATAAATTTTGATATAATCTAACAAAGCATGTACTACGTAAGAGAATAACTGAAAAGCACAACTAGAAGTCTGAATCACAACATAACAATATAAAACAACATGCAACAGGGAAAGAACAACTCCGCAGTTTGAGAAATATGAACAATCCATGGGGCTATTCTTATATACTGATATAGATAACGAAATAGAAATCTAGATTTATGAAATTCAAATATCACACAAAAATGTCTTGAACAAATATCAATATGTAAAATAGTAATTTTTTTGCATTTCGATTTACCTTGCAGAACCTCAAGAAAAATTTTCCACAGAAATAGCCAATAAACATAACAACATGGACCTTAAACATAACAACATGGACCTCAGGAGAAATTGTGAAGGGGATAAAATATGAAGGTAAAGCACTAGAGAAGTATTCAAAGTAAATGATGAAAATTGTATCTAGAAATAACTGAGAACCCTTTGAAGTAAACCACACATTTATCATCCTGACTAGTACACTTGCAAGAAAATATTAGAATAAATTATGAACTATTCCACCAAAAAAAAATGAAAATTTCCACTAAAATACAGTTTCAAATTAATCAATAGCATGACGCTAACTTCTCTGCAAAAATAGGGAATTTTCAAGACAATGTATAATAGCTTGCATGGCAATCATGTTGATAAAATCTTCCAAGGAATAAGACCACAGCATTCAACAAGAGTGTCATCATACCTAATACTATCAAAGAGTGGTCAATAGAAAAATTGAATTTCCAGACCTTCATAACTTGCTTTGGTTCCTTATCCTTCATCCAACCCTAGAATTTTAGACCAAGGTTAACATTTTGAAGGGAAATTAAGAATGGTCACATAATCTTGTGAAATAAGATTTTTATCACTACCATTAACTATAATGCAACATTTTTTTACAAACAAAGCATCCTTTTCTAAAGTGAAGTAGTCAGTGATGATTAAGACTGATTGTGGGCTTAGAATTGTTTTAGCATTTTTTTTTGAATTGTTAGAATTACCGTACTTAGTAGCAGAGGCATTTCCACCATGGATTGGGAAGTCCACAACAACCACTTATGTAAGTGGGACTTTTGACTATAATCATTTTAACCTTCTCCTTCCTTTTTCTTAGCCACTGAAATATGTGTTGAGAACTCTTTGCTTAAGACATCCCTCATTGGAATGGGTAGACCATTAGTGATAATAACAATATTATTGTAACATTTCCACTATCATTACAATTTCTTTTGGGCTAAAATTTAGACATATGGGTAACTTTTTCATGCCTTGTAAACAAATTAAGATGACAATGGGAAGGATCAGAAGAAGAGGGATCAGAAAACATCCACTGAGAGGAGCTTGAATTGTTGTCAATGATGCTCCATCTTTAGGGATCGCTTCTGTAAATTGCTTTCAGTATTCAGGGCAAGCCAGAAAGCCTTGCTCAAATGAACTGAATGCATGCAAAGTCCAACTTGTGTTGAATATGAAACAAGAGACACTTGATAAAATTGAAACTTTAATCCTCGATGATGATTTTTTCAATATACTAATGAAAAATAAATACCAGTGATTGTCAGAGAGGAAGCCACCGCTAAGTAGCTCCTTCCTAAGAGGTTAGAAACATTGTCTAATAACTAGTTTGTAGAAGCCATTGAAATCACCCAACAAGCACCACAATGCACACAACATGTTGAGTTGTGGATCTTAAATTATAATGCACCCTTTTCTGAGAGTAACGACATTTTGGAGAAACAAAAATGCCTATTGTTAGAGTCAGCCTTTGCAGCCTTCCTTCAGTGATCAAACATGCTCTTTCAAAGTGATTTTAAAGTGTCAAGGTCAAATTTTGTCATTTCAATGAGTCTTCAAGCAAAATTTGGTCACTAGGCATTAGGTCTAGGGTTTGCTTTTACTCCTGTCAAAGTTGTCCAAATGTCGGTCCATGTCACCATTCAGCCGAGTGTACCATCATTCAGAGGGTTTTCATCATCATGTCAAGTTCCATTGGGTCATTTTACAGCTTGTTCATGCTTCAGTTGTGCCTAGGTAAGGTCCATTTCCCTCTCCTAGGGTTTTGGAGGTAATTTCTCTTGGATGGTCAAATCATCGAAAAACTTGTATCCTGATGTTCATACACCTTCCCCTATCATTAATTCACCTAATTAAACACTTCCCATCACTGAGATCCCCCAAATTCCTCATTTTTGCACAAACCCTAGTTTCTAGCCACAACTTGGCAATTTTCTAGGCTAGGCATGTGTTTTTCCCTTTTGGACTCCTTCCCCTCACTCAATCTCTGTGATTCCACTTTCCCCTACTTCCTAACATCCCTCCCTACTTCCAAAAATTTCCCCAAGAATTTAGAAGTCCTTTATCCCCTTCATTTCGCTTCATTTCGACAAGATCCCTTGTTTCACACATCGGGATAAGTTTCACTCAAAAGGTGTTTCAGAGCAATAAAAGATGAATTTTGGAAAATTGAGAGAGGTTTTTGTCCAAAACATCCCAAGGAAGAAAAACCTCTTTCACTTTTTACACAGGTATCATGGTTTTAGAGAAATGTCAAAAATGTCGTTGCCTCAGGAGAATTGAATGCACCTCTGAAGTGACCTTGGGAAAATCAAGTTTTCTCCTAGCATGTTTGGCCAAATGACTTTCTTGATGAGTCAAATGATAACTAGACAGAAAGACCTTTCCAATGAGCTATCATGAGCTCAATTTGGAGTTGAGGAAGACCTTCAAAAGTTGACTGCAACAGCACACTGCCTTGAGGCAGCCTCATTCTGATCATTTTGACTAGTGTTGGGAGATTTGATTTTTGACATGGTAAATGGAATCAAAATTGCATAATTCCACTTTTTTTGGAAATTAGACTCCAATATCTTTCCAACGAGCTATCACACGCCCGATTTGGACACCGGGAAGGCCTCCAAAAGCTTCCTGCAAGAGAAACGCGACCCACCTGGGGCCCGAGCGACCCACCTAGGGCCTGAGCGACCCACGCAGAGGCTGCGCGACCCACGCAGATACAGAGGTTCGAAACTTCATTTTGAGCGCCCAGTCTTGCTTGGGATCGATTCATCGGCCTTCAAACAGGTTATTTGCAATTGCTTGATGTTTTTAAATGCACCGGTGGCATCGTTGGTGGTTTCAAACATTTCAAATTGAGGATTTAAACCCCACAGTCATGGCAATATCGTTTTCAGGGTTTTAAAATGATATGGGTGGTTGCATGAGTTTGTTGCTTATCTTATATCAGTGATATGTCCAGCCTTCCATATAATATCAAAACCATATTGTTCTCATGCCTATTATGTCATTGTGACCATTGTTATTATTATACCATGTTTTAAAACCTTTGTTCAATGGTGACTGTGGTTGTATTATGTCTCACTGCCCAATGTAAAAACATTCTCATGACTTTGTTTCAAACTTCCCATTGAAACTTTTGTTGCTATTACTCATGGACAAAAACATTCATATGATGCCATGCTCCCTTTGACAAGACTTGTTCAATATTCTGAAGGTTGCCTGCTCCCTTTGATCAAAATTTCACTTCCATTTAAAACAGAGATTGTGCCTTTTCCAATCCATTTAAAACTGAGATTTTATCATGGTTTGTTTCCTTATGGTGTTTTGACGGTGGGATATTTATTGGGTGTTGAAACACACATCATAACTCTCTTTTCACTGCATCTATATCAATATACATATTGCACATATCTTGTTCACAGCCATGTCAGAGATAGAGTCAGAGTATGAGCAGGAGTCGGACAGTGACTCAATCGTTGAGGTTGATGTACTGAGATGGAGCATAGCAGTGCGCCAGTAGTGGTAGCATATCAGAGAGGCCACAGAGCTTTGTTTGCAGCATCACGACGAGTACTATCTCCACATGGGGTGGAAGGGGTCTCGCCTTCTTCATCAGCAGCGCGAGTACTATCTCCACATGGCGTGGAAGGGGTCTCGCCTTCTTCATCATCGTAGGTAAATTCACAGGATCATGATGGAGACTAAGACACCAAGGTCCCATTTCTCATTTTCAACAGGTTGAACATACACATTGCTACATCATGACTGACAACAACACATCATACAACCGAGACAGTGTTTTCACCACAGGAGCTGCATGCACCAGGAGAGCACTAAAATGGCGGAAAAGGCTTGATCCACTCCAGATTTTGGCCGAGGCTTCATTGACTGAGCAAGATACATGATGGAGAACCTCCGCTCCGAATTTGGGCAAATTCGGAGAAAATTTTGTCATTTTCAAATTTTTGGTCTAAAAAACAGGTTTTGCAGCTACGTGGGTCGCGCGCTCATGCGCTCAATTTTTTTTGAGACACTTGATGGAGGAGATTTTTACATTTTTGGATTTTTCATGGTTAATTATGCATCCTCTGAAGTCAACTTAGCATTTTAACAAAATCTGGATGGTCAAACAGCTCAAAAACACCATGAAAATCACCTTGCTGCCACCTTTTGCACCAGCAGGAAGTACCTCTGGGAGAATGAGGTTTTGGAGGGTCAAATCAACTCCAAATTCATAAATTCCACTTGGGTTGGAAATTAGACATCCAGGGCTTTCCAACGAGCTATCATGAGCTCAATTTGGATGTCGGGAGCTACCTCAAAATCAGCCTGGAACATGAGCGAACCACGCAGTTCAGGAGCGACCCACCTAGAGATTTTTCTGAGTTTTCAGCTGCCAGCTCAGTATTTCGCCTATTATGGACCAGTTTTGCTTATGGATAGAATTCTTGGGTTTTTATGATGTAAATTCATGTTTTATATGTAACTTTGGCTTGTTTTTATCTCTTCTAGAAGATTCACTCTCAAATGAGTAAAAAATCATGTAATGGATCAGTTTCCACTCTTTTAGAGGCAAGTGGTTAGCTGCCTAGATTGTAGTTCCATGATTAGAATTGGTTGAAACTGATCCCTGAAGAGGGAATTCGACCCCTAGAGGTGGGGAAGGGGTTAGAGTGATCTATATATTGTAATTTCTGAGGCATTCTACAGGTTGGACTCTTGGGATACTTTTGATACTATTGTACATATTTTTCATATTTTGGCTAAGGAAAGATCAGGGGTTTTGCGGCACTTGTTGGGATCCTCGTGGTGTTCTGTTCTCGAGGAAAGTTTATTCTTTGTCTACCGTAGTTTCTTCATGTTTAATGTATGCCATCCTTTCTCATATGCTCTAACTAAAAAAAATGAGTAATGTTGTTGAATCTATTGTTTAAGGTATTGGCCTTGAATTCGCTAAGCTCCTATATGTTTTCAATGTCAGAGAGATCCAGGTTCTTCTGTCTCTCTGGGCCTCTCACGCCTAATCTATCCATAAATCCAATTTAAAGCATCAATATCATCACCTATCTCGCCCCAGCTTGAACTCTGCAAAGGTCTGACCTTATCCCCGGACCCAAAACTTGTTTTCCCATTACTCCAGCGAAAACCCAAAAAACCAAAAACAAACATACCTATCTCTTTACTAGCCTAAAATCAGTTCTTATTGTAAGTCATCTCGCATCCTATTGCTTATTTTCTCGAGATTGACGGAGAGAGCCCTCTCCTGTCCTCGTAGGGCCAGCTACGAGGCTGAGCGTGGTTTGATGTAGCCTTGAGTTTTACTTCATTTCAGCCTGAGGTAGATTTGAGTGCTAACATAGTGGCGACCATACTGGGGAGAAACTCAAAACGTTTGCTTGTTATAGACGGAGTCTGAAGTCACGCCGGGTAGCCTTCGAAACGTTGTTGCTATGCATCAGTGAAGTAGATAAACGCTGCTTCAGTCGATCTCCGGTTTAACTTGTAATCGTAGCATTTAACTTGTAAATTGCCCCAGTACGTGTATCAAGTTCAGATCTGATGGTTGATGGTGGACAACGATCAGACATAAGAAGGCTGAAATCATTCACCTGGTGACTCCAATTCAAAGTCTGGAGGACTGACTCTTTCTCTGAGAAATGGAAGGATCTTACACAAAGTTCAGGTATCTAAAGTGGAATGGTATTCAGGATCTAATCTGCTTTCTTGTAAATTACTTTCTTTGCTGGTCTTGAAGCTATCCTGAAAGTTTTTCAAAGTTTGTTGTATGAGAAAGGTCATCAAAATCTTCACTCGACTTATTCAAAGAGTGTAAATGTTGAGTTTCCCTTTGATCCTGGCCTCCTCACTTTTCCCAAATCTTATGATGAATCTCTACAGAGTGATGAGCAAGAAAATCAAGCTGATCCCACAACACTTGTACATGCCCCTACACCTTGTAAAATTCCAGATCGGTATAAACCTCTTGTTTTGCCTTCTGTTCTTCATACTTTTCCTGCAAATTATGACCTATATCTACCGAGATTTGATGGTGAATGTAACAATGTCAATGCTGAGCAACATGTGCAGAATGTTGAGACTTTTCTAGATCTTTTTGAAGTTGATGATGAAGATGTTAGTATTAGGCTTTTTGCTCTTTTTTTGAAAGGCCAAGTGAAGAGTTGGTTCAAAGCCCTGCCTGATGCGAGCATCACAGATTTTCAGCAGTTTGTCAAAGTTTTCCTTGACAGGTGGATGATCGGACATAACTTTTTGTTGATTATAGAGGAGTATAACCAGTTGAAAAGAATGCCAGGTGAGACAGTACAACAATTTTCTGCTAGATTTAACCAAGTTTATTATTCGATGCCAGTTGATATAAGACCTTATCCTAGATCTGCTCTCTTGCACTACCCGGGTGCCTTTGATCCGGAAATGGAGTTTCAGCTGAGAGAAAAGAATATTGCAACACTTCACAAGATGCAGAACAAGGTAGTGAATGTAGAGGCTCATTTGCTGATCTTGAGGGCAAGGTTGAAGGAAGAAGAAAAGAAGAATGTTTGAGAGCAACTGACACTTTCAGAGGAAAATCTTGATCTTTTCGTAAACACAGTAGAAGAGATGGTGCGGAAAATGACTGCAAAAAATGAAAATGACATTCAAGAACAAGTTGCTGACCCAAAACATTTTGTTTCTGATCCTAGTAGTCATAGTGATTTTTTTGTAGATCAGTGTGAAGAAGAGAGAGCTGTTGATATGATGTGTATGTTTGATGATGAATTGCCTCAGTTTGATCAGTATGATGATGATTATGTTCTCCAAAAAGAATCTAATCTTGCAGACAAATCAGCAGCTAGCTTGTGCGAGGAGGAAGTTCACTTTCAACAGCTCGAGTACAGTGATCAACCGATGCATATCAGCTGTGGCAATGATGAGGAAAGTGCAGAAAATTTTGATGTAAGTGAAGGATCTTTGCCTTTGTGTTTTGATTCGTTTCAGTTCATTAGAGATAACTTCCATGCAATCAGAAATCAAACGTCAACAAGTCTTGATCTGGATCGTCTTGAGGGCAACGAAAACTTCTCATATTCAGACTTGCAGCCCCCAAAAGTCATTGATTGTCAAGTTGCAGCTGAAGACTTGGAAGTGGGCACACATGATTTAATGATTCAAGGTGACTCCGTACCTTTATGTTTTGAATCATTTCAGTTTTTGAGAGAAAAATTGCATGGTAAATCTTCAAATGAGCAGCTTGTAACATCAGATTTGCAGCCATCCAATGCAATTGAAGATCATATTACAGATGAAGTTGTGGAAGATGAAATACATAATTTGATGATGCAGGAAGATTCTATACCCTTTTGTTTTGAAGCATTTCAGTTTATAAGGCAGAATCTTCATAATATATCTCAAGGAAAAGATGAACAGCCAGAAGGAGGTCATACAGTTTCAATGGATACATTACAACACTCTTATCAAGTTTTTGATGATCCCATTGCTCGTGTGTTGGATGATGTTTGTTATAAAAATTTTGCTCCATTAGCTAACCATGTGCTGAAAAAGAATGTTGATGATAATCTTGTTCAAAGGTCACCTTCATTGTCTTGTTTAACAGATTGTTCATTGCATAGCACATGTCAAGATTTCCATTCATATGAGGAGATTGATAAAGGAGGCTTTTGTTCAGTCTGGAATCAGCAACAGAGTTTCATTTTTCATGAATTTCAGGATCCTTTTGACAGCTTGCTGCAATCACCAAAGAAAAGCACCGCGGTTGTGAGGAAAAGTTTAAGATCAAGGTATGGATATTATCTGGACCAGAGCTATGTTTATGAAGATCCATTCGCAATATTCTTGCAGTCATCCAGTCAATTTATGCTTTGCAAGTTTATCAGCAGTCCACTTGGTTCAAAGTTTCCATGGGAGTTGCCTTTCGATTCTTTCCTTTTCCTGTGCATCAGTAAGCATGTGGGAAGAAATCAAACAGCCGGCAGCATGCTTACATGGTTGCATTGGCTGTTCCATTACAGTTGATCGGGTGGTGTAAAGTACAATTAGAGTAGGTTGTATTGAAAAAGCTCTACTTTGAGCATCTTTTTCAGTTTGTTAGTTGTGTTTAAGTATCGAGTCAGTTTTTAGTTGAGTGAGAGTCAATTTTTGTCATCAGTTTTCAGTCATGCATTTCAGTTTGAGTTTTTGATTCCATGGCCCAATGGATAAGGCACTGGTCTGCTCTCCCAAAGATCTGCCGTTCTTGGCACCTCCACGGAGCTGGAGCTACCATCCCCATTGGAGCCAATGTTAGATTCAGCCTTTGCAGCCTTCCTCCAGTGATCAAACATGCTCTTTCAAAGTGATTTTAAAGTGTCAAGGTCAAATTTTGTCATTTCAATGAGTCTTCAAGCAAAATTTGGTCACTAGGCATTAGGTCTAGGGTTTGTTTTCACTCCTTCCAAAGTTGTCCAAATGTCGGTCCATGTCACCATTCAGCTGAGTGTACCATCATTCAGAGGGTTTTCATCATCATGTCAAGTTCCATTGAGTCATTTTACACCTTGTTCATGCTTCAGTTGTGCCTTGGTAAGGTCCATTTCCCTCTCCTAGGGTTTTGGAGGTAATTTCTCTTGGACGGTCAAATCATCGGAAAAACTTGTATCCTGATGTTCATACACCTTCCCCTATCATTAATTCACCTAATTAAACACTTCCCATCACTGAGATCCCCCAAATTCCTCATTTTTGCACAAACCCTAGTTTCTAGCCACAACTTGGCAATTTCCTAGGCTAGGCCTGTGTTTTGCCCTTTTGGACCCCTTCCCCTCACTCAATCTCTGTTATTCCACTTTCCCCTGCTTCCTAACATCCCTCCCTACTTCCCAAAATTTCCCCAAGAATTTAGAAGCCCCCTATCCCCTTCATTTCGCTTCATTTCGACAAAATTCCTTGTTTCACACATCGGGGTAAGTTTCACTCAAAAGATGTTTCAGAGCAATAAAAGATGAATTGTGGAAAACTGAGAGAGGTTTTTGTCCACAACATCCCAAGGAAGAAAAACCTCCTTCACTTTTTACACAGGTATCATGGTTTTAGAGAAATGTCAAAAATTCCGTTGCCTCAGGAGAATTGAATGCACCTCTGAAGTGACCATTGTTATCAAAACCATATTGTTCTCATGCCTATTATGCCATTGTGACCATTGTTATTATTATACCATGTTTTAAAACCTTTGTTCAATGGTGACTGTGGTTGTATTATGTCTCACTGCCCAATGTAAAAACATTCTCATGACTTTGTTTCAAACTGCCCATTGACACTTTTGTTGTTATTACTCAGGGACAAAAACATTCATATGATGCCCTTCTCCCTTTGACTAGACTTGTTCAATATTTTGAAGGTTGCCTGCTCCCTTTGGTCAAAATTTCACTTGCATTCAAAACAGAGGTTGTGCCTTTTCCAATCCATTTAAAACTGATATTTTATCATGGTTTGTTTCCTTATGGTGTTGTGACGGTGGGATACTTGTTGGGTTTTGAAACACACCATCATAACCTTGTTTGCACTGCTTTCATATCAGTATACATAGTGCCAATATCTTGTTCCAGGCCATGTCAGAGACAGAGTCAGTGTAGGAGCAGGAGTCGAACAGTGACTCAATCGTTGAGGTTAATGCACTGAGATGGAGCATACCAGTGCACCAGTAGTGGTAACATATCAGAGAAGCCACAGAGCTTTGTTTCAACATCACGACGAGTACTATCTTCACCCGGGGTGGAAGGGGTCTCGTTGACTTCATCAGCAACGCGAGTACTATCTCCACATGGCGTGGAAGGGGTCTCGCCTTCTTCATCATCGCAGGTACATTCACAGGATAATGATGGAGACAAAGACACCAAGGTCCCATTTTTCATTTTCAACAGGTTGAACATACACATTGCTACATCATGACTGACAACAACACATCATACAACCGAGACAGTGTTTTCATCACAGGAACTGCATGCACCAGGAGAGCACTAAAATGGCGGAAAAGGCCTGATCCACTTCGGATTTTGGCCGAGGCTTCATTGACTGGGAAAGACACATGATGGAGGACCTTCTCTCCGAATTTGGGCAAATTCGGAGAAAATTTTGTCATTTTCAAATTTTTGGTCTTAAAAATAGGTTTTGCAGCTACGTGGGTCGCGCGCTCATGCGCTCGCTTTTTTTTGAGACACTTGCTGGAGGAGATTTTTACATTTTTGGATTTTTCATGGTTAATTATGCATCCTCTGAAGTCAACTTAGCATTTCAACAAAATCTGGATGGTCAAACAACTTAAAAACACCATGAAAATCACCTTGCTGCCACCTTTTGCACCAGCAGGAAGTACCTCTGGGAGAATGAGGTTTTGGAGGGTCAAATCAACTCCAAATTCAGAAATTCCACTTGGGTTGGAAATTAGACATCCAGGGCTTTCCAACGAGCTATCATGAGCTCAATTGGGATGCCGGGAGCTACCTCAAAATCAGCCTGGAACATGAGCGACCCACGCAGTTCAGGAGCGACCCACCTAGAGATTTTTCTGAATTTTCAGCTGCCAGCTCAGTATTTCGCCTATTATGGACCAGTTTTGCTTATGGATAGAATTCTTCGGTTTTTATGATGTAAATTCATGTTTTATATGTAACTTTGGCTTGTTTTTATCTCTTCTATAAGATTCACTCTCAAATGAGTAAAAAATCATGTAATGGATCAGTTTCCACTATTTTAGAGGCAAGTGGTTAGCTGCCTAGATTGTAGTTCCATGATTAGAATTGGTTGAAACTGATCCCTGAAGAGGGAATTCGACCCCTAGAGGTGGGGAAAGGTGTTAGAGTGATCTATATATTGTAATTTCTCAATCATTTTCAGAGGTTGGAGAGGTTGGACTCTTGGGATACTTTTGATACTATTGTACATAATTTTCATATTTTGGCTAAGGAAAGATCAGGGGTTTTGCGGCACTTGTTGGGATCCTTGTGGTGTTCTGTTCTTGATGGTGTTTCTTCTTTGTCTACTGTAAGTTTCTTCATGTTTAATGTATGCCATCCTTTCATATGCTTCTGAACTAAATTGAATGAGTGAAATAAGGTTGAATCCATTGTTTACAGTGCTTGGCCTTTGAATTCAGTTAGTTCTATATGTTTTCAGCTGTTTGGAGAGGATCAAAGTTCTTCTTTGCCCTCTTCAGCTCCTCTTCGGTCTAATCTATCCATACATCCAATTTAAAACATCAAGATCATCACCTACCTCGCCCCAGCTTGAACTCTGCAAAGGTCTGACCTTATCCCCGGACCCAAAATTTGTTTTCCCATTACTCCAGCGAAAACCCAAAAAACCAAAAAACAAACATACCTATCTCTTTACTAGCCTAAAATCAGTTCCTATTGTGAGTCATCTCGCATCCTATTGCTTATTTTCTCGAGATTGACGGAGAGAGCCCTCTCCTGTCCTCGTAGGGCTAGCTACGAGGCTGAGCGTGGTTTGATGTAGCCTTGAGTTTTACTTCATTTCAGCCTGAGATAGATTTGAGTGCTAACACCTATGATAAGTGATATACCTACTGGAGGTATAGAAATTCTTCCATCAGATTAGGAGGTTGGTCCAGACCTCGAGAGATATCTAGGGAACAACCCCAAACCCAAGTAGCTCTGATATTATGGCAGAAACATTGAGAATGAATGTTAAGGAAAAGGTCTTGCAATCAGACTAAACTCATAGGATAACTACAAACCAAGAATGACAAATTTCTGGATAGTTCCTTAGTCTAAAGAGGCTACAAGTTCATGCAACACTAGAAGGTTATTTTATTGGTCAAAGAGAATGTTATGTGCATCTTGAAAATGCAAACTGCTCTTGCACATGATGAGAAAAAGGGCTTGCAAAAAGATGCCCTATGTGCAGCATCAACGCACACAACATTCTCTTTTTCCCAATGCACTAACCTTCTAGTTGTGGCCAAATAGCACTTGGGTCACAGTGGCAAGGCTTTCATTAGTAGGCACTTACCAAATCTTCCACAATTTGTGCTGTTAGAGTCGGTATCTTCATCCCTCCATCAGACATCAAAATTTCTCTTATTGCATTTCATTTTAGGTGTCTCACTCATTTCAGTCAGTTGCATTCCGCTAGGGGCATCGATCATCTGACGGTAGGGGGCTTTTTACTCATTTTCCTCATGTCTTGTACCTGCTGGTCTAATTCTATTCATTAAACTCATTTACATTCATTTTGGTTTTATAGTCTGCAAAATGTCATTTCAGGGTTTTAGGTCTCATTAGGTCTAGGGTTTCGACAATTTGGTCTGCAAAATGTCCAATAATTCCAGCAGGCACATGAGAAAGCTTCATTTAAGGTTTCACTGCAAAAATTTCATTGTCATAAAACTTAAAAATGAAAATTTTTCTATTTCGTCTCTTTGTAATAACTGTAAGGTAATATTCAAATTCTTCAGTTGTAATAATGTTCCATTTGCAGCCCTGGTCACCCTTGCCAAATTTTATGCTAGCTATCCCTGCAAAGACAGATAAGAAATTCATCATTCAACTCAAAAGATCAAAAGAGACAAGCAAAACAGAGTTTATGTGAAAAGTGTCAAAGTTTTCAGACTTTACAAAGTGGGTTTTTCAACTCAAAAATAAAAATCCTTTGTATATATAAGATCTTTTTCAAATTCAAAACTTCATTTTCACACCTAAGTCATCAAAGAGCCAAGAGAAATAATGCAGGAAGCGAAACAATGTTTGAAGGGTGAAACTATGGGAGAGTTTACTGTCGCGATGCACTGGGCGTTGGACGCGGCACACTAGTTGAGCGCGGCGCATTGGGCCGCTCACCACTGTGCATTTTTGAACTGGCACGGCGCACACAATGGGTGTGACGCACTGGGCCACTGTCACGGCGCACAGGGCCAAAACACAAAATTTGTTGCCATCTCTCTCAAATTTCAAAACGAAACGGTCTCCTCTGCTCCAAGTAAGTTCAAGTCATCTTGCAATTGCCATTAATCAATGTTTGGTGTTGATCGAAATGGATTATGAGAATTGGAATGCAAAAAACTTAAACCCTATCACCTTGTTAAAAAATTTCTCCTTAGGGTTTTAAATTTGGTGTTTTAAAATAGTTTTGTGCCACATGCTTCATTTCCCATCTTGTTTATTCCTTCCCTCACTGTAATACTGTCATTACAGTCCTCCCCTATTCCCTTATATCCCAAGTCACTCATTCTCATTATCCCTATCCCTAAATCCTTTCATTTCCTATTATTCTCCCTTTCCAATCCCACTTGTGGAATTCCCAAACCCCAAATTTCCCAAAATCCCAAAAATTTCAAGTGGCTGTCCCATTGTCTCTACATTATCAAATCAGAAATTTTAAAAAGAAAAATCTCACTTGGTTACAGTCCATTGTTCCCACTATCTTATTTCCCACAGTCCCTCTCCATTTGACACATTTGGCAACTGAAACAAAGACACCAAATTCTCATTTTTTATCTCATACAAATCAACATACACTTAGGATAGACTTTCAACACCATGGAGACGGATACAGATACCTCATATGACCAAGACAGTGATTCTACCACTGAGTTACATGCACCTAGCAGGTCTCATAAAAGTGGAAAACATGTAAGAGAAGAACCCACCTCATTGGCTCAATTGCAGGCCTATCCACTCGCCATAGCATGTTTTCAACAACAGTCATGTTTTCAATATTGTGAAATGATTGTTAGGACTCATTATCATCAGGAGTTGGCTCGCTTGTTGGTATTGCATTTGCATGATGGTCAGGTAACTCTTGCTAGTGTAGTCTTCACTCTCACACCGGAAACTATTTCTCAAGCAACTGAAATACCGAATGTGGGTGAACAGCGGAACAAAAGACAGCAGGTGGACAAAGTGTATTATGAACCATATATCAGACCTAGCTATGTGAGACAACTTAGCTGGGTGTTTCCTTTTAGATTCTTGAAGGAGTCCTATGCGCCTCTAATGAAACTCATTATCAGATATTTCAGTTGTGAGGTCCGGTTCTCACACCTCTATGCCTATCATATCAGATTATTGATGCATTTCACCAAATTGAGGATGATGAACATTCCTTATTTCATGTGCCGGAACATCGAGAGAATGACCACTCTTATGCAGAGGAAGACTCCTGAGCAGCAGTACAACAATATTTATCACTATGGACTCATTTTAATTGTAGTGTTGCATCAGCGTGGCTTGTGGGGTATTACATGGGAAGGCTTCATTGCACTTGATTTCTTTTCAGATCCTCCAGTTCCTCCAATAGTTGTGCATGAGCCCGGTGAACCTTCTCATCGGTCTGAAGGTCACGAGACAGAGACTATCAATCTGCCAGTGTATGTCACTTATCAGAGAGGCATGAGAGCATTATTTGCAGCATCACGGCGAGTACTATCTCCACCTGGGATGGAAGGGATCTCGCCATCATCATCAGCAGCTCAGCGAGTACTATCTCCACCTGAGGTGGAAGGGGTATCGCCTCCAAAATCAGTACAGGTACAGGTACAGGACAAAGGCAAGAAGCCTATGCAGAATGAAGGGCCTTCAGGAGGCCAAGACACTGATTTCATACTCATTGATGAGGATTTGAGCTCACCTAGCTCAAAATTGAGAGAGGTTATTCAAGAGCAGAAGGCGGAGATAGACACCTTGGCTGACAAGTTGAAAAATTCCCAATGGATGATCGACTATCTTGAGCAGCGAAACAAGCAATTAGAATATCACCAAACAATCATGGAGTTGCAAAACATTCGTGAGAACCGGCAAGCTGCCCAAAGAAGCCAAACCGAGATGACATCCATTCAACGAGAGATAGAGGCTGATCGAGAGACTTGGCTCGAAAGGGTCAATATTCACCTGGAGAAGCTGTTGGAAAAGGAAAACAGGGAAAATAACATGCTATGGCACATGAAGAACTATTATTGGGCGCGCAATCATGTTTGCAAGGCGCGAATTAAATTTCTGAAGGCAAAGCTAAGGAGGGCACTAAAGCGTCGCAAAAGGCATGATAAACTCCAAATTTTGGCTGAAGCCTCTATGGCCTAGCATAGCACTTGATGGTGGACATTCAGCCCAAATTTCGAGAAATTTGGGAAACATTTTGTCAATTTTGAAATTTTTAGTCTTAAAAGAGGTTTTTCCGCCCGACGCATCGCGCCACTTGACGCGCGCTTACAATTGGGAGATCCTTTGGAGGAAAACTTTGCATTTCTAGATTTTTTATAAAAATTTATGCATGCTCATGAATTACCTAAGGATTTGGACAAGTTTTGGGTCGCCTGAAGGATCAAAAACACCCTTAAAACGGCCTTTCTGCCACTTTTTGCACACACAGGAAGCAGTGTTGGGAGATTTAATTTTTGGAGAGGAAAATGGCAACCAAATCTAGAAATTCCACTTGGGTTGGAAAGTAATCAGGTAGGGATTTCCAACGAGCTATCTTGCACTCAATTTGGACTTCGGTAAGGTCCTCAAAATCAGCCTCCAAGTGGCGCGATGCATAGAGATTTCAGGCGCGGCGCATTGGGAATTTTGGTCTCATTTTCACTCAACAACTCATATTTTCGCCTAGTTTTGGCCAGTTTGAATTTTTCATGTAAATTTTGATGTAAATTGATGTAATTTGATTACTTTGATGTAATTTTGGCACATTTTTACTCATCCATGTAGATTCATTCACTAAAAAGTGAAAAGTAACTGAAAGAATCAGTTTCCTACCATATAGAGGCAAGTTGTTTCATTGCCTATTTTTCATTTCCTTGTTTAGATATGGTTGAAATAGCTCCTAGAATGATGAGCTTGACCCCTAGAGGCCTGGGGATGAGTTAGGTTTGTCTATATCATGTAATTCTTCAGTCATTTTCAAGGTTGGACACTTGGGATTGCTTGGCACTTCATTGTACATTTCATCTCTGCAATTTTGGCAAAGGAATAGACCAGGGTTTGCAGCACTCTTTGGGATCCTTGTGGCTCTATGTTTTGATGATGTGATTCTCTTTGTGATTTTAAATTTACTGAAGTTTCATGTGTATCATTTTCTTACTCCTTTCTTGTTAAATTAAACAAACAAGTTATAAAGGTGGAATTCATAGATTACTTTTCTCTGCCTTCAGTTTTGTTTAGTTTTCCATGTTTTCATATGTTTGAAGAGGATTCTTGAGAGCCTCTTGCCCTCTTCAGCTCCTCACCGGTCTAAACCATCCATTAATTTAATTCAAAGCATCAAAACGATTTCCTTCCTTGCCCCAATCAGAACTCTGCAAAAACTAGGCCTCATCCCCGGACCCAAAACTGCCTTTCCCTTTGATTCCAACAAAACCCCCTAAATCAAAATCAAACTCTTTTACTTATATACCTAGCCTAAAATCAGCCTTTATTTCAATTCATCTCGAGCCTTTTGATTATCTTTTCTGAGATTGACCCGGAGAGAGCCCTCTCCTGATCTGGTAGGGCTAGCTACCAGACTGAGCGTGGTTTGATGTTACCCTGAACTCTGCCTTCCTTCAGCCTGAGGTAGATTTAGGCAATAACATAGTGGTGACCATATTGGGGAAATCAAAATGGTTTTCTTGTTAGTGTTATTTGATCTATAAGCTACAGACGGAGCCTGAAGTTATGCCAGGTAGCCTTCGAAACGCTCTTGCTTTGCATTAGCGAAAGTAGATAAATGCTGCTTCAATCAATCTCCGGTCTAGTTTGTAAACGTAACATTTAGCTTGTGAATTTGCCCCAGTAGATCAGAAATTCTGGACTTTTGGGTGATGAGTCTAGAATTCGAATAGGCTGAACAAGTTGGTTTTGTCCTTCTGATTTTTTAGAATAGATCAACACACTGGCTTCTAGAATACATACCAGATCAAATCCTGATCCCGATCCACCTCCAGTGTATGAATTTCCCAAACTGATTTCAAGAATCCATCGTCGAGAAAGTCTTTTGATTCTTCTATTTAAATCTCATTCATGTCCTGCTGTTTTCAAATATCTTGAAGACCTTGAATTTGATGAACAGTTTGAGTTGTCCTTGTTCGAAACTAAGTCTGAAAGTGCTCTTGATTCTACTGTCTTGAATCTCGAATTCATCAAATAACTTGAAATTGAACAAGCTAAAAAATCCATTGACAGTTACATCTTGAATATTCAGAATTCTATTGTGGCAACGAACATCCCTGAATTCATAGAGTTTGCATTCGAAACTCTTGGGCCATCTACAATCACATCCGCTTCTCAAATTCCTACTGAGCCTCCATTCATTCCTACCATTCCCGTGCAACCTTATATCCCGGATCAACAATCTGCAGTAGTTTCACCTCCATCCCCACCTCATACATCAACTGCTCCAACTCCTCCCATATTCCCAAATCCGGTTGTGAATCCACCAAGAGCAATGGCTACTCGATTTGCTCCTCTCGCATTGCCTTAGAACCTTGATGATATGCCCGCTGATTATCAAAGTAAAATCCCATTTTTTGACGGCACCCATCAAAGTGTTCCTGCTCAACAACGTGTGTACAAGATGGTAGATTTCTTCAATCTTCATGAAATTGATGCAGAAAATGTAACCATGAGATTATTTGTGCAAACTTTTGGCAGTGAGGTAAGAAAGTGGTTCAGAGCTTTTCCAGCTAGAAGTATTAATACATTGGCTGAGCTTCAAAGACAGTTCCTGGATCGATGGGAAGTAAATAAAGATCCTCTTCAAATCACTTCTGAATATACCAAAATCAAGCGAAATGTTGGTGAGTCTGTGCAAGACTATTGTATTCGATTTAATGCAGTTTACAATGCAATTCCTGATGATTTAAGGCCATCTAGGAGATCAGCTTTGCTTAATTTTCCGGATGGTTTTGATCCGGACATGGCCTATCAATTGAGAGAAAGAGATCCGGCCACTTTGGAGGACATGCAGAAAATTGCAGTTAGTTGTGAAGCTAATTTGAATGACAAGAGAATTAGATTGAGAGCTGAAAAGAAAGTGACAATAAAGGAAGAGGCTTCCACGTCAGACCAAGTACTTTGTAAGGTAGAAAAGATGATTGAAATATTAACACTTGATAAGCCTGAACTGCAGATCAGAAATCCTAACTTCCGTGGCCAACAGCAGCAACCTCAATTCAGGATCAAACAACGAGAGCAGCGAACACAAGAACCAGTAGTCCAAAAGTAGGTAAAGACACCTCTACAACAGAATTTTGTTGGTCCCGAATCAGATGATGAAGAGAATGTAATAGGGGAGGAGAATCAATTCTTTAATCTTGATGATTTTCCCTTTTATATCACTGAAGATGAGGAGTATGCAGAAAGTTCAGCTGTACAAAAAGACGAAGATTTCATCTTGGCAAATGACACAGCTCTTGAAGAAGAGTCGGATGAGTATCAAAGAGGTTATATGAATGCCTTGACTGCCCAGTAGAGACAATATTCGCTTAGAAATGGAGATGTGCCTATCAACCCAATCCAAAAGAGAAAGGAAGTTCCAGCACCAAAGAATGATTCACCTTTTGCACAGAAGAAGGGAAAAGAGATAGCTGATCCTAGTACTAGCAAGTCATCATCAGCAGAAAGATCAAATCAGCCAATTGTATCGAAGGAGAAGGCTGAAAAGAAGGATGTTCCAGCCAAAGAGGTAGAAAAGACTTCTGCTTTTAGCCTAGAAAATGAAATTTCTAAGTTGAAAGTTTCCATTCCTTTGACTGAATTAATGAAGAATAACAGTTATAAGGGTCAGGTCTCCAAAATTTTGAATTTCGATCCAATGTCTGATATGATGAATGTGGAAGATGATCAACCTGAGTTGATATTTGGACCAGCATTAGATGGTGAGTCTCCAGAAAATGATGTGTCTCCTTTTTATATCAGTCTTAGATTGCATGAGTATGTGTTACATAATGCCATGTTTGATTTCGGAGCTTCTCGTAATCTCATGCCTAGGGCAGTCATGTAGAAGTTGGGATTGGACATCACTAGGAAGTATCATGATCTTTATTCATTTCATTCTAGTAGAGTAAGATGTATTGGGCTCATTAAAGACTTGGTTGTTAGTTTGGATCAGATTCCAACAAAGAATGTTTTGATGGATGTGGTTGTGGAGGATATTCCTCCTAGGTTTGGTATGCTTCTTTCCAGATCTTGGGGAGAAAAAATAAAAGAGACATTGCAACTTGATTTCTCCTATGCTATGATTCCTGTGTTTGGTCAAATGAGAAAATTGTACCGGGAGCAAAAAATGAAGTATATGATTAATAGCAAGGAGAAACCGGTAAATCATCCAATTAATTATGTACATACAGATTTAGAATCTTTTGTTTTGTATTCAGGTAGTTTCAATGATGTAGATAGTCAGTTGGTTGAAGTAGAAGACATTCCAGAGATCACCAAAAATTTCAGAGAAGTTTTGAAGAAAGAGAAACAAAAAAAGGAAAGTATCACTGAGCAATCAGCGTTCGAACAGCAGTAGAAATTTGATGGACAGCAAGTAGAAAAAACAGAGCAAACTGAATTTCAGAACTTGGAAGAAGATGAAGATGGTTTTTGGACCATGGATTTTGATGGTGCAGTAGGTAATGATGGTGCTGGAATTGGTATTTGGGTACGCAGTCCTTTTTCCGCTCCAAACAAAGTGCCAAGTAACGTATAGGTATGTTCTTACAAATTGGCTTTTAATTGTTCGAATAATGAGGCTGAGTACGAAGCTTTGATTGATGGCTTGAAAATTCTTAGAAAGATGAATGCTAAGAGGATTACAGTATATGGCGACTCCGAATTGGTTATGAAGCAAGTGAAAGGTGAATATCAAGCAAAGCATCCTCGAATGCGGGCTTACCGAAATGCAGTTCTAGATATCCTAAAGTTGTTTTCAGATTATACTTTGACATGTGTTCCTCGTATTCAGAATGGTATTGCAGATGCACTTGCAAAGGCAGCAAGTAATTTGAAGATTCCAATGAACTCAAGTAATAAATTCAAAATCCATGTGAAGCATCGTCTGACTGTCCCGGATAATCAAAGGTGTTGGCAAGTTTTCCAAGATGATGAGGAGATTAATGAATTTCTGCAAAACAAAGGTAAGTTCAAAGAGACCTCTATTGATGTAGAATATGATGATGGTGAAGCTAATGTACAAATCCATCAAATGGAAGTATTGCAGCTAAAGGATAATGTTATTCCTAAAGGTTTGATACCTTTAGAAGAACTTTTTGACCAAGATGATGTAGCTTGGAAACCAACTTTGCCGCCAGCCGAGAAAGGAGTTGAGGAGGTGAACGTTGGAACAGCTGAAAATCCGAAGATGGTGAAATTGTCCAAAGCATTACCACCAGAGGTAAAGGCCAAGTATATAAATTTGTTGTCATATTTTTCTGATGTGTTTGCTTGGGACTATTCAGACTTGAAGACATATGATACGAACATAATTCAGCACACCATACCAATCAAGCCTAATCATAAGCCTTTTAGACAGAACTTGAGAAGAATCAATCCAAAGCTACTGCCATCAATTGAAAAGGAGGTAAACTGGTTGTACAAAGCAGGAATCATCGTTCCCATAATATTTTCTGATTGGATTTCTAATTTGGTGCCCGTGCGCAAGAAAACAGGTGAGATTCATTTCTGCATTGATTTTAGGAATCTGAATAAAGTTTCCTTGAAAGATAATTATCCATTGCCCAAAATGGATCACATACTTCAGTGAGTAGTTGGACCATCTCGTATGTCACTACTCGATGGTTATTCTGGGTATAACCAAATTCTGGTCCATGAAGATGATAGAGACAAAACAGCATTCACCACTCCGTGGGGAACTTTCCATTATGCTAAGATGCCTTCTGGTTTAAAGAATGCTGGTGTGACATTTTAGCGTGCAATGGATATGGCATTTGCAAATGAGAAGGATTTTTTTCTAGTTGTGTATCTTGATGATTTGACAGTCTTTTCAAATTCAGATGAAGAGCACTTGTATCATTTGAAAATTGTTTTTCAAAAGTGCAGAAAATATGGTGTGTCACTTAATCCGAAGAAGAGTTTGTTTGCCATGGATGAAGGCAAACTACTTGGTCATATTATCTCAAAATATGGCATTCGCATTGATCCAGCACGTGTAGAAGCTATTCAGCAAATTGACCCTCCCCAGAACAAGAAGGAGATCCGGTCTTTTAATGGTAAGATGAATTTTTTACGTCGCTTTGTGCCTAATCTTACAGAGCACCTAAGAGAGATTACAAACATGCTTAAGAAAGACAATGTAGTGAAGTGGACTGAAGAGGCGGTAAAGTCTTTCAATTTAGTAAAATTGGCTCTTTCTTCAGCTCCGGTTTTGATCAGCCTGGACTATACTCAGGATTTTATTTTGTTTTCATTTGCTTCGGAGCATACTATGGCAGCAATGTTAATGCAAAAAAGAGATGAGCATGAAAAACCAATTTCTTTTTTCAGATGAACCATAAGAGATGCAGCCTTAAAGCATAACATTATTGAAAAGCAATCTCTTTCACTTGTGAAAGCATTGAAATATTTTTGAGTATATATTCTGCATTCCCATATTCTTGCTTATGTTCCTAACGCTGTTGTTAAGGATGTTTTAGTGCAAACAGATCCAAAAGGGAGACGAGGCAAATGGATTGCTGCCTTGTTGGAGTATGATGTGGAGATAAAGCCTACAAAGCTTATCAAAGGTGAGGGGTTGGCTAAGCTAATGGCTAAGTCGAATTTGCACGCCTTAGAAATTAATCTTATTGTTGCTATGTCGGAGGAAAATGAGGAAAGTTCGCCAATTCAGGTATCATAAATATTTGTTCTTTCTCCCTGGTATTCAGACATTGTATATGTGCTTCAAAATTTGTCACCACCGCCTGGCATGGCTAAAGCAAGAGTAGAACATTGAAATTGAAGGCTGCAAAATTTTGTATCTTGAATTTTGCACTTTATTGGAAAGATCTTGGTGGTGTTTGGTTGAATTGTTTGGTTGAAGAAGAAGCAAAGCGCGTTATGGAGGATTTTCATAAGGGAGATTGCGGGGGTCACCTTTTTTGGAAAACAACAGCCAACAAGATTGTGAGAGCGGGATATTATTGGCCGACTCTTTTTGCTGATGTATATAAGACTGTTAAAAGCTGTCATGAATGTCAGATTTTCGAAGGAAGGAAGAAATTGCAGCCTTTGCCACTTAAGCCCATCGAAGTAAGTGCACCTTTTCAATAGTGGGGGTTGGATTTCATTGGAAAAATTCATCCTGCTTCTTCAGCTTAGCATAGATGGATCCTCACAGCGACGGATTATTTCACAAAATGGATTGAAGTGATTCCCACCAGGCAGGACACAGATTCGGTAATAATTTCATTTCTTGAGAATAATATTTTGTCTCATTTTGGCTGTCCGAACAAGTTAATTACTGACAATGTAGTAGCTTTCAAATCAAAAAGAATGATTGACTTTTGTGAAAAATATCAAATCATTTTGGGACACTCAACCACTTATCATCTGCAAGGCAACGGATTGGCTGAGTCCTCAAACAAATATTTGGTCAACATCATCAAAAAGTTGCTAGAAATAAACAAGAAAATTTGGCATAAAAAGTTGGTTAATGCACTTTGGGCAGACAGAGTGAGTCAGAAGAAATCTATAGGTATGTCCCCTTTTGAGCTAGTATATGGAGTTGATACAGTATTTCCTACTTCTCTCGCAGTTCCAGTGGTCAAACTTCTTCAGGAAGCTGGCAGTAAAGAAGATCATATGCAGAGAAGAATAAATCAAATGATCCATTTGCAGCAGACTAGGGAGGAGGTTTTTAAAAACACATTCAAGTTGCAGGATAGAATTAAGAAAAGATATGATAGAAAAGCGAAAGCGGACAAGTTTCAATTGGAAGAAGTGGTGCTGAAATGGGATGCAAGAAACGAGGAAAAAGGTAAGCATGCTAAGTTCGAGAATCTCTGGAAAGGACCCTTCAAAATTACTGCATATCGGGGTCAAAATGCTTTTCTTCTGAAAGAGATGAATGGGGAAGATTGTCCAGGAGGGCTGGTCAATGGTCGGCTGCTCAAGCGGTATCATTTCTGAAATATTTTCTACTGTTTACATTGTCACTGTACATACCGTTTTATTTCAGTTTCATTGCAAGTGTGTGATGTCATCTTTTCTTCAGTTTGGGGCCCGAAGTGAAGGCTATAACTCTGAAGATTGATTTCAGCTTTGATTTGAGTTTTTGAGTTAGGTCTATTAGTCAGTTTGGTTTGAAATTGAGTCAGTTTGAGTCAATTTTCAGTCAATAAAATGAGTCAAAAGTCTTGTGTTAGTTTGTCGAAGTCATTGACTCCATAGCCCAATGGACGAAGGCACTATCTATCTCTCCCAGATATCTGTAGTTCTTGGCACCTCCAAGGAGCTACCATCCCCATTGGAGCCAATGTTAGAGTCGGTATCTTCATCCCTCCGTCAGAGATCAAAATTTCTCTTATTGCATTTCATTTTAGGTGTCTCACTCAGTTCAGTCAGTTGCATTCTGCTAGGGGCATCGATCATCTGACGGTAGGGGGCTTTTTACTCATTTTCCTCATGTCTTGTACCTGCTGGTCTACTTCTGTTCATTAAACTCATTTACAGTCATTTTGGTTTTATAGTCTACAAAAAGTCATTTCAGGTTTTTAGGTCTCATTAGGTCTAGGGTTTCGACAATTTGGTCTGCAAAATGTCCAATAATGCCAGCAGGCACATGAGGAAGCTTCATTTAAGGTTTCACTGTAAAAATTTCATTGTCATAAAAGTTAAAAATGATTTTTCTTCAAAACCCTGTTTTGAAGAAAAAATTTCTATTTCATCTCTTTGTAATAAATGTAAGGTAATATTCAAATTCTTCAGTTGTAATAATGTTCCATTCGTAGCCCTGGTCACCCTTTCCAAATTTCATGCCAACTATCCCTGCAAAGACAGACAAGAAATTCATCATTCAGCTCAAAAGATCAAAAGAGACAAGCAAAACAGAGTTTATGTGAAAAGTGTCAAAGTTTTCAGACTTTACAAAGTGGGTTTTTCAACTCAAAAATCAAAATCCTTTTTATATATAAGATCTTTTTCAAATTCAAAACTTCATTTGCACGCCTAAGTCATCAAAGAGCCAAGAGAAATAGTGGAGGAATCGAAACAGTGTTTGAAGGCCAAAACCGTGGGAGAGTTTACTGTTGCGACGCACTAGGCATTGGACACAGCACACTGGTTGAGCGCGGTGCATTGGGCCGCTCACCACTGTGCATTTTTGAACTGGTGCGGCGCACAAAACGGGCGTGGCGCACAAAACGGGTGCGGCGCACTGGGCCACTGTCGCGGCGCACGGGGCCGAAACACAAAATTTGTTGCCATCTCTCTCAAATTTCAAAACGAAACGGTCTCCTCTGCTCCAAGTAAGTTCAAGTCATCTTTAAATTGCCATTAATCAGTGTTTGGTGTTGATATAAATGGATTATGAGAATTGGAATGCCAAAAACTTAAATCCTATCACCTTGTTAAAAAATTGCTCCTTAGGGTTTTAAATTTTGTGTTTTAAAATAGTTTTGTGCCACATACTTCATTTCCCATCTTGTTTATTTCTTCCCTCACTGTCATACTATCATTACAGTCCTCCCCTATTCCCTTATATCCCAAGTCACTCATTCTCATTATCCCTATCCCTAATTCCTTTCATTTCCTATTATTCTCCCTTTCCAATCCCACTTGTGGAATTCCCAAACCCCAAACTTCCCAAAATCCCAAAAATTTCAAGTGGCTGTCCCATTGTCTCTACATTATCAAATCAGAAATTTTAAAAAGGAAAATCTCACTTGGTTACAGTCCATTGTTCCCAATGTCTTATTTACCACAGTCCCTCTGCATTTGACATTTGGCAATTGAAACAAAGACACCAAATTCTCATTTTTTATCTCATACAAATTAGCATACACTTGGCATAGACTTTCAACACCATGGAGATGGATACGGATACCTCATATGACCAAGACAGTGATTCTACCACTGAGTTACATACACCTAGGAGGTCTCATAAAAGTGGCAAACATGTAAGAGAAGAACCCACCTCATTGGCTCAATTGCAGGCCTGTCCGCTCACCATAGCATGTTTTCAACAATAGTCATGTTTTCAATATTGTGAAATGATTGCTAGGAATCATTATCATCAAGAGTTGGCTCACTTGTTTGTATTTCATTTGCATGATGGTCAGGTAAATCTTGCTGGTCTAACCTTCACTCTCACACCGGAAACTATTTCTCAGGCAACTGGAATATCGAATGTGGGTGAACAGCATAACAAAAGACAACAGGTGGACAAAGTGTATTATGAACCATATATCAGACCTAGCTATGTGAGACAACTTAGTCGGGTGTTTCCTTTCAGATTCTTGAAGGAGTCCTATGCACCTCTTATGAAACTCATTATCAAATATTTCAGTTGTGAGGGCCAGTTCTCATGCCTCTATGGCTATCATATCAGATTATTGATGCATTTCACCAGAGTGAGGATGATGAACATTCCTTATTTCATGTGCCGGAACATCGAGAGAATGACCACTCTTGTGCAGAGGAAGACTCCCGAGCAGCAGTACAACAGTATTTATCACTATGCACTCATTAAAATTGTAGTGTTGCATCAACTTGTCTTGCGGGGTATCACATGGGAAGACTTCATTGCCCATGATTTCTTTTCAACTCCTCCAGTTCCTCCAGCAGTTGTGCATGAGCCCGGTGAACCTTCTCATCAGTCTGAAGGTCAAGAGACAGATACTATCAGTGTGCCAGTGTATGTCACTTATCACAGAGGCACGAGAGCATTATTTGTAGCAGCACGACGAGTACTATCTCCACCTGGGGTGGAAGGGGTCTCGCCACCGTCATCAGCAGCTCAGCGAGTACTATCTCCACCTGAGGTGGAAGGGGTCTCGCCTCCGACATCAACACAGGTACAGGTAAAGGGAAAAGGCAATAATCCTATGCAGGATGAAGAGCCTTCAGGAAGCCAAGACACTGATTTCATACTCATTGATGAGGATTTGAGCTCACCTAGCTCAAAATTGAGAGAGGTTATTCAGGAGCAGAAGGCGGAGATAGACACCTTGGCTGACAAGATGAAAAGAAACCAATGGATGATCGACTATCTTGAGCAGCAAAAAAAACAATTATAAGATCAGCAAACAATCATGGAATTGCAAAACATCCGTGAGAACCGGCAAGCTGCCCAAAGAAGCCAAATCTAGATGACATCCATTCAGCGAGAGATAGAGGCTGATCGAGAGACTTGGCTCGAAAGGGTCAATATTCACTTGGAGAAGCTGTTGGAAAAGGCAAACAGGGAAAATAACATGCTATGGCACATGAAGAACTATTATTGGGCGCGCAATCATGTTTGCAAGGCGCGAATTAAATTTCTGAAGGCAAAGCTAAGGAGGGCACTAAAGCGTCGCAAAAGGCATGATAAACTCCAAATTTTGGCTGAAGCCTCTTTGGCCCAACACAGCGCTTGATGGTGGATATTCAGCCCAAATTCCGAGAAATTTGGGAAACATTTTGTCAATTTTGAAATTTTTGGTCTTAAAAGAGGTTTTTCCGCCCGACGCGTCGCGCCACTTGACGTGTGCTTACAATTGGGAGATCCTTTGGAGGAAAAATTTGCATTTTTGGATATTTTATGAAAATTTATGCATGCTCATGAATTACCTAAGGATTTGGACAAGTTTTGGGTTGCCTGAAGGGTCAAAAACACCCTTAAAACGACCTTTCTGCCACTTTTTGCACACACATGAAGCAGTGTTGGGAGATTTAATTCTTGGAGGGGAAAATGGCAACCAAATCCAGAAATTCCACTTGGGTTGGAAATTAGACAGACACGGATTTCCAACGAGCTATCCTGCACTCAATTTGGACTTCAGGAAGGTCCTCAAAATCAGCCTCAAAAGTGGCACGACACATAGACATTTCAGGCGCAACGCATTGGGAATTTTGGTCTCATTTTCATTCAGTAGCTCATATTTTCGCCTAGTTTTGGCTAGTTTGACTTTTTCATGTAACTTCTGATGTATATTGATGTAATTTTATGACTTTGATGTAATTTTGGCACATTTTTACTCATCCATGTAGATTCATTCATTAAAAAGTGAAAAGTAACTGAATGTATCAGTTTCCTACCATATAGAGGCAAGTTGTTTCATTGCCTATTTTTCAGTTCCTTGTTTAGATATGGTTGAAATAGCTTCTAGAATGATGGGCTCAACCCCTAGAGGCATGGGGATGAGTTAGGCTTGTCTATATCATGTAATTCTTCAGTCATTTTCAGGGTTGGACACTTGGGATTGCTTGGCACTTCATTGTACATTTCATCTCTGCAATTTTGGCAAAGGAATAGACGAGGGTTTGCAGCACTCTTTGGGATCCTTGTGGCTCTATGTTTTGATGATGTGATTCTTTTTGTGATTTTAATTTTACTGAAGTTTCATGTGTATCATTTTCTTACTCCTTTCTTGTTAAATTAAACAAACAAGTTATAAAGGTGGAATTCATAGATTACTTTGCTCTGCCTTCAGCTTTGTTTAGTTTTCCATGTTTTCATCTGTTTGAAGAGGATTCTTGAGAGCCTCTTGCCCTCTTCAACTCCTCACCAGTCTGAACCATCCATTCATTTAATTCAAAGCACCAAAATGATTGCCTTCCTTGACCCAATCAGAACTCTGCAAAAACTAGGCCTCATCCCCGGACCCAAAACTGCCTTTGCCTTTAATTCCAACAAAACCCCCTAAATCAAAATCAAACTCTTTTAATTATATACCTAACCTAAAATAAGCCTTTATTTCAAGTCATCTCGAGCCTTTTGATTATCTTTGTTGAGATTGACCCGGAGAGAGCCCTCTCCTGATCTGGTAGGGCTAGCTACCACACTGAGCATGGTTTGATGTTACCCTGAACTTTGCCTTCCTTCAGCCTGAGGTAGATGTAGGCAATAACATGTGCTGTTGTACCAGAACTATATCTTGGATCTATGATGTGAGGTGTTTCCACTGCAAGACATCAAGCAACATGTTTAGCATTCAGAGCTGACAAACTTGAGAAACACCTTGACCAGGGAGAACAGCCAGAAAGAAACGAACAAATAATAATAATAATAACTCTACATGATTATAAATATGAAGCCATACTATCACTGCACTGGAGGTGCAAGCCTTCACTTTTTTGTTTTTCGTTATAATTTGCAAAAAATCCCTCTAATCCTAGTCTGTCACATTTTTGCATTTAGCAACAGTTAAATGCTTTTTCATTTGGTCACATATGAATCCCAATGGACAACTGGTATTATATATGCCATACATAACAATTAGCAAGCCAAAACAAGTAAATGCAATGTTTCAACTGTAACTTCTTCTCATGAAATGATAGTTACAGTAACAACAATGGTATGTCAATTGCATAAGCCATATGTATCTACTGTGGAAAGGTTGATTGTAATCCCCGTGTGAACCAAAATCTCAATAAATAGCAACATAAAGAACTAATATGCAGCAGAATTGTTGTAGAAACTATTTTATAAATGGGAAAGGTAGTGAATTATGGAATAGCATATCATGCGTACTACCTATTTAGTTTCTTACCCTTCAATATCTACTATCATTTTCAGGTTCTTTATTATTTTGGCACACTGCTCATTTTATCTAGAATTACAATGATATAGTTGTCTAATAGTTGGTCATATTACAGTAGGAACGTCATCAATATAGGAAATCTAGTTTTTGACTGAAAATGAGAGTAGGGTAGAAGAAAAATCATTGCCACAAGGTAAAACTATGATTAAGAAATTCTTATTGGAATGTATATGATTTGTAGTTAAATACAAACTATTATTATTTGTGGTAATGCTATGGATGTTAGAGAATAGACATTCAAGAAAGTATTGTCACTGTAACACGTCTACAATGTAGCTGTAGATCCTTTTTCACCTTGGTTTCTATTTTCTGCAATGGCTTGTAGTGGTAAAATGATGCGTGCATTAGATATTTTCTTCCAATGTTCTAGTGAACCTAGTATTTTCAAGAGGGTCATAACCTGTTAGGAAAAAACTTATTTTTTCATAAGAGGCATTCCTAGAAAAAATTGGTTAAGAGGCCAATCTACAAGACAAAATTATAATATATATTGTGACTTCTCAAAAGCTTGAAACTTATTCACTGGTTGATACTTCACTATTCAGTCAATAATGTAGCAACATTTAGAAACCAAAACACAGTGGTGACTTGCAGGTGATGTTTGCATTATGCTAGTACAAGCTTAGTCTATTAAGAGGCCTACCATATGCAACAAAAGAGATTTGCAGAGAAGCTTGCCATGTGCACTATTGGAATTGTAGGACAAATGAAATAGTTAGTTTATATATCTTTAGCGATTTTTAATTAGGAAAGAAGCCCTTAAAATGTACGTCCATCATAAGACTAGGCCGAGTTCAATCTAGTCAAGTGTGTTGCTTCTTGCACACACTTGTTATTTATTTTTCCTGTCTTAGGCCTTAGAAAACTGACATAGTAAATGTATAAGAGTTCCCAAAATAAGTGTCTAAATGAGATGGAAGACATGTGAGAAAATTTAAGCTGGCCTATCCATGTTCACCCATTATTGGGCTTCTTTAGGATTAATAGTTGAGGAAAGATTTTTAGTACTGTGGGACTAAGAAAGTATGCCAACTTGTAAGATTAAATAACATTGCAACATCATGAGAGTCATCTAGAATTGTTGAACTGATGTTGAACAATTTATCATAATAGTAGGAGACAGCTTAGCAACTTCTTAGTAACATGTTGCATGAAGAATTAACTCGAACCTAAGTTTTTGAGGCAACTAATATACTGCCCAATTCATGTCCTTTAGGGGACAAAGTTTGCACATTGAGTGTGTGAGAGGGCGAATGGTTATCATGTTCACATGGATTGATACATTAGTCCAATTTATATTTTCTTATCTTTTCCTAAAGGCTAATATCAATAAATGAGAACATGAGAGTGGGTGCTCTCACGTTTGAAGAGACAAATCTAGAGGGATTGTGTTAAAGACCATTTAAGTTAATCATTCTACCCTCATGCTTAATGGAAATAAACATTTCATATTATTCATGTCATATGTGCCCAAGGTTTGAAAACACTAAATTTTAAACTCCCAACATGTCCTTTATGAGAGTGGGTGCCCTCACATTTGAAGAGACAAATCTAGAGGAATTATGTTAAATACCATTTAAGTTAGTAATTCTACCCTCATGCTTAATGGGAATAAACATTTCATATGATTCATGTCATATGCTCCTAATGTTTGAAAACATTTAAGTTTAAACTCCTAGGATCTCATCAATTTCTTTATTTATGATTTTTACAAAAATTGGAGCTCATTGGTGAGAAAAAATCTTAAAAACCCTAAAAAAACTATCAAAATGATTAGAAAAAGGTTGTTTCTTGTAGAGGTAATGGGGTCTCTACAAGAAGCAGCCAAGGAGAAGGTGACTTGTTGAACAAAAGAGTCTCTCAATCCTCTTGTATCCAAGCACTAAAGATCATTGTTGACGAAGATGAGTCTAAGTTTGAAGATGAATACACTACAAGAAAAAAGCACATTG
>JAXQQM020075530.1:0-138273 GCA_034641835.2 Pinus albicaulis | reverse complement strand
CCTATGTAGATTTTCTCCTTGTAAATGTGCCGACAAGAAATTTGGTCAAAATAATGTTTTAGGTTCAATACCTCCTCTAGAATAAGAATCGATGCATTCATGTGGAGACGTTGTAGCTCATTAAACAAAAAGAAGAAGGATATTAAGAGTTATTATTTTTACATGATTATTTGTTCCACTCCCCATCTCTCTCTATAACTTAAAGAAATGATTTTATCAAAGGTACAATATTGCACACCCTCTACAATATCAAGTTTCAGTAGACACACCATCAAACTATGCCCAAGGTTTTCATTTGTCAACTTCTTCCTCAATAATGTTCCATGTCACATGAAGTGTTTCAGTCAATGAGAGCATGGGAAAATCAACAATAACTTTGGAAACCACATGGTCATGAATGGATACTTTATCTTGGAAGACATCCCTATTTCTAGTATTCCATATTCCCGAACAGATTAGAGAGGAAATTCTTTTTTTTCTTAGGAGAGGCCTATTCCCACCACTCTTTCCAACTATCAAAAAATGATGCAACATGCTAATTTTTTGTGCAACCAATTCAGATCCTAATGGAATTCTAAACTTCCATTGAGAATGGGCAAGAGATGAAAATATGCTCCACAATTTCCGGTACTTTTTTGCATTACACACACTTATTGGGACCATTCATACAACACCACTGCAGGTTATCCCAAATTATAGCCTTTATTTCTGTTGTGATATTCAACAAATCCCCCATTATTTATATATTGTTTCTTACTTTATGAAATAATGGGGACCCTTTCAGTTTTTAAATCTAGGAGAATAATATAGTTGATATTATTTATAGGACAATAAATTGTTATCCAAAGGTTAAAACTTCAATATTATTAGTCGAAGGACTTAGAAAAAACTTGATTAAGGCCACATTGAATATCGCATATCGCAGCTTGATGCAACAAGACCAAAAGTGAACTATAGAAAAAGTGTGATGTGATGGTTTCCCAAATCATACGGAACTTGCGCAAAGGAATTTTATAAGAAACGATAACAAAGAAAAACATTTTTGATCATTTAAAAGTCCATTAGTAGGCCCCATCTCTCGGCCGCATCACCTATCGCTGCCCCACTATTGCAAATAATTTTTGATGTTGCTCGTAATACCCACTCTAAAACTCTGATGTGATATATCACCATCGCATTATTGCAAGCCTTTAGTACATTCACCTATTCCATAAGTTTTGCGATCATGATAATATAATCGCATCGTAAAACTTAAAACAATCTCGGCCCTCCAATTCTCTAATATATTACTCTACTGATAATTGTTGATATTTAATTAATACAAATACTTAATCACATGTAGGTGAATAGATAGTACTAGATGATTTAATTTGTGCCTTCAAAGAAATCTACGATGCGAAATATTCATTAAAGCTTTGAGTTGTTGGGTAAACCATGTGACGGCACAATTTCATTTATGAATAAAGCATAACGATATTGAAGTTCTCAATATCCCAAATGATTTGACTGCCTTTTACTTAAACGTTTTGGGATTTTCTGCATTTAAAAATATATTTTCTATCACTTCAAGGTTTTTTCTAAATCCTCCCCCATTCTAAGTGTTGTTCTTCATCCTTTTCTCTTCTTCCCAGTTGCAAGCTAATCCATAGAAACAAGCCTCTAGAAAAATGTAAAAATCTGCAAAGAAAACAGGAAACCTATGGTTACTCCATAGGCGGATCCTCCTCCTCCAAAATTCACAGAGATGCCTCAGCTATTCTCTGATACAAAATGTACCTCAGACAATGGAACTACCTCATGGGAAGCCATGTATAAATTGTTCGAGGATGAGGAGCCTAGAGTAATTAAAAGGGTAGCTACGGAGGATGCTTCATCATCCTATGAAACCACTTATAGTGATGTCACCAATTCCTTCCTGCATCGAATTGTCACTCAAAACAAGATTCTTTCCTACATAGACATGATGAAGTGGATAATTGATAATTTGAATATTTTTGAAATGACATTCCTAAATTTAAGGGAAACAGTAATTGGATCTTTAGAAGATGAATACTTTCATAAAATGTACCATCTTACAGACCCTCAGAAGATTTATCCTAAAAACTTCCTCCAGAAGTTCACAGATGGGAATAAGCTAGAGTTAGAGCCAATAAGACAGTGGATATGTGACCTAAACAAGCATAAGCACAATGATAAGGGTATGTACTCCATATATTCTCTTGTTGGTCTGCATTGTTATACTATTGGTATGTTGTGTAGGTTGTTTGGGTATCCTAATACAAATAATTTTTCTTACATAATGGATTGGGCAACTATCCTTTCTAATAATATTGATTCCCAAATCATAACCTATAGAAAAAACTGTAAAGCTACCACTAAGAGAGTGCCGCATTTTTTCATGAGTGCATATATCATGGATGCAATATGATTTACTTCTGACGTCCCAACCATGGGGTGGAAATGGACTATAAAAGACCCTACCCCTATCCATATCTACCACAAAATCCTTTGGTAATCTGATTTTTAGTCTCGTTTTTATCAAATCTATCATGGAGTCATATTACCCCTACATCAAGTTGGCTTTGGAGAAAAGGCCCCACAATTGTCTAATGAAGCCAGAGATGATTTCACGACTATAGGAAAGTGTTTTGGAGAGGAATTGTTTACTTATGTCAAGGTTTTTGGTAGTATAGCTAGGCCTCATGTTCTCCCACTTTATGTCCCTGATAAACTCCTAGCCAAAGAAATTTCCTATCAAACTGTTGGAAATGGACTAACCAAGGCCCTGAATTAATGCAAGAAATTATTTTGGAGATAATTTCCCATCCATTGACATCTATTATTTCGATAATTAAAAGCATGATGGGCTTGAAATTAAGAAAATTTAGTGCTTGAAATTTCCCACCATTCCCAGTAGACAGTTTGATCCAAACAAAGTGGCTCAAAACATTACAGCCCAAGTCAAACTAAGACAATTAATCCATGAGCTAGATGACTATGATGATCTATTTGAGTCTGTCTAAACATACCTACAGGTTGAAAAGCTAGCAGAAATCTGTCTCAATCCAGAGTAACTTTTTCAATTTAAAGAATACAAAAATAAGAGGTTGGAGAATATCCCTCTTAATAATTTGTGGGTTTCTCAACCAATTTTGCAAAAAGAGAAGGATTTGGAACAATGTCCAAAAGAAATTGATGTCATATAAGATAAAAAAAGAACCACATATACAGAGAAAAAATTGTTGAAATATTGTTCATCGGTGATTTAGATAAGGTTTGGGACAAATTTGGGCAACATATCAAACGATCGCAAGAGGTAAAGATATTTGAGTCAAAAGAAACAATCAACACTCTTGAAGGTAAAAACATAGCCCGCTTATTGTTGGGGCTTGATGACAAGCATATAAACACAAATTATGTTGAATACATCTCAGCATACCCATCATTAGAAACTGTTCTTAAGATTGAGGAGAATCCTCCTCTCGACATATTTTACAGTTGCAAGAATAGGGTTGTAATGATCAAAAATATGAAGAGGATAAGAGTTGAATATTCTGAAACCAAAGGATGTTGAAAGGAAATGTCCACAAACCAATCCTTCTGATAACTTAACGATACTATCACATTTTTCAAGATCTCATGCAAAAGCTATTATTAACAAAGAATCACAAGTGAAAAAATTGATAAAGGATAAAGATGACAAAATTCAACAACTAGAGAAAGAGTTATTGAAAGAAAAATAGAACATTGATCGGCAGTGGAAAGCACAGTTATCACCACTGCAACACAACTTTGATGAGATGAAACTTCAATATGAAACTGATATCAAGATCAAAGATGCTCAACTTTTAGAACTCCAACTCACAACTGAACAATTCAATGACAATCCAAATATTAAAGACTTTAAAAAGGATGTAGTGGGTCTTAACACCCTTCTAGCCCAAATACAGGTGGTATTTTTCTAAAAATTCGAAATCATCAATGATCTATGCAACAAAACTGATTCACTGATGAATCAATTATCCGACCTAAGATTTAATTTTCATAATTATTTATGTCCTCATCCCCAATGGGGGTTACAAATACTGAGCAGATTCGAATGTGTCGTAAATGTTGTTGAGCAGCATGTCATTGGTGTGGAGGTTTGCCTCCCTGTTGTCATGACGCTATACCTGTGGTCCTATTTCAACCATGTATAGAGGGTGCAACACCACTACACTTTTTATTTTTACCAATACTAGAGTGTATGGACTATGCCTAACTTCAACACTTAGTTAAATTGTATCTTCAAGTGTTCTTTCATAACGAAGCGGAAATCATAAACTTCAAACCAACAATTCATCACAACTACAATCATACATACTCAGGAGGGGAAAATCCCTATAGAAATAGAGTCTTCCCAATATCAATATCAGAACATGGCCTACATACTTTCCAACTCTAATTTACCAATATAAAACTTCACAGTGAAATTCATGCACTCAAACATTTCCCTACCTGAATTCTTGTTTGTGTCGTGCATTTTCTGCACGAATGCCTCATGACTGTATTTTCCTATACGCATTCCTACACCACTTGCACACCTATCATGCACAGGATATGTTTTCCTTCACGTCTTTTCCAAGTCAGGCAATGAATATTATAAATTGAACACACCTTGGCGCGATCGAGCTATGTCTGAATCCTGCATGCACCCTGCCTGTCAGTCAATACACGAGTCTCCCACCCATTCACTATAGTATGGTACTACCCACTATTTACTGAACATGGCCGCTACACTCTGAAGGCATAGTTGGGTGGAACCCGACTCATCTGCATGACTCCGTCATGGTATGACTTCACGCTACATGCTCTGGCTTGACCCGACTCACATGACCTACACGTTGATACACAAAAACCCCAATTTCTTTGACTCTGATTACACTTTGGCACTTCAGTACGCAACTCTATGTGTTTCCTTGTCTCTTCGCCTTGCTCACTTTTCAATCCTTGTTCGATGTTCAAAGTTGATGCCTCCTCCAAGTTCCATCTCCACCTTGTGTTAATATGGATTGGAGTCGTCCTAATTCGCCAAGGGACGAGAACCTTCATGGTCAGCTGGCTCATATCATGGGTCGGCCTACACTTTGGTAACACGTCGGCCCAATCTAATATTTCCACCATTCAACACATGGTCGAGTCACTCTGGTCGACCATGCCACCCGTTCACCTCCCTTTGCTCAGCTTTCCCGTGCCCATCGTTGCCAACACAACTCGTCCTCTAGTAACCACACAACTCGCTTGCCAGTGTGGCATGAATTTCTCATCACCACACGAATTTCTCACTGCTACAAATAGAATAATGGGGAGGGAGGATCGGAGAGAATGTTAGAGAGATAAAGGGATTGATGTGGAGAGAGAGAGAGAAGGATATAGGGAGGGACATAAATACAAAGTTAGAGTGGGGAGATAGAGGGAGATAGAGTTTGGTGGGGGAGAGAATGAGGGAAAGAGAGGAAGTATGGAGTGAGGGGGGAGAGAGGGAAGGATAGATATTCATAAATATAGAGGGGTGAGAGAAAGGGAAGAAGAGAGAGAGAGAGAGAGAGAGAGAGAGAGAGAGAGAGACGGGAAGAGATATTGAGGGAGTGAAGGAGAAAAAGAGAGTGAGAGAGAGAGTGATGGGTAGATAGGTTGAGGTTGTTAGGGAGAGAGATAAGGAGAGAAGTAGGGAGATATAGATGGAGATGAAGTTGGAAGGTGAAGGGAGAGAGAGAAGGAGATAGGTAGAGATGGAATTGGAGGGGGCATATAGAGGGAGATAGAGAGAGAGAAGGAAGAAGAGAGATACATAGAGAGAGTTTGAGAAAGGGATAGAAGGGGGAGTAGGAAGAGATATAAGGAGTTAGGTAGAGAGATAAGAGTGAGGAAGGAGAAAAAGAAGGATAGAGGGGGAGAGAAGGGTTTTTATGGGGAGACAAAATGAAGGCGAGAGAGAGACAAATTTGATAGGGGGTTAGTGTGAAGGAGAGATAGAGAAGAGATGGAATTATATATGGATAAGGGGGGTGAAAGTTATAAAGAGAAGGAGAGAGGGAAGGACATAGATATAAAAGTGGATAAGGGAGAGAGGGAGAGATATAGGAAAGAAGAGAGAGTGTGTGATTTGGGGGTGTGATAGAGATAATAAAAGTGGCAAGAGATAGAAATAGAGGTGTAGAAGTAATAGAAAAGTAAAAAAAGAGAGATAGAGACAGTAAGTGATGGGGGAGAGAGGGAGAGATATAGTAAGGTAGTAAGGGAAAGTGGGATAAGTATAGAGGTATAGATACTAAGATAGAGATGGAGGGGGGGGGGGGGAAGAGAGAGAGAGAGAGAGAGAGAATTGAATGTGGGTTGTTTTTAAGGAGAAACACAAAAACCCCAATATCTTTGACTCGAATTCTACTTTGGCACTTCACCATGCAACTCCACGTGTTTCATTGTCTCTTCGCCTTGCTCACTTTGCAATCCTTGTTCAATGTTCATGTTTTACTCCTACTCTAAGTTCCATCTCCACCTTGTATTAATATGGGTTGGAGTGGTACCAATTCGCCAGGGGATGGGAACCTTCATGGTCAGCTGGCTCATATCATGGATCGGCATACACTTCAGTAACACGTCGGCCCACTCCAATATTTACACCATTCAACACATGTTCGAGTGACTCCGGTCGACCATGCCACCCATTCACCCACCTTTGCTCAGCTTGCTTCTATCTGTCATTTCCAACACAACTCGTCCGCCGGTAACCACACAACTCACTTTCCATTGTGGCATGACTTTCCCATCACCACACAAATTTCCCACTGCTACAACACAACTCTCCCACCACTACCACATGACTCACCAACTATAATTCCACGACTTGTGCATGACTTTCCCACTACAAGTCCATGACTCACCCAAGTGGTGGGCGCTCTCCAGTATGTCACAACCATTGGAAATCACCAAATGTCACCTCATCTACTCACACATGCCTTAGTTGGTCAATACGAGCACCCATTTCACATGGCCGCACCCACTACAACTCGTTCGCATATCGACTCAACTAAGGGCTTGACATCCTCCACCACTCTAAAAATGTTGTCGTCCTCAGCAACATCATAATGTCGTCACAAAGTGTCGTCGGATCCAACATCCATATGTTCATGCCACAAACTCTGTCATATCATTTAAAAAGGTCTAAATATCATGTCAACATCCAGATAGTTCTAGCTGTGATCTGCTCCATGCTCTAGATATGTCATATCTTTGCAAAAAAATCATGCGCTGGATCCCCCTATGATGGTGATTAGTTGGGTAGCTAATCCAACTGTACCATCACCTCCACAAGAAAGCATGCTCCCTACATATTTATGTTTGTCAAATAATCCTATTTTCAACTATGTCCATCTGAACGCACAACCTACTCATAATTTCAAGAGTACTTAATTCCATGAGCATAAGACAATTAGCTTCATCCCCATGTCAGTATTAGAAGAGGGGGAAGATGTGGAGGCCAAAGTCCATCCTTCATCCTTTGATAATAACTCAATCTGCCTATTTGTATCTTCCTCTTCCAATCTCTACATGTATGCTTCCCGAATTTCTCCCTAAATTTATGGTCCTGCATCTCTTCTTCCTTCCACTACCTCTAGCCTTCCTGTCAATTCCAAGGTACTTTCAGACAATTCTCTCATCACCTCTTCTTGATCTATGAGTATTTTCTCTCCAACAAACAACATTTCATAGATTCCACCTGCACGAGCTGCACAAGGTTTCGGCTATCTTCTTGCAAGCGATCCTCCTATCCATTTTCCTTCCACCTACATGCAATGCACAAGGTTCCAGCTATCTTCTTGCAAGTGATCCTCCTATCCTTTTTGTTCATACATTAATACCATTAGGATTTTATGAAAGGGCATGTGGATAATCAAGAACTGTTCGATTAACCTCCAATTTTGCAAATCGTTTCGAATTCCATCGAACTGTTTGGGTACGAATCGAACTGTTCGGTTACGAATCGAACTATCGTATTTCCAAGTTTTTCGCCTTAATTCCGGCTAATTTTGTAACGATGGAATAAACACATGGCCTATTTCACTTGATATCTATGTTAAATTTAATTTTTTATTTATTTTTTTAACGAGGTTTTGGCAGTTTTATTATTAATAATTAATAATTTTATTTTATTTTATTTTTGTAAGAGTGTTTGTGAAGGGGAGTTTGGTTTTAAAGAAATTGTGAAACTATCAGAATCTCTATTTGATTTGGGCACACCTACAACCATTTTTTGATATTTTGGATTGATTGGTTTTATTTTTTTTATTTTTTATTTTTTTATTTTTTATACAAATGATATTAATGTTATATTTATGTTTATTTTATTATTTATATTTCATTTATTTTGAATAAATAAAAATGTTAAATATTATAATATCTTTACCATATATTAAATGTTTAGATAAGAGTTAAGTTTATTATGAGTTTCAAATAATAAATATATTGGTTGGAAAATTTTGGATAAAATATAGCATTATGGTATTTACCAAATATTTATTACTATTCCTACCAAGTAAAAGGTGGTCATAGGTGAATAGTAGTTAAAATGTAATATTATTACATTTTACTTAATATTTTTTATCACCCTACCTAAATATTACATTTTACTCAATATTTCCCCTCACCCCTTGCTAATTTAACATTAAGTTTGTTTACTTTTAAGCTTCAAAGATAAAGAAAAATTACAATAAAAGGTGGACTAGTTGAGGAGAAACATTAGTAAAATGTAATTTTATATTTTTTATTTTATATTTTTTTATTTTATATTTTATTTTATTTTATTTATTTATTTATTTATTATTTTATTTATTATTTATTATATATTATTTATTTTTTTTTATTTTTTTTGAATAAGTCTAATTCTATTAAGTGAAAATATGGTACATGGTGAGATTACAAACAAGAGAGGCAAGAAACGGGCCAACCAGAAATGATGAACTATCAACCTCGGTCTTGAAGAGAGTAAAAGAAGCAAGCAAAAGAGCTATTAAGCATGACTAGAGTGCTAGAAGAAATAAGTTTGATTCTACCCAGAATGGGTAGAAGCCTCCATGCGAAGTTTTTTTCCTTTCTTTTTGTTGACTTTTACCCATATTGCTTGGTGTGGATGGGCAAGAACCACTTGTAGACTAGTGTTGACAGTGGTTGGAGTCTCCTTATTAGTATCGGAAGAGGAGGACTCATGAGTGTGTTTCTAAGAGATCGTCGTGTCTGGAGGACCCTCAGGTGTGGCGGAGGACAAGTCATTCATTTGTTGAGTATGTTCCATTTCAGGATCAATCTCTTCATCCTCTGAACTTGAAGATTCAAAGTCATCCGCGGGCGTCAAAATACAAGGTATCCATCTTTTGGATTTGGATTTTGAAATGTTTTCCTTTTTTTTGCAAGGAATGTGGGGCAGGAGTTCTGAAGATGTCGTGTTTGGTGACAATGTTGGCAGCAGAAGGTGGTATTCTCATAATCTAGGATCTGTGTCCATACAAAGTCGCCTATGTTTAGATTAATTTGGTCGAGCAGGCCTTTTCTTATGTCTATTTCCACACATATTCTAGCATATGTGTATAGTCCTTCGCACTCCTGAGAGTAATATTCCGTCAAAAAATAGCCCAGGGAATTTCCTATTCCTCGATAACTGAAAGGTGCCATATGTGGGCTGGTAAATTGGGAAGTCTAACCCAAGCAGGAGTCCTGGTGATGACTGTTGTAGCTGGGTCGAAATCTGGGAACTAGGGGGTGATGAATAGCCCCGCTGCTCCTCAAAAGCATAGGCCTTCTGTTAGGGCCTGTTGATAATTCTTGACGTGATCAAACAGTACTATGAATAAACCCTTTGAGTAGAAGGTGACCTTGCATTTGTGGGTCCAGTTGGCGTAGATCCACTCAAAGAGATCCTTTATGCGAGGCCAAAGTCCATTGAATCTGCAGATGATAGCAGTTTCTGCAAATTTTTGTAGCTGTTCTGCCAGATCTGGATGGGAAATCTCTATAGAGGGAACATCCTCTAGTTTATCAACCAAAAAAGGCTTGGGGGCCTCAAGGGTTTGGGAAGCTTTCTTGGGCTGTACATGGATAACATCCTTGTAGGAGAAAGCTGGAGCAGAGGAGGAATTTCTTGTGGCTCCTCCTCTCAAACGAAGGGATAAAATTAAAGTAGCATCTCTTTCAATGTTGTAGATTGAGAGGGGAAAAGAGGCACCAAGTTGTTTACCTGCATAAAGAAGTCTTTCAAGAGTTGTGGGGATTCCTAGCATGTGCTCAAGAGCATGCAAGAGATTCTAAACTCTTTCCATTGGGCAGACCCAAAGCAACATGGATCTGCTTGAGAGAAGAGACATATGGATTTGAAATGCAGGGGAGCGTAGATCTAAGAAACCCTCACTTCCATAATTCAAATCAGAGTCTAGATTGATGAGTCTTGCCTGAACTTTACTGCCTGTGGTCCGATCTATTTTCCTGGTGGGTAGGCACCAGGTATCTTTCTGGAGAGTCTCAGTGTCGGATCCTTTCATATCCCATAATGCATGTCTTCCTGGGGACTGTTGGTGAGGAGGTTCCACCTTCAGTTTGTCTTTGGCGCTCATGATTAGATCTGTTGTTGCATTCAGGTACGCAGATCATTTTTTGGTCAAAATAGCTTCCCACTCTAGTCGAAACCCCAAAATGTTGCTTTCAAGATGAGTCTCGAGAGGAGACGATGACTCGTGGCTGGAAAGAGGAGAAAGAGTGGGGAAAATGTAGTGAGTGGCCTCATCCAGAGCAAGGAATGATTGATAGGGACCTCCTGAGGGCTGCACCTCCTCTTGGCAAGCGTTGTGGAGCAACAACAACTTGAGAGATATCAAGTTTTCAGGATAATGTGTGTGGCCGAGCTGCGGTGCGACTACAGCAGAGGAGAGCACGACTACAGTAGAAGAAGGTGTAGCAGGAACCCTAGCCATCAACATATTCACTCAGATATTTTTTTAGTAAAATGTAATATTATAGTATTATATTTTACCCAATATTTATGGCAACCTAGTAAAAAGTGGATGGAGGTAGAGAGGAATACTAAATAAAATATAATAATTACATTTTACCTATATTTCTACCACCTCATCCGCTAATCACAACTCACTTTCATAGTTAAGGTTATTCGTTTTAAAACCTACCATCCTAAATCCATCAAAGATTTGTTTCTACATCACATAAATTAAGAGAATATATTACAGATATTATATTAAAATGCTTATCAAAAGAGCCATTAGAATGAATAAGAAACTATTATTTTTTATGCTACGAAATCTTGCTTAACCCTATGCTTCTTAAAAACACCTTCACGAGTCACAGAATAACCTCCACTAATGCCATGAGAAATCTTGGATAACCCCACTCTTCTTAAAAATGTCTTCTAGAATCACCAATTAGCTTCTACAAGTGTCATGGTGAAGTCCAACCATTTATGGAAAAACAAATGCATCTATAGCCTCCAGTCCTCTCTTCACTTGCCATAATCACATGGGCAATTTGGGAGTGACTGTAGATCTTGGCCATGAAGTAGCTACATCAAAAAATGCACAAACTACTCAGATTCTCATAGATAAATTAGGGATACAAAATACCATAAATCCACTCATAAATTATATACTATTTTCTTCCCATATCTCTGGTCTTTCCATTAAATAAACTCCAAAAAATTGGAGGGTAGATTTTATTAAAAAAATAATCATCTTGAATGAACCCCAATAATACAACAATTCAAACTCCGATTTAGAACTAGAATAAGGAAAGCATATAGCAGGAAGCAATGAGTTACTAGGCACATAAACACATTATGTATTCATCCATTCAACAATATAAATCCATAAAAAGATTGAAAACATATCCATAAAAAACATTTTACCTTTATAGGTAACTATCATTATCATTTTCCAGAGCTAATTATGTATCTAAATATAAAATCAAACTAATATGGATCAAGGCTAGTTGAATCTCCTCCTTAAATAGGATATATTCCACATGAATACCTTGGGTAATTTTTATCTTTTTTATTATTTAATTTTATAGGGTTATTTTTATTTCATTTTCATGATTTAAATGTTTAAATGTTTAAGCCCACCTCTCAACCCAATTAAAAATGAGTAATTTTTGGGCCTAGAGGCCCTCTTCAACCTAATATGATAGAGTTTTTGTAATGCAACGTTTAAAATTTTAACTCAATCAAGATAAAATCAAACCAACCTATATCAATCTTAACTCTGGATCTATCAAGTGTCGAGAGGGATCAAGTCTCTAGAAGTGAAAACCTCTTTTCTGAGTGCAGAAATTGAGGAAAGGTTTGCACCTCGAGAGATTTAATCCCTCTCGATGCTTGATAGATCCAGAGTTAAGATGGATCTAGACTAGTTTCAATCGTGTGAAACCAAGGAAAATCTATCGATAATATGAGGAACATATGATTAGTTTTATCAATAATATGTAAATACATCTAATATTAATATAACCATTTTAAGTATGCCAAATATGTTTGAGATTTATCGATTCATTTTAATTTTAAATTTTCTTAGTTACCTAGTTTATTGAGATGATAAATATTGTAAAATAACTTTAATGATGAAAAATCATGAAATAAAATTTTTGAATGAAAAGTGACAATGTAATAATATTAAATGATAGAAAATGTGAATAATGAGAATGTAGTCAATTAGAAATAGCCTTCATTGTGATCAATCTCAGACTATTTTCCTTTACTATTCTTATTGTCACCCTTTTTGTCATCTTTCCATATCGATTATATGAAAATGACAATAGAAACCATAAATCATAAACAATTTTAATATTTAGCTCGAGTTGTTGTAGTAAACATCATACCTTGTCTCGCTTGCTCTCCAATATTATTAGGTTGAATTACTATAACACAATTTTTTTTCAAAATTGTCAATAATGTTTTGTGCTTATACTAAAATCAATGCACACTATTAATCCAATGACGTTAAAACTAATGTACCATTATACATCCAATTACATCAAATCAAAAATCAACATATACACTGAAATCAATGCATCTAATGCAAGAAATCAAATAAGATTAGAAAAGAAAATCTACACAGAAATTAATGCATCTAATGCAAGTAATTAAATAGGATTAAAAGTCAAGATCTATACTCAAGTCAATGCATCTAGTGAAAGTAAAAATATAGGATTAGAAACCAACATATACACTAAAATCAATGCATCTAGTGCAAGCAATCAAATAGGATTATAAATCACCATCTACACTGAAATGAATGCATTTAGTGCAAGCAATTAAATAGGATTAGAAATCATTTATATTGAAATAAATCATTTATATTGAAGTAAATGACCCGACTCACATGACCTACACATTGATACACAAGAACCCCAATATCTTTGTCTCAGATTACACTTTGGCACTTCACCATGCAACCTCGCATGTTTCCTTCTCTTTTCGCCTTGCTCGCTTTGCAATCCTTGCTCGATGTTAAAATTTGATGCCTACTCCAAGTTCCATCTCCACCTTGTATTAATATGGGTTGGAGTGGTCCCAATTTGCCAAGGGACAGGAACCTTCATGGTCAGCTGGCTCATATCATGGGTCAGCCTACACTTTAGTAACATGTCACCCCACTCCAATATTTCCACCGTTCAGCGCATGGTCGAGTCGCTCCTGCCGACCATGCCACTCATTCACCTGCCTTTGCTCAGCCTGCCTGCACCCGTCATTGCCAACACAACTCGTCCGTCGGTAACCACACAGCTCGCCTGCCATTGTGGCATGACTTGTCCATTAGCACAGGACTTTCCCGCTGCTACAACACGACCACATGACTCACCCACTATAAGTCCATGACTTGTGCAAGACTTCCGCACTACAAGTCCATGACTTGCCCAAGTGGTGGGCGCTCTCCAGTATGGAACGCCCATCACAAATCACCTAATTCCACCTCGTCTCCTAGCACATGCCTTACTTGGTCAATACGGGCACCCATCTCACATGGGCGCACCCACTACAACTTGGTTGCACATCGACTCAACTTTAGGGCTTGACACCCCCCACCACTCTAAAAATGTTGTCGTCCTTGGCAACATCATCATATCATCACAAAATTTCGTTGGATCCAACATCCATATGTTCATGCCACAAACTATGCCATATACTTTCAAAAGGTCTAAAATATCATGTCAACATCCAGATAGTTCTAGGTATGACCTGCTCCATGCTCTAAATATGTCACGTTTCTGCAAAAAAATCATTTGCTAGATCTCGCTATGATGGTGATTAGTTGGGTAGTTAATCCAACCGTACCATCACCTCCACAAGAAATCATGCTCCCTCTATATTTATTACTGTAAAAGCATCCTATCATCAATTGTGTCCATCTGAACCCACAACTTACTCATAATTTCAATAGTACTCAATTCCATGAGCATAAGACAATTAGCCTCGTCCCCATGTCAGTATAAGAAGAGGGGGAAGATGTGGAGGCAAAATTTCATCCTTCATCCTCTAAAAATAGCTCAATCCACCTATCTGTATCTTCCTCTTCCAATCTCTACATGTATGCTTCCCGAATTTCTCCCTAAATTTCTCGTCCCGCATCTCTTCTTCCTTCCACTATCCCTAGTGTTCCTGTCAAATCTAGGGTACTTTCAGACAATTCTCTCATCACCTCTGCTTTCTCTATGAGTATTTTCTCTCCAAAAAACAACATTTCATAGATTCCTTCATCTCGCTTAATTTCATCCACATTCATCCTTGTCAATTTACTCATATTGTCACAACTACCATGATAGGAGCATCTATAGGTTCATCCTCTTGTCCTTTGAAATTGTACAACTTCTTTATATGTAGCACCATAATAACCTCATATTGCTTCATAAATTCTATCCCAAACACAACTTCATAATCATCAATCCATACAACCATGAAGTCGACATTCCCATGCCACTCCCCTATGTGTACATGAGCATTCTCAGGCATACGAATAACATGATCTGGAGGAGAATTCATTGCTTACATCCGAGCTTGGACTAGTTTTAAACTCAATCCAATATTCCTCACAAATTCTTCCTTGATGAAGTTGTGGGTTACACCATTGTAGACCATTGTGAGTAGTGTAATTTTCCCAATATTCATTTCCACTTACTCTAGTTTTTTCCTTTCATGATCGTTCCGAGGGACAACTTCCACAACTACTTTAGCTCCCAATAATTGTATCATCTCAATCGTTGGCTCTGATTTCTTCTTCTCATATGGTGTCGTTGCTTCCAACTTTGTTCTAGAATGAAAATTATTCTCCATGTGGTCCCCTTCGCACAACCAACACTTCAGGGGTTTCTTCATCTTTGAATTTCCATTCAATTTAGAAAGTTCCTGCTTTGTATTTTTTTCCTTCAGTTTATTGATATTTTTATTCTTTCCTTCAATCCCTTCATAATAGTGTTCTATCAGCCCATCAACTACAACAAATGTCTCTTCCAATGTCTTGATATTTTTTCTCTTCACCTCATTGGGTGCCGAAGTTTTCAATTTAATAACAAAATTGAAGACCTTGCCTTTCTCCTCCATGTCCAGTAGTTCCAACATAGAACTTTGGAATTCCCTTTGATATTCCTAAATACTCGCCATTTTTTTAATATATGTAATCCTGATTCCCACATCCCAAGTCTCATCTTGTGGAATACAATGGATCTGTAAAGATTTCTTCATTTCTTCCCATGTGGTGATGTCACTGGCCTCACCATGAGCAATCTGGTAATCCTTCCTTCTCCACCACATCTTAGCATCCTTCATCATAAATTGAGCAACTAATTTTACTTTGTCTTCTTCAATAGGAATTTCCAAACACTCGAAGTATTTTTCCATATCCCATAAGAAGTTACCAAGCATGTTTGCACTCCTCATTCCATCATAAGAATCAAGTTATTTCACCTTTATATGAGAAATTCCTCCAACAGGTCCTTTCTCAACAACTCTCTTCAATACTGCAATCTCTTTCAAAGCCTCTTGCAGACTTTTTGTAGCTTAGCAATATCGTCCATACCAAGATCCTTTGTTGATTTAAAGTCTTTCACATATTTCAATGTTTTCCCATATTGACACTCTATGTACTCATATCGTACCTTGAGTGCTTCGTGGGTTGTTCTCAACACCACAATCTTATCTCTAAGTTCTTCATTTTCGACTTCTAATGCATGCAACTTTGAATCAAAGTCGTCTATACAGACCAAAAATTATCCATGAAAACCTTTTTAGCATCAATATAATACTCACTTGTCACCTGAGCTTCTTACACATTTTCCACCATGAGTTTTTCTTGTGATCATGTTATTACCATATACTATTGTTCAAATTTGACCCTAAAACTCTTTCCCTATTAAACGTTTCCAAGCTTTGGCCTCAACTGCAACCCTGCTTGTTGTACCTGTCAGCTTCAACCTCCAAATTTCAACAAAGCTCACCTCACCCTGAATCAAGCTCTGATACCAACTGTCACAACCCTATACCTATGGTACTCTTTCAACCCTGTATAGCACATGCGACACCACTACACTTTTTATTTTTACCAATACTAAAGTGTATGGACTACGCCTAACTTCAACAATTAGTTAAATTTTATCTTCAATTGTTCTTTTATAATGCAACGGAAATCATAAACTTCAAATAAAAAATTCATCACAAGTATGCACATACATTCTCGGGAGGGGAAAATCCATTTAGAAATAGAGTCTTCCCAATATCAATATATTTTGTAATTAAATTTAACATAAAATTACAATACAAAATCCATGCAGCATTCAAACCATGGAAACTTCAAAAGTCCAATACTTTCCATGTCCAATTTACCAATATGCAACTTCACAGTGTAGTTCATCCACCCATACACTTCCCTGCCCGAATTCGCGTTTGGGTTGTGCCTTTTCTGCATGACTGCCTCACGGTCATACTTTCCTGAATGCGTTCCTACAAGTCTTTCACAAGCCTAGTTTTCCTACACGTCCTACCTGATTTGGGCAATGGCCGCTATACACTGAATGTGTCTTGGCACAGTCGGGCTATGCCCGAGTCCTTCATGTGCCCCACCTGTCGGTCAATACCTGAGTCATCCGCCCGTTGAATACAGTCAGGCACTACCCGCTATTTCCTAAATTTGGCTACTATGCTCTGAACGTGCAGTCAAGTGGAACCCAACTTGCCCTGCATGAGTTTGTTGTGGTCTGCCTATACACTACGTGTTGTAGCTTGACCTGACTCACACAACCTACATGCTGATACATAGAAACCCCAATATCTTTGACTCATGTTATGATTTGGCCCTTGCCCACGCAAATTTTTTTGTTTCCTTGTCTCTTTTCTTTACATGCTTTGCAATCCTTGTTGGATGTCCAAGCTCTATGCCACCTCCAAGTGCCATCTCCACTTTATATTAATATGGGTTGGAGTGGTACCAGTTCACCAAGGGACATGACCCTTCATGGTCGGCCCACTCATATCATGGGTCAGCCTGCATTTTGGTAACATGTTGGCCTACTCCCATATTTCCACCATTCAACAAATGGTTGGGCTGCTCGGTTATTCGGGTTTCTTAGGTCTGCCATGCCGCCCATTCACTTGCCTTTGCCCAGCTCACGCCACACCTATTGTTGGCAACACGACTCATCTGTCGATAACCACACAAATCGTCCATCATAGTACCACAAATTTCCCATCCCCGCGTGACTCACCCGCTACTACAACACGACTTGCCCACCGCTACCACATGACTCACTCACTAAAAATCCATGACTCATGCACGACTTGACCAAGGGGTGGGCACTCGCCAATACAACGTGACCATCGCACATCACTAAATTTCACCTCATGTCATCGCACATGCCCGAGTTGGTCAATATGGTCGCTCTCGCTACAACTCAATCACACATCGACTTAACTCATTTGCCTGAAACCTCTCCTTTGACCGAGCTAATAGTATAGGGGGAGTAAATATATGGTGTGTGAAATTCCCATAAGCCTCATTGGGAGTGGGAGTGGAAAAAAGGTGTTGGTATATGGAGGGTGGTGCTCTTCATGTATGTTTTGTAGCTATGGATTCTTGGTTGTTTGATGTGTGTCAGTTGAGTTTTGGTGGTTTTCTTGACCTCTCCAATTGTTGCCCTATCTGTGAATGGTGACGCTTCTGGAATCTATGCCCCCTCATCAGCAGTAGGGTCACAAAATTGGATGGTATCCTTTCCGATGTGAGGTTTTTGGATTTTCTCAGTGGTCTCATTGTTATGTATTTGGATATGATACTGTCCCTTGAGCTCTCTTATGCGACATCTATTAATATGGTTCTTGGTTTCCTTCTATTCTTGGTGAGCCTTGGTATTGCACCAAGAATGCTGCAACTCCCAAGGGCTGCCCTACTTTACTTTATCAACCCGGGGTTCATACAAACTTGAAGGTGACAGTGATATATACATTGCAGATGCATTATGTTCATGTCATCCTCTTCTGCTTTACGAAAGGGTGCTATTTATTAAACTATGATAAAAAATGAAAAGTAAATTACTGGAAGGAAATGACAGAAAGGAAGCTAACTTAATTTTCAGAAAGGAAATGATGGAAATGAAACTAAATTAATGTGTGGAAAGGAAATGATGAAAAGAAACTAAATTAGATTGCTAAAAATAAATGACATGAAGGAAACTAAACTAAATTGCTAAAAGGAGACTAATTTAAACCACACTAAACTTAGCCAATCGGCTAAACACACCCTACTTGTATTATGCTCTATCTACCATGCTTCTATCCATGCAGCTAGGCTATCCAAGAATTAATTCTAATTGATAAAGTGTTGATTTGTAGCTTGGAGAAGAAAGGGTTGATGGTGCTAATGGAGGGATAAACTCATGAAAATAGCCTTAGAAGTGGAAAGAGTGGGTTTAAACCTTATGAAATCTTTATCATGGCACAAAATATGCTTTGGAGAGGCATAATTTGAAAATTACGATGGCCGAGTTGCGATGGATGATGAAAGTACGACATTCGATATCACAATCGCAATATCGCAAAGTTAGAGGGATAGCGTAAGTGTTGTTCAGGAGTGGGAGATAAATGTGAAATATGATGAGGTAAAAATTGTGAAGTGTAAAGTGCGATGGGGTAAAAACTGCGATTTGCGATTTTCATTGTGGTAAAATTTGCGAAGTGTGAAATTTGATATTGAAATTCGCAATATCGCAAAGTGTGAGGGGTAGCAGAAGTGTTTCCCAAGAAAAGTCACGAAGTGCGAAATGCATTGGCCGACATGGCATTGGGATCAGTGGCAGAGTATGGGGCGATATCACAATCGGTAGATAGGAGCGGTAAGTGTTTAATGAAAAAAATAAAAAGTGTGATTTAAATCTTATAAGTCAATCAACGATGGAGTAGTTTACGTGGGCAATTATGTCTCATGTAATGTTTTGGGAATTGTGAGCATCCATACTAAAATGTTTGATGGGACAATCAAAATCTTAACTGATGTAAGACATGTGCTTGAACTTAGGAAAAATCTTATTTCTTTAGGAGTGTTAGACACAAATGGATATAAAGATTTTATTCAAGGTGGAGTATTGAAAATTTACAAAGGAATCTTATTAGTAATGAAAGCAAAGAAGGTTGGAAATCTTTTTCAGTTAGAAGGAAGAACAGAGTTAGATCATGCTTCAACTGTATCTGAAAACCACAGTGATTCTATTCGACTATGGCATCAACGGTTGGGCCATATGAGCGAAAGAGGATTAAAAATCTTATCTGATCATATGTTACTTCCTAGTTTAAAATATTTTAAGTTGGATTTCTGCAAACATTGTATTTATGGGAAACAAAGTAGGCAGAAATTTAAAATTGGAAAACATACTAGCAATGGAATCCTTGATTATATCCATTCTGATGTTTAGGGTCCATCTCCTACAACTTCATATGGAGGATCATCATATTTTGTATCTTTTATAGATTATTTCTCTAGGAAAGTATAGGTCTACATGTTAAAAAGAAAGTCTGATGTATTCACAGTTTTCAAGCAGTTTAGAGCATTAGTAGAAAATATCACTGGAAGAACCATTAAATGTTTAAGAACTAAAAATGATGGTGAATTTACTTCAAAATAATTTGATAATTATTGCAAGGAAGTTGGGATCGAGAGACATAGAACTACTTCATATACTCCTCAGAAAAATGGAGTTGTTGAACGCATGAACAAGACTCTCTTAGAAAGAGCAAGAAGTATGCTAAGTAACACCAATTTGCAGAAGGAATTATGGATAGAAGCAGTAACTACAACTTGTTATTTGGTAAATCAATTACCATCAACTGCAATAGGATGCAAAATTCCTCAAGAGGTATGGAAGGGTCATCCTTGTGATTATTCTAAATTGAAATTTTTTGGTTGTGATGCATATGCTCTAATTCTAAAACATCAGCATTCTAAATTAGATCCTAAATCAAAAATATATATCTTTGTTGGATATGGTGATGGGATTAAGGGATACAGGTTGTGGGATCCTACTACTCACAATATCATCATTAACAGAGATGTTAAATTCAATTAATCTTCACTTTATAATCCTTAAATTCAATGATTTGTGAAGTGTGATGGGGAAACAAGTGCGAAGCGTGAAATGCAACAGGATAAAAAATGTGAAGTGTGAAATGTGATATCACAGTCGTAATATCACAAAGTTGGAGGGATAGTGGAAGTGTTGTTCAAGAAAAAATTTCCAAGTGTGAAGTGTGATGGGTGACATGGCAGTGGGACTGATGGTAGAGTGCGATGCCAGTATCGCAATCGGAGAAAAGGAGCGGTAAGTCTTAAAGGAAAATGGAAAACGATGCGTAGTGCGATGTGCGATGCGGTAGAGTTATTGCAATCAGTGAAAAGGAGCAGTTAGTCTTAAACAAAAAGGGAAATCGAAGAGAAGTGTGATGTGAAATGTGGTGGAGTTATTGCATTCAGTGAAAAGGAGTGGAAAACTTAAAGAAAAATGGAAAATGATGCAAAGTGCGAAATGTGATAGCAGGAATTTTGAGGAGGAAAGGCGGAGATCAAATTTCAATGGTTTTCTAGCATTTTGTGTTAAAAAGGGTAGGGAAATTGTGACCAATAAGACAAAGGAATAAGGCGAGCTAGATATTTCAAGTGTTTTGAGGGATAAAAGGTGGGTGAAGCATTTGTAAATAAGAGGAAAAGGAGGGAAATGGAGGCATAAAAATAGTGTGTAGGCCGTGAAGACAGAGATGGAAAATGAAGCAGTGAAGGTGCCACGAAGCAACTCTGGGGTTTTAGCAATAATTCATACAAAACAATTTTCTGATCTATGCACGAAAAATATCCAAATGCATGAAAATACCATGCAAAGGAAGACTGGAAAATGCTAATGCAACTCTACTTCTAATCTCAGAAACAATGAACAGAAATCAATTTTTGGGTATGTGGGAAGGTTCACCCTCCTCGAGCTCTATTGACAGAGATGAGAAGGGGGTCTTGATCCAAAATTTTTTGGTTTTTCTCTCTATTCTATTACTCATAAGCAAATGAAACCTATAGCATCACACTAAAATCAAAACTAAACAAAAATTTGAAACATAAACTAAATTATTAGAAGCGGAGCCAATGAAATGACAGAAAGCAGAGAATGAATACAATAGAGAGGCTGAGGCACATGGATTGGGCCCTAACTCATGAGCCTAGCTCTCTTCAACTTAAATCAATAAAATTAAATCATTTTGCGCATTTCATAAAATAATAACCTCATACATTTCTGAAAGTTTGATCACTGAGTAAAATAATAAAAAGATCAATAGCTTACAACAAAGCTCCGACTAGAATCGACCCCTTCCTAGCTCTATCTCTACTCTATTTTTTCTACAGGGAAGCTACCAAAAATCCCCAAGAAAATAGTGATTGAGTCCACTTGACTCCAAGTAAACAAATATTGAGTGCACTCCTATTTCATTTGCTTGGTTTTCTCTAGAATTTGAATTGCTGGAGAGAATCCTTGGGGATCCTTTGGCTAATTTTTGAATTTGAACTGCTGGAGAAATATTTGGGATCCTTTAGCTTCCTTTGAGAGTTAAGGAGGGTGGAAAATCCTCCCATAATTTCTCCTTGCTGTCTCCTCCAAGTAACAAAATCCTTATAAAAATGCTTAATAATTCATGATTTTCTGCACTCATCCTCATATTAGGCATTCAAAGTATGGTAGCCTTGATCACCACCTATACTAGCATCATAAAACTAAATAATAATAAAAATGCAAGAAAAAGAGATCTAAGAAGGAAAAAAGGTGACCATTAAACCCTCCAAATATGTCTACTGATGGAGCTCATCATCACTCCCCTACTGAATGGTTGCTCATCCTCTGAGCAACTAATCCTCCTCTTACATTTCCTTCAAGGCTTTGATAGCCCCCCTGATTTCCTGAGGAAGAATTGTGAGAGTTTCCCCAAGGGGGTAAAAACCATTAATCTTTCCTGCATTCTCCCATTCTCTATCTTGTGCATCTGTGTCCTTTTCATCATTCAGCCCCAGCAACAAAGGTGGGCTAAGCTTTAGTCCCAACCATTGGATCTTTTTGGCCTGCATGGACCTTTTGTATAATGGTTCCCTTTCCAATGTGCTCCTCGATCTTTCTGGAGTATGGTACTCCTTGTTATTGAGGCTTTGAGGGAGGTTGTTCCATCTCCTCTGGCTGGCCATAATGCACTCATCTTCTATCTTCCTAGAAACATAATCAAAGCGTCCTATTACCTGTGTTTGAGTCTGAAGTTAGCTTTCAACTAGTTTTGGGTCCATTTCAATCTCTCGACGATTAAGGATGACTCCTCTTGGACTGAAAAATTTTGGTCTAATATGTAAGGTTTCTCTATTTCTTCTTTTCATGACCTACCATATCTCTTTTTCTCTAGTGTCCTCATTCATCATCCAAGATACTAAAGCCATCAACTGCATATCCCCCATTGTAGGATTGGGGTCCTAGATATCCAAATTTGTCAACAAAAGGTTATGCACAAAAAACTATACCATATTTACCTGATCAACCATGTTAGCTTGCTTGTAGCAATCCACGAATTTCCTACAATATTGGAAAGGTAAGGATCCATGGGAGGCTGGAGTTTTGATTTGAAATAGGAGCCATTGCTTTTTGAGGTACACAACATATGAGTCAAAAGGGAATCTGTGTTGAGGGGCTTCTATGCATAAGCATGCCATGGTGGCTACTTGATGCCCTTTTGCTGCAATTACTCCTTCAGTGCTACATTCACTGCCTGTGCCTTCTGCAGTTGCTCCTTCAGAACTGTTTCTTCGATCCTTTCCTCCTCACTTGGTGATTTTTCAATGATCCTCGGGATCATGGGAGGAGTTTCTGGCTCTCTCTAACTTAACGTTTGACTCTTGTCAGCTCTAAAATACAGAGAGTTCTGCCTTTTTCTCTTTACTCTTAGAGGAGCTAAGGTGGCAACTACCTCTTTGTCTTGAGGGGATGTGGTGTTGTGTTGTGAGTCTACTTCTTGCTCACTTTCTACTACCTCTATAGCTTCTATTGCCATCTCCTCTATTTTTCCTTGGCCCTTTTTCCCTTCCTCTCCTTCTTCTGGTTCTTCTTGTTCTGGTTGTTTGGGTTGCTATGAAAGCTTCCCTTGGTCCCTTGCTACTGTGTTAGATATGTGGTATACTTCGGAAGCTAGCTCAACTACTGGTGATGTTGTTCTGCTGCTGTTGCTGCTACACACTATTCAAATATGCAACCCACTCTTGGTAATGGTGTGCTGAGACTCCCTTCGGTCTCTTCCCTAAAAAATTCTCAATTCACTAGTTTGGATGAGACGAGATCTCTTTTTATTTGATTGCACAACTAATTTTGGAGCACTTATGTAACTCGTTTGAGCTCCAGTTTCCATTGTAGATAGTTGGACCCTCTTCTTGTTAACTAGCTGATACTTCATGTCTCCTCCCATCATTCTCCTCTACTCCACTTGATTTAATTTTTTTCCTTTGCATGCTTGGGTGGCATGACTTTGCAATTCTCCCTAGTCATACTTCACAATGGTGGCCAAGCTAGCTGGCCACCTTTCTGCCCCTTAGACTCTAAGTCTGCAAATTTAATTATTTCTAGCTATTATGGATGCATAACAAGGGATGAGAAGCTATACCTAAGTTTACCTATTCTTTTCAAGGCATTTGCAAGAGCTGGAATTTGGAGACAAGCCTCTTATATGCTGCATTTTTCCTTACTTTCATGAGTGAGAATATTACTGAATGTGCAACTTCCTGAGTGAGATAGTAGTCTTTTCTTGTTGTTTCTTTTCATTGTAGATGTTGCATGGGGTGCTCAATATTCCATGGGTGGCATTATCATTCTCTTCGGGTTTGTTATGCATCTTTCTTTATTTTTTTTCTTTGCATTCCATGAACAAATTTTTTTTTAAAGGAACTTCCTGATGTTTGCAGCAGTTTGTGGCTTTCTTTCTTTTGCTACGTTGTGCTCAGGAGTGGAGGAATATGGTATATGGAGGCGATGGAATAAGTTATGAAAATGAATAGATTGAATGATGGGATGGATGGTAAAATAGAAGAAGGGAAATGAAGATAAATTATCCCCTTTGTTTCCAGAAACCATTAATAACCTGCAAAACAACAAACACAGAAAACATAGAGATGCAGATGTATTTTTTTTTTTTTGAAAGAAAGTGGGCTACCTCCATGGAGGTTTTTCACCCATGGATATTTATTCTCTTTTCCTCTTTTTTTTTTTTTTGGAGAGAAAGTGAGCTGCCTCCATTGAGGTTTTCAACCCACAAGTTTTCCTTGGGTGCCTTAGAGAGGTTTTCACCCATGGATCTTTATTTTTTATTTTATTTTATTTTTTCTTTTTTCCCTCTTTTTTTTCAGGAGGTGTGGGGAACTATGGAGTTTCCCATCACATACACCTCTCTTCTTATTGAATTTATGAACTCCACCCTTGACAAAGGCTTCTTGTAAATTTTAATTCTGTGGCTATTGATAAGCAAGGGGATTCCTTTCTCATCTATGGTTCTCATTTGAACTGCACCATTATCAAAATGCTTTTCCACTTTGTAAGGTCCCAACCATCTTGTCATCATCTTGCTTATGAAATATTTAAACCTTGAATCATACAACAACGCCTAATCTCCTTCTTCAAAGGTATCTTCTTTGATGTTCTTGTCATTCCATACTTTCCTTTGCAGTTGAACTACCTTTGTGAAGAAGTGCTTTCATTCTAAACTCATCCAATCCATTTAGTTGAAGCAACCTCTCTTTTTGGGCATTTGATAGATCTAGATTTAATTCAGCTTCCATTCTTAAAGTATTGAATTCAAACTCCACTGAAAGTAGGCCCTTCTTACCATATATTAATTCATAAGGAGTGAATCTTGTTGTTGTCTTCCAAGCAGTGTTGTAAGCCCAAGTAGCTTCTACCAATTTTTCTGCCCAATATTTTTTTCTGCTTCTCAAAACCTTGGTGAGGATGCTCTCTAAATCTATGTTAGTTACTTCTACTTTTCCATTCACCTGAGGCTGATAGAAATTATAAGCTCTATGCTTAATCTTGTGCTTCCTAAAAGGATTCTCAATGAGGTGAGAGGTGAATTGTGTACCCTGATCAGTGACTATTTCTTTGGGGTACACAAACTTGTAAAACACATTCTCCCTTATAAATTATGGTACTTTCTCCTTGATTTATACCTTCACTGATTTTGTTCCAGCCCAATTTATCAGGTAATCAGTGCAGACTATGATATACTTCTTTTTTCTGGATGGTGGATCGAAAGGTCCAACAAAGTCCATGCCCCACTTGTCAAATGGCTCAAGAGAAACCTAAGGGTGCAAAGGCATCTCATCACTTTGCGTGGGTTTTGCCATCCTTTGGCACTGGTCACACCTGTTGGTGTATCTTCTGGAATCTTGGTGAAGGGTAGGCTAATAGTATCCTGCTTACAAAACTTTGTAACTATTTCTCTTTTCAGTAAAGTGGCCTCCACATTGCCTGTCATGACATTCAAAGATGATATCAAAAAATTATTCCTCCCTCCTACATCTCCTTAGGAATTTATCAGGGCCTAGCTTGAAAAGGTTTCCCCCAATCCATGTTAAAGGGGTGATTTTTCTGATGATTCTGCTCCTCTCCCTGAATGAAAGATTCAGAGGGAGTCTCAAAACAACTAAGTAGTTGGATATATCAGAAAACCATGGTGAGAGCACTGATATAGTAAAACTATGATGTTTGCTCGAGGGGTCTTGACCCAAGTTTGGAGGTTAAGGTTTTCCAACAAAACCCTATACTACTGGCCATTTTGGCAGTGACCTGCTTGCGCAGGTCAAATTCTCACCTGAAGCAGTATGGGTGGGTGCTAGAACTAGGTTTCCGCACCCTGAGAGAGGATAGGTAAGCCAAGCAGAGCTGCGTCTGACTTTCTAATAACCAGATCGCCTATCTCAGACCCGGATCTATAGATCTCCTGTGCACAAGGTCAACTATACTTACTATACTGAAAAAAATCATATACTTCTAAAATAGTAGCGCAGCATTACAGTTATTCTCATAAAATATAACAGAACAGAACCAGATGCAAAAGAAACACTTAACACAGTACTTTCACATCTTAACACAGAATATGCATAACACAACAGCTATCAAAGATTCACATCAATAGTACAAATACATTTAGCTATGCAATAACCTTTCTCATTCATTAATCCTTCAGTTCCTTCTTACAATACCTAAACCCGACCTGCGCACATAGCAGCAGGGTCTGCACACAGAAGGACTTCGGATCTCCGTGCACACAACCAGTAGGAGTCCTTTCCTCAAAACCCAAACAGATCTACTAAGCCTCAATTCGCATCAAGATCTCTTCATCTTCTTATCTTATAATTAAAAATTTCCTTCTATTTATAACAATCTAGCCAAATTTTTCCTATGGTCCACAAACCATGGTTTGCGGACTCTAGGTCTACCCTTCAACCCATTACAATTCTTTCGGGCCTCCTAACCACCCCAAAACCCTGATGCTAGACTAATTATAATAAAAATATATACAAAATTGGACCAGTTTCACAGCTTGTAGGAGACCCTGTTCCAACAGTCCCCCAACACAAGCTTATGACTCATCCTGAGTCACTATGGTGGTGTGGTCTCTACCTGTGCACATAGGGAATTGATGGCTGCAATCATTAGAGGTAACACTTCTTGACTCTAAGTAGCAAAACTCTATGTAATTTCTACAAGCTTCTGGGAGGTCGGTCCTTCAATTGTTGTGGTGACACTCTCTAGTGTCTGAGTGAGTCTCTTGATCATGCCATCTACATTCTACGAAATCAGGAAGGTTGCGGTAGCCCAAGGCTTCATACATTCCGCAATGACATGTTTTTTGCGTCGGAGTTCCTCAATCTCGTCCTAGAGAGCATTTTTGGTCTTCAAATGGGCCAAGCATTGTGCAGGCACCAAGGTGGCCAACGTAGCTTTGACTTGCTCGAAAGCTTCTTCCTTCTGCCATAAGTCCTGATTGATTTTACGGCGGACCAGATCGCATTGCACCTTAGTCCAGAGTTGCATGGCTGACTCTAGCAACTGGGTGCCTTGAGCAATTTTCCCCGAAATAACGTTTCTCGCTTCGGTTACTAGTGTAGTGCACTGGGATCGTACTTCTGGAGGCGATTCAGGCTCCAATTTTGCATGTAAGTTAGTGATTTGTTGCTCCAGCTACGTCTCGACGACATGCATTTCCATCCTAGATGCTTTCAGTGCCGCAGCCAATTTTCCCACTTTAGCTCGAGGTGTGACTGTGACCAGGATCTCGTCTGTAACCTCCGTGCAGAGATGGTGGATCACTGTTTCGAGCTCCGCCTGCTATGAAACGGCAAGAAGAAAATTTGCGGCCTACTGTGTGATGGTCTACTCGGCCATACCAAGCTGTTGGTGTCTTTTCTGGTCGCAATGGTTAATCTCCTGTAATACAGTGTTTTGGAGGCCTTGTAAGGCTTCGTGGGGCAGCTTAGCCAAGTCCAGCTCGATCCCTGTTCTTTCTTGGATCTGAGTTCCTATCAGGGTAGCGCTAGGTACAGAACAAAGATGGCTTTCTTCTATAGCTAGCATTGTACTGCTAGTTATCGAAGGAGTCTATGCCTGGCCGATGTTGGTCTACAGTGTATCTGTTTTTAATTGAAGGGCGCAGAGCTCAGCCAAGATGGTGTCAAGCGCAGCCTTCTGCAGTGATTCTATTGCTACCCACTTATCTTCTGTAGCCATTTTGACTGCGTCCACGATTTGATCGAGGTCACCATAAGTTAGTGTGACCGTCACATCATATTGCGTGTGGTGGGCCCGTTGTTTCTTTCGAGACCATGGTGCTGGCTCACCTGACCGCTTCGTACCATGGGGGGGGGGTGGTATCCCTGTCATACCCTACCTGAGTCTTAGCCGTGATGGTCTGTGGTGGCTGTGAATCCTTTTTCGTGGCTATGTCTGAGCCCGTCTGGTTGGGCTCTGTGGTCCCCCCATGAGTGGCTCTGAAGCCTATTTTCTAGGCAAGCAGCCATAGTGTGATCATCAGGTCAATTTCTTCATCTGCTACCCTATACGAAAATGTCTTCCATGTATTATTGTTAAGGCTGCGGATATGAATATGCTGCATGGTAACTTGGAATGCTGCAACACTTTTGTATTTGTCACATACCGTCGGGGACAGTCGGGGTTGGGAATTTATGGCTACTACCATGTTGCTGCAAAATAGGACCTAGAAAATTTTTTTATCCTCAACACGCTGTGCATCCTTAGAGTCCCATAAATAAGCATACCGAGCTCTTTCACACATCCCTGGGAGGAGCTCCAGGAGTACCGACTCCTCAGGGGTGTCTGTGCTATAAGGAGTAATAACCATGAATAGTATAAGGACGTCCCCTGCTCCTAGGATTCGTGGACATTAGCTAGAAATTCATCGCATAAATATTGAGCCCAATTGAAGGATATTCCCTTCGCACACTGGCTAGCTAACTGAATAACATAGGCGGGGACGATCGCAACCTGGCACTTCCTCATTCGTTTATAGGCTAAGAGCCTAGTACCCATCTGTGTGGCAGGATCATTGATAGTCTGGATCATAAAGCCTCGCTAATTTCGACTCACCTTGTAGGTCTTCCACACAAATGTAGCGGTAGCGGCATCATACTTCTTGCCTACCTTCTTCAGAGGGTGCATCCCTTGCATAGGAAGGCCTGTAATCTTGTGGATCAACGCAGCATCAATAGGGACTCTGTCTCGAATCCATAAGAAGCCATCATTAATTACTGTGAGCAACTGGTGAGCCAACCAATCTATGATGTTGTAATGGCCAAAATGGGGCATCCAGAGCAGATTCAAGAGTCCAGACCCGACCAAGCCACATACCGAGCATTGAGGAATCACTGTGACTCCATCATTTGCACAGATTGTATCGAAGTACAAAGCGGGGGCCAACTTAGGGATGGTTTTAGAGTTCACCAAGTCTTGATCATCAAACTTGACCTCATGGAGCCTTCCATAAGGATCACTGAGGATAGGGACTTCTCCCGGAGTTAGGGGGGTTTCCAGAAATGTGACCAATCCATCTAAGTTTTTTGGCATTCGCGTGGATGGTCTACGTGGGCAAACGAAGGGAGGTAACCAATTTATTGGATTGGTAGGCATAGCACCTTCCTGTGCATCTTGATCCAGAGGTGATGCCGTTGGGGACATGGTGTGCCTCAGAGAGGTCTTAGGCTTCCCAATAGCCCATCTCGCAGCTTTCGAGGCTTTTCCTAAGCCTTGTGCTTTCTCTTTTCCTTTCCTTGTGACCGGCATAGAGGGAACTTCTTCCAATTTAGACTCAACTTCCATTATCTCCTCAACGTCAGGCCTTGTCAGGGCCGGAGGTTCGGTAGGGTTAGTGGCCATCATCCTTATGTGAAAAATGAATCCCAGCCTTGGGTGACTACTATCATATGGAGTAGGTTGACCAGACATGAGAGGGATAGTGCAGATACAGGAAATCTGATTGCTCAATTTCTTCCGAGAGAAGAATGATGAGTGCAAGCTATGCAAGTGAGACGGAACCTCTGGCTGAAATATTCTACTCCTTATATAATACCCACAATCATGCAACAGTAAGGTAAAATTTATCTAAGATGTATCCCCAAAGAAACAGTAAAAAATCCCCAAAAGTTGCTTCATTAAATGCCCGAAGGCTACTCTTTTTCACAGTAACTTTTTCTTTTTACCAATTGTCACCATTCCAACGGCTAGTTTTCGCATCCCCTGTGTGCTTGGCCTATCTTCTACGCTAGGGTCAATCATATGCATCTTCTGTGCATCCTCCCCCAACATAGGCTTGCTTCCTAGGTAACTTATGACCAACGACAAAGTTTCATGACATTCGTTATCCCAAGAGAACCTTACCATCTGTGTAAGTGAGGTTTTAAGAGGGGCTATAGTCAAAGCATATTTCCGAACGAACCTTCTGTAATAACCTACATGGCCAAGGGTTAACCACAGCTATTTTTTTGTTGTAGGGGCTGCTGGATAGATGAGAGTTCTGATTTCTATATCGATGGCTGGTGTGGAGTGCATTTTAGTGCTACTTTCCTGTGGCCAAATCAATTTGGTGCTCGTGTGCAACCCTGAGTTGGAAGTAGCTCGTGGGTCAGCCTGACCTTCTCCTAGGGTTGGGCCGCAGTAGTTGATTATTCATGGCTCCTTAAGGTCCCACGTGGGTAGTTCAGGTGCCATATACAGGTGTGATTTACTCTATGCCATAGTTTCAGTATCCTTCAAAGCTTTTGGTCCTTCGAAGCATAAGGTCAACACAGTGCGACACTCTTCCCAATCCTGGAATGCTTCCTTTTGGGTGTCCCGCCATCATGTAGGTTTCTTAAGCACAGCTAGTTTAATGTCCCATAGCCTTTGTTCCCTAGTGACTGTAGCTTCGAATACTTGTAAGAATTTCTTAAAATTACCCAAGCCGTCAAAGTAAGGTAGGTCCCTTACCTCTGAGGAGACGCAGCGGAAGTCTTTTGTGACCCGAAGACAATGCAGTGCAGAGACACCATGTAACTGGTTCTGCCAATTCTCTATCTCCTCATCAAGATCAGATATGCATTCATTATCCTCCTCCCCACAAAGTGCTTCATCCACTGTTGGGTTGACTGCATCCCGCGCAGTTAACTTATAGATATAGTCCACATCTTCCTCCTTGGGTACTAGTTCAGTGTAGCATTTACCTTCCATAGGTTCTAATGGTACTATCACCCTTGTATCATTATTTTCAAACACCATGCTTCTCTTTTTTAAGTTAATTATACCACCCATGTCGACGGCCCAATCCAATCCTAGTAGTGCAGGGAAGGGGTCCGCATCTTCTACAATCTGAATGACTTCAAAGTCAGCCTTGACCTTAACCCCTATGATATCTACCATAATCCCTGATAGCCTCCCTAAAGCTACGATCTTTTGCTGATTAGCCATGTGTAGCTGGATAGTGGACCATTCCAACTTTGGTTCACCCATTCATTGCCAAGTTTGTTTAGGTAATACATTGGCATCCGATCCGAGGTCCAAAATAACCAGGTCCATCTCGTAATCATCAATCTGTGCCATTAGTAACATCTCCCTCCCAGTGAGTTTCTTATATCTGTATAGTTTGTGCACATCCTTAATATCGGGGGACACAGTGGGGTGCGTCACATAGCTATCTATTAATTCCTGAAGATTCTACATAACTTTTGGGTTGCGCAGCAACTTCATACATGCCTACAAGAAAGGTTTGACCTCCTCATCTTCCTTAAGGTTTGCAGGGAGTAGGGACGTAGATGACTCTGTCCCGATAAAGTCCTTGAGAGTGGCTATAAACGTTTCCCTTTCTTTGTCTAGGTCCAGCCCTTCTAGTTTTCTAACTGCCTTGTGGATCAGAGGTTCAGTTTCAAACTTCTCCCCACTCCCTCTAGTAGCCAATCCACTATGAATAACAACATTTATGCTTGGATCCTTATCCCGCAGCTCAATCTTAACCCTCTGCACATTTTATATAGATCGTAGCTGCTTCTCTTATATTTTTACATACTAAGATTGGACAGTCTTCAAGCGTATGGTCCAACTGTCTACAGTACCTACAGAACTATATTATAGGGTTCAGAAAATCCCTCGCAAAGTGCTCTGTGTCTACATAGTTATAGCATATCAATTGCCCCCGGCCCCAACCTGCACTTCCACTTTGGCCTCCTCCCATGCTTCTGGAGGGGGAGCAGCCCATGCCTGCAGGGGTTTTTGGTGATGTGGGGTCTGATTGTACACTATACAAGTTCCCCCGATCTATCATTAGATCATAGGTTCGACAGTTCTACTCATCATGCCCTACTAAACGATAGAACTGGCACCATTGTTGCTTCCACTCTGGGACGTATGTGCCCAGACAGGGGCTGTGGTTTATATCATGCAGCCCTGCTATGCATCAATCCTCACACCATAACGCAGGTCCACTTTGGCCTAGTCATACTGGGCTGGGTCCTTCGATTGATCTAGGGCGCATCGGACTAGGTCCTCCTATTTGCAGGTAGTCTGTCAGCAGCGAGCACAGATCCTTCATATGTCTTGATACTTGACATTGCATGCACCATAGATCTGTGCTAGATTCCCTCCCTCGTTCCTTTTGCAGGTCCTAAATCTTCATGTGCATTTACCTGAGCTGCTCCTAAATCTACTGTACTCCTAACGAAGTATCTTCTCTGGGCATAGCTTCTAGTTTCATAGTAGCTTCCAAAGCTTTATCCTGTGATTCAAAATTCTGGTGACCCATAGGTATGCGCAGGTGAGGTAGCATCATAGTGATGAACCACTCCGTATGCTGTCTGTCATCATAATTAAATTCTCCTTCTCTGATAGCTTTCTTTAGCCGCTAATCAGCTTCCCATATAGACTCATTCGCTCCTTTCTTGAAATCTTTCACGTCTAATATGATCTACGAATAGGGCTTGGGCTTTAGGAATTGTTGTTTCAGAGCATCCTTAATATATTGAATAGATTCACTTCGGTTTTGAGATATGTATCACAAATACCATTCCAGAGCTCTTCCTTCAAAGGATAGGGATAAATGCGCCCTCTTCATAGTATCGCTTGCCACATTTTACACAATCCATACCGAGCCTATAAGAAACGAAAATCAGTCCATCTCCTCATCTCCCACACCTTTGAAGGTGGGTAAATTCAAGTGCGCTGCCATATCTTCTTCTGGCAAGTTTTCGGACAAGTTTTGACCCTTACTTGATCCTGAAGTTGGTGTAGCTAGTGGGTTTTGTATAGTTGTTCCTTCTACCGGGCTATAGGCAAATCTATCCCCTTCTTTCATACCTACTCTGCTTTTCTCCTCAGCCTTCCAATACATTTCTTGGCATTACCCTACCCCCTTCTCAAAATGCTCCCGGTCCCAGCAACGAAACCATTTGTTGGCTCAAGGGGTCCCAACCCAAGTTTGGAGGTTAAGGTTTGCCAACAAACCCCTATACTACTAGCCCTTTCGGCAGTGACCTACTTGCACAGGTCAAAGTCTCACCCGAAGTAGTACAGGTGGGTGCTGGAACCAGGTTTCCACACCCTGAGAGGGATAGGTAAGACAAGAAGAGCTGCATCTGGCTTTATAATAACCAGATTTCCTATCTCAGAGCCAGATCTATAGATCTCCTATGTGCAAGGTCAACTATACTTACTGTTCTCAACAAATCATATACTTCTAAAACAATAGTGCAACATTATAGTTATTCTCATAAAACATAAAAGAACATAACCAGATGCAAAACAAACACTTAACACAATACTTTCATAGCTTAAAAAAGAATATGCATAACACAACAACTATCAAAGCTTCGCATCAACAGTACAAATAGATTTAGCTACGTAACAACCTTTCTCATTCATTAATTCTTCAGTTCCTTCTTACAATACCCAAACCCGACCTACGCGCACACAACCAACAGGAGTCCTTTCCCCAAAACCCAAACAAATCTACTAAGCCTCAATTCTCATCAAGATCTCTTCATCTGCTTATCTTATAATTCAAAATGTCCCTCTATTTATAACAATCTAGCCTAATATTTTCTATGGTCTGCAAATCGTGGTTTGCGGACTCTAGGTCTACCCTTTGACCCATTACAATGCTTTTGGGCCTTTGACCCACCCCAAAACCTCTATAATAGACTAATTATAATAAAAAATATACAATATCGGACCAGTTTCGTAGCTTGTAGGAGACCCTATTCCAACAGTCCCCCAACACAATCTTGTGACTCGTCCTGAGACACTGTGGTGGTGCGGTCTCTACCTGCAGACATAGGGCATTGATGGCTCTGATCATCAGAGGTAACACTTCTTGAATCTGAGCATCAACACTCTGTGCAATGTCTACAAGATTCTGGGAGGTCGGTCCTTCAGTTTCCACGGTGACACTCTTTAGTGTCGGAGTGAGTCGCTTGATCGTGGCATCTACATTCTACGAAATCTGGAGGGCTACGGCAGCCCAAGGCTTTAGACATTCCGCAATGACATGATTTTTGCACCGGAGTTCCTTAATTTCATCCCGGAGAGCATTGCTGGACTTCAAACGGGCCAAGCGTTGTGTAGGCACCAAGGTTGCCAGTGTAGCTTTGACCTGCTCGAAAGCTTCTTCCTTCTGTTGTAAGTCCTAATTGATTTTACAGAGGACCAGTTCAAACTGGACCTTAGTCCAAAGTTGCATGGCTGACTCTAGCAACTAGGTTCCTTGAGCAATCTGCCCTGAAATAACGTCCGTCACTTTGGTTACTAGTGCAGCGCGCTGAGCTCGTACTTCCAGAGGCATTTTGAGCTGCAATTTGGCCTGTAAATCGGTGATTTGTTGCTCCAGCTGCGTCTTGACAACGTGCATTTCCATCCTAGATGCTTTCAGTGCCGTAACCAATTTTTCCACTTTAACCCGAGGCGTGGCCGCGGCCGGGATCTCGTCTGTAACCTCCGTACAGAGTTGGTGGATCACTATGTCAAGCTTTTCCTGCTGTGAAACGGCAGCAGCAAATCTGCGGCCTACTGCATGATGGTCTTCTTAGCTGTACCAAGTTGTTGGTGTATTTTATAGTTGCGATGGTTAATCTCCTGGAATACAACATTGTGGAGGCCTTGTAAGGCTTCTTGGGGTAGCTCTTCTTGGGGTAGCTTAGCCAAGTCTGGATCCCTGTTCTTGCTTGGATCTAAGTTCCTATTAGGGCAGCGCTAGGTATAGAATAGAGATGGATTTCTTCCATAGCTAGCGCTATACTCCTAGTTCCCAAAGGATTCCATGCCTGGCCGACGCTGGTCTTCAGCTTATCTGTTTTCAACTGAAGCACGGCCTTCTGTTGTGTTTCTATGGATGCCCACTTATCTTTTGTAGCCATCGTGACTGTGTCCTCGATTTTCTCAAGGTCAACCTTAGTTAGTGTGACTGTCGCATCATATTGCATACGGTGGGCCCGCTATTTCTTTCGGGACCCTAGTGCAGGGTCACCTGACCGCTTCATACCATGGGGGGGGGGGGTGGTATCCCTGTCATACCCTACCTAAGTCTTCGCCATAGTGGTCTATTGTAGCTGTGAATCCTTTTTCATGGCTATTTCTAAGGCTGTCTAGCTGGGCTCCATGGTCCCCCCACGAGTGGCTATGAGGCCTATTTTCCAGGTAGGGGTCCATAGCATGATCATCAGGTCAATTTCTTCATGTGCTACCATATACAAAAGTGTCGTCCATGTCCTATTGTTGAGGCTGCAGATCTAAATATGGTGCATGGTAACTTGGAATGCTACAACACTTTTGTATTTTTCATATACCGTCGGGGATATTTGGGGTTGGGAATTTATGGCTACTCCCACGCTGCTCTGGAAGAGGACCCAAAAAACTTTGTTATCCTCAACGCATTGCACATCCATAGAGTCCCATAAATGAACATACCAAGCTCCTTCACACATCCCTGGGAGGAGCTCATGGAGAACCGACTCTTCAGGGGTGTCCCAAGCGACCAGTGCTATAAGAAGTAATAACCATGAATAGCAGAAGGACGTCCCCTGCTCCTGGGATTCACAGACATTAGCCAGAAATTCATCGCATAAATATTGAGCCCAATTGAAGGAGACTCCCTTTGCACACTGGCTGGCTAACTGAATAACATAGGCAGGTATGGTCACAACCTGGCACTTCCTCATTAGCTTATAGGCTAAGAGCCTAGTACCCATATATGTAGTAGGATCATTGATAGTCTGGATCACAAAGCTTCACTGATTTCAACTCACCTTATAGGTCTTCCACACAAATGTAGTGGTAGCAGTATCATACTTCTTTCCTACCTTCTCCAGAGGGTGTGGCCCTTGCATAGGAAGGCCTGTAATCTTGTGGATCAATGCAGCATCAATAAGGACTCTGTCTCAAATCCGTAAGCAGTCATCGTGAATTAGGGTGAGCAACTAGTGAGCCAATCGATCTGTGACGTTGTAATGGCCAAAATGGGGCATCTGGAGAAGATTCAAGTGTCCAGACCCAGCCAAGACACATAACCAATGCTGAGGAACCACTGTGACTCCATCATTTGCATGGATCGTATCTAATTACAATGAGGGGGCCAACTCAGGGAGGGTTTCAGAGTCCGCCAAGTCGTGATCATCCAAATTGACCTCATGGAGTTTTCCACAAGGATCACTGAGGACAGGGACTTCTCCTAGGGTTAAGGGGGTTTCCAGATAGGTGACTAAGCCATCCAAGTTTTTTGGCATTCATGTGGATAGTCTATGTGGGCGAATGAAGGGAGGTAACCAATTGATCAGATTGGCAAGCAGAGCACCTTCTTGTGCATCTTGATCTAGAGGTGATGCCAGCGGGGACTTGGCGTGCCTCGGAGAGGTCTTAGGCTTCCCGGTAGCCCATCTCGCAACTTTCAGGGCTTTTCCTGAGCCTTGTGATTTCTCTTTTTCTTTCCTTGTGACCGGCATAGAGGGAACTTCTTCCAGTTTAGACTCAACTTCCATTATCTCCTCAACGTCAGGCCCTGTCGAGGCCGAAGGTTCGACAAGGTAGTGGCTGTCATCCTTGCGTGAAAAATGAATCCCAACACTAGGTGACTACTATCAGATGGAGCAGGTTGACCAGACATGAGAGGGATAGTGCAGATACGGGAAATATAATTGCTCAATTTCTTCTGAGAGAAGAATGATGAGTGGAAGATATACAAGTGAGACAGAACCTTTGGTTGAACTATCTGCTCCTTCTATAATACCCACAATCGTGCAATGGTAAGGTAAAATTTATCTAATATGTATCCCCCAGGAAACGGTAAAAAAGCCCCAAAATTTTCTTCATTAAATTCCCGGAGGCCACTCCTTTTAACGGTAACTTTTTCTTTTTACCAATTGTCATCGTTCCAATGGCTAGTTTTCGCATCCCCTGTGTGCTTAGCCTATCTGCTACACTAGGTTCAATCATCTGCATCTTCTGCACATCCTCCCCCAACACAAGCTTGCTTCCTAGGTAACTTATGACCAACAACAAAGTTTCCTGACATTCGTTATCCCAACAGAACCTTACCGTCCATGTAAGTGAGGTTGTAAGAGGGGCTATAGTCAAAGAAAATTTCCGATCAAACCTTCTTAATAAATTGCATGGCCAAGGGTTAACCGCAGTTGTTTTTTTGTTGTAGGGGCTGTCGGATAGATGAGAGCTCTGATTTTTGTACCAATAGTTGGTGTGGAGTGTATTTTAGTGCTACTTTCCCTTGGACGAATCAATTTGGTGCCCGTACGCAACCCTGAGTTGGAAGTAGCTCATGGGTCGTCCTGACCTTCTCTTGGGGTTAGGCCACAGTAGTTGATTATTCCTGCCTCCTTTAGGTCCGACATGGGTATTTCAGGTGCCATAGACAGGTGTGATTTACTCCATTCCATCATGTCAATATCATGTAGAGCTGCTGGTCCTTTGAAGCATAGGGTCAACATACTGCGACACTATTCCCAATCCTGGAATCCTTCCTTCTGGGTGTCCCACCATCGTGTAGGTTTCTTACGCATGGCTATTTTAATGGCCCATATCCTTTATTCCCTTGGGACCGTAGCTTCGAATACTCGTAATAATTCCTTAACATTACCCGAGCTGTCAAAGTAAGGTAGGTCCCTTACCTCTAAGGAGACGCAGCAGAAGTATTTTATGACCTGAAGACAACGCAGTGTAGAGACACCATGTAACTGGTTCTGCCAATTCTCTATCTCCTCATCGGGATTAGATAAGCATTCATTATCCTCCTCCCCGCAAAGTAATTCATCCACTGTTGGGTTGACCGCGTCCCGCGTAGTTAACTTATAGATATAGTCCAAATCTTCCTCCTTGGGTACTGGTTCAATGTAGCATTTACCTTCCACAGGGACTAATGTTACTATCACCCTTGTATCGCTATTTTCGAACACCATGCTTCTCTTTTTTAAGTTAATGATACCACCCATGTTGATGGCCCAATCCTATCCTAGTAGCATAGGGTACGAGTCTGCATCTTCTATAATCTGAATGACTTCAAGGTCAACCCAGACCTTAACCCCTGCGATATCTACCATAATCCCTCATATCCTCCCTAAAGGTATGATATTTTGTTGATTAGCCATGCGTAGCTGGATAGTGGACCATTCCAAATTTGTTTTTCCCATTCATTGCCAAGTTTTTTTAGGTAATACATTGGCATCCGATCCGAGGTCCAAAATAACTCAGTCCATCTCGTACTCGTAGATCTATGCCATTAGTCGCATCTCCCTCCTAGTGTGTTTCTTATATCTGTATAGTTTGTGTACATCCTTAATATCGGAGGACACAATAGGGTGCATCGCATAGCTATCTATTAATGCCTGAAGATTTTGCACAGCTTTTGGGTTGCGCAGCAACTTCATACATGCCTGCAAGAAAGGTTTGACCTCCTCATCAGCCTTAAGGTTCACAAGGAGCAAGGATGTAGATGCCTCTGTCCCGATAAAGTCCCTGCGAGTGGCTATAAACATTTCTCTTTATTTCTCTAGGTCCAACCCTTCTTGTTTACTAACTATCTTGCGGACCAGAGGTTCAGTTTCAACCTTCTCCCCAGTCCCTCTAGTAGCCAATCCATAGTGCGTAACAAAATTTACGCTTAGATCCTTATCCCGCAACTCAGTCTTAACCCTCTATACATTCTGTGTAGGTGGTAGCAGCTTCTCCCATATTTTTGCTATCAAGACTAGACAGTCTTGAAGCGTATGGTCCAGCTATCTGTAGTACCTGCAGGACTATCTCGTAGGGTTTAGACAATCCCTTGCAAAGTGCCATGTGTCTCCATAGTTATAGCAGATTAATTGCCCCCGACCCCGACCTGCACTACCACTTCGGCCTCCTCCCTTGCTTCCAGAGGGAGAGCCGCCCATGGTTGTGCAGGTTTTTGGTGACGCAGGGTCTGACTGTACCCTATACAAGTTCCCCTGATCTATCATTAGATCATAGGTTCTAGAGTTCTGCTCATCATGCCCTACTGACTGACATAACCGACACCATTGTTGCTTCCGCTCTGAGACGTATGCGCCCAGACGGGGGTAGTGGTTTGTATCATGTAGCCCTACTATGTAGCAATCCTCACACCATAACGAAGGTCTTCTTGGGCCTAGTTGTACTGGGCTAGGTCCTCTGCTTGATTCAGGGTGCATCGAACTAGGTCCTCCTGTTTGCAGGTAGTCTATTGGTAGCGGGCAAAGATCCTTCGTATGTCTTGATACTCGACATCGTATGCACCATAGATCAATGCTAGCTTCCCTCCCTCATTCCTTTCGTAGGTCCTGAATCTCCATGTGCATTGCCCCGAGCTACTCCTAAATCTGCTGTACTCCTAATGAAGTATCTTCTTTGGGAATAGCTTTTAGCTTCATAGCAGCTTCTAAAGCTTTGTCCTGTGATTCGAAATTCTAGTGACCCATAGGTATGCACAGGTGAGGTAGCAGCATAGCGATGAACCACTATGTATGCTGTCTATCATCATATTTAAATTCTCCTTCTCTGATAGCTTTCTTTAGGCACTGATCAGCTTCCCATACAGACTCGGTCATTCCTTGTTTGAAATCTTTCACATCTGCTACGATCTGCGAATAGGACTTAGGCTTTCGAAATTTTTGTTTTAGAGCATCTTTAATATCTTGAATATATGTGCTTCTGTTTTGAGATATGTATTGCATATACCAGTCCAGAGCTCTTCCTTTGAAGGCCGGGGATAACTGCGCCCTCTTCACAGTATCGCTTGCCACATTTTGTGCAGTCCATACCGAGTCTGCAACAAACCAAAATCATTCCATGTTCTCATCTCCCGCACCTTTGAAGGTGGGTAAATTCAAGTGTGGCACCATATCTTATTATGGTGGGTTTTCGGACAAGGTTTTACCCTTACGTGGTCCTGAAGGCGGTGTAGCTAGTGGGTTTTGCACAACTATTCCTTCTACCAGGATATAAATAGATCTATCCTCTTCTTTCATACCTACTCTACTTTTTTCCTCAGCCTTCCAATAATTTTCTTGGCATTACCCAACCCCCTTCTCAAAATGCTCTCGGTCCCTGCAATGAAACCATTCGTTGGCTCGAGGGGTCCTGACCCAGGTTCGGAGGTTAAGTTTTGCCCACAAACCCCTATACTACTGGCCTTTTTAGCAGTGACCTACTTGCGAAGGTTAAAGTTTCACCCGAAGCAGTATGGGTGGGTGCTGGAACCAAGTTTCCTCACCCTGAGAGAGGATAGGTAAGCCAAGCAGAGTTGCGTCCGACTTTATAATAACCAAATCACCTATCTTAGACTCGGATCTATAGATCTCTTGTGTGCAAGGCCAACTATACTTACTATACTCAACAAATCATATACTTCTAAAATAGTAGTGCAGCATTACAGTTATTCTCATAAAACATAACAGAACAAAACTAGATGCAAAAGAAACACTTAACATAGTACTTTCGCAGCTTAACACAGAATATGCATAACACAACAGCTTTCAAAGATTCACATCAACAATACAAATGCATTTAGCTACGTAACAACCTTTCTCATTCATTAATCCTTCAGTTCCTTCTTACAATACCAAAACCCGACCTGCACACATAGTATCAGGGTCCGCATACAGCGGACTTGGGATCTCCGCACACACAGCTAGTAGGAGTCCTTTCCCCAAAACCCAAACAGATCTACTAAGCCTCAATTCGCATCAAGATCTCTTCACCTTCTTATCTTATAATTCAAAATGTCCCTCTATTTATAACAATCTAGCCTAATCTTTCCTATGGTCCGCAAACCATGGTTTGTAGACTCTAGGTCTACCCTTTGACCCATTACAATGCTTTCGGGCCTTTGACCCACCCCAAAACCCCTGCGCTAGACTAATTATAATAAAAAATATACAAAATTAGACTAGTTTTGCAGCTTGTAGGAGACCCTGTTCCAACATATGCTCATCTACAAGCTGGTCATCCACTATTCATTCTTCACCTACAGGTAGAGCTAATCTGGAAAAAAAATCTGCAACAACATTCTCCTTTCCAGGTTTATCAACAATATTCAATTAAAATTGTTGCAAAAGTAAAAAAAATCTAATTATCCTAGCATTAACATCCATTTTTTTCATTAAATACTTGATGGTTGCATGGTCAGTGTGAGCAAAGGTCTGATATCCAGTTACATAATTCCTAAATTTGTTCAAAGCATGGAAAATTGCTAACATCTCCTTCTCAGTAATATTATAATAGTATAATTCAGTTCTACTTTGGAAAAGTTCTTGCTGATGAAATAAATGGCATAAGGGATTTTATCCTCTAATTGTCCTAAAGCCGCCCCTAAATATTTTTTGGATGCATCAGATTGGATGTGGAAAGGCAGAGTCCAATTTGGACTTTGGAGGATGGTGGTAGTAGTCAACTTTCCCTTAATGAGCTCAAAAGCCTCTTGAAAATGACCAGACCAAATAAACTCAGAATCCTTGGCCAAAAACGAAAATAATGGCAAGGCCATCTTGCTCAAATATTTTATGAACCTTCTATAGTAACCATCTAAGCCTAATAAACGCCTGACATATTTCTAATTTTGAGGAGTAGGAACCCTTTTGATAATAGTGATTTTGTTTAGGTATACCTATATTCCTACTTAGGATATGTAGTGTCATAATACAACCCATGCTTTCTTCAGGAATTCACACTTTTCTAGGCTTAAGGAGAGATGCATCTCAATGCACCTTCTTAGTACTTTACCAAAATTGGAGAGAGCTCCTTCGAAGTCATCCCCATATGGTGTGAAATCATCCATGTAGATTTCGACAGAGTCATGGACTAACTCAGAAAATATGCTCAGGACAACTCTTTGGAAGGTAGCTGGGCCATTGCACAACCCAAAGGGTAGGACTCTATAAGAAAAGTTACTCCAAGGGCAAGTGAAAGTAGTCTTATCCTGGTCTTTAGGGCTAATTTGAATCTGATTGTACCCATCGAACCCATCTAAGAAAAAAAACAACTTCTTCCCCACAAGGCCATCCAGGACTTGGTGTTTAAAGGGAAAAGGGAAATGGTATTTCTTGGTGGCTTTGTTAAGTTCTCGATAATCAACCCAAATTCACCACTTCCTATTCTTCTTTGGGACTGGGACAAGAGGAGATACCCACCCACTGTCATATATAGGATATATGAACCCTACATCCAATAGTTTCTATACCTCTTCTTTGACCATGTCCTTTAGAGCCGGGTTCATCCTTCTTTGGGGTTGTCTTATGGGCTTGCATCCTTCTTTGATGTAAATATGATGTTTTCAAACTGAAGTATGCAACCCCTTTCATGTCCTCGTAATCCCAAGAAAACACTTCTATATTCTCTTTAAAAATATCACATGGCTGCTTCTCTTCTTCATTCGAGAGGTTTGGGTTGATTTTCAGAGATCTGGATGGGCCAAACTCAATAGCCTTGGTGGATCCAGTGGTTGACTCAACTAAGTTCACTTCCATCCAAGGTTGGATTTCAGACTCTTTGACTAAGGTTTTGATAGTGGAGGACTGGTTTTGAATGGCATGGTCGATGAGTTCATCTTCATCAAGCTGCCCCCCTCTAAGAATAACATCTATGGTACACATGAGGGAAGTGTTATATAACTCATATTCTTCATCCTCCAACCATATAGGGAGATCATGATAAATGTGTTGGCAATATGATGTAGAGTGTTGTCCTTGATGGCAACCCACTGAATGAAGATGAATACATAAAAGTGTTGACATGTGTTGTCCTTGATGGCAAACCACCTGATGAAGTTATTCTTGACCTGATGGACTTGGTAATGATGTTTGTAAGCAATATGATGCTGAGTGTTGTCCTTGAATGGCAACCCACTTGATGAAGATGATGACAACTTACTTGATGAAGTTGTGCTTGATAGAATATGTCTTGATGAACTAAATCTGATGTATCTACAGTGAGTACAGAAGGCAATGAAGAAAGGAATTCAGCATGTGCTAAATCTATGGTGAAAAGAGTATGTTTCAAGGCATACGCGGATCTGTCTTGGAGAAGTCGCGTATGCACGCGGGAAACAACGTGTTAAGTCACGTATGGGCAAAAGCGCTCAAAAAGTGCAAAACCAGGGGTAACCACCATGATATTGACCCATTGTATTGGGTAATGATTCATCTAAATGACCCCATCCAGGAATACCATCGAAAGTAATGTAGTTTTGGCTCATGGTATTGAAAAAGGGGCTCATGTTATTGAAAAAGGGTAAAACTATTTAAAGAGAAGAAATTCATTGTGCAAATCATGAGAGTGGGGGCAAGATGTCTAAGCTTGAATGAATACTTCACTCTGAAGTATATCTAAATGGAAAGGGTTACAGTTGAATGATAGATCTGAATGTATGATGCACCAATGATGAAGAAGGGGATCTAGATCTGAAATGTACTTGTATTTGCTAGATCTGTTTATGGAATGATTAGATCTGAGATGAGGCGAACATCTGTTTGAAGTAAAGGGTAAAAATCTGTGTGATGTATCTGTTCTAAAGAATTGCAATGACCTAAATGTCTGAAGAACCATACGCTTGTTTGCCGTAGAGGAAGTGCGTATATGCACGGCTTAGCTGAAGAGAAAGCGTGTATGCGCAATGAAATTAGATCTGTAATATGTACAGAAGTATACGCTGGTTTATGTGAACGGAAGCACGTATATACACGACATCAGTGAAAGGAAAGCGCGTATGCAAACTAGGGTTTGCTGAAGTCTGTGGTAAGAAATGTCTAACCTATTCTGCTGGTTTACTAATATCTGACAGTGAGTTATATGTATCAGTTTCATGTTTGACTGTGCTTAAAAGTATGGAGTGGGTCAAGTCTGAAAATATGATGAAACGAGGCCTGCAAGTTGTGTTCTATTGAATTTGTTGGATCCAGTGTGAAAATTGATGAAACGTGGTCCATAGAGGTACTGAGGGTTGTAGCCTTCAGTCAGGGGGTTGTAGCTCCCTTCCAGGAGAGGCTAGTAAACGAGATCAGGGGGTCGTAGCTCCCTTCCAGGAGAGGCTGGTAAACGAGTCAGGGGGTTGGAGCTCCCTTCCAGGAGAGGCTGGTAAACGAGCGCAGGTGGGTGCCTGCGTGCTGGTAGGAGTCTGTGCCAGCACATATGTTGTAAGATGTTTTCTCTATAATAAAATATTGAAGGCTGAGCAACTGCAGCGGTGGTTTTCTCCCGACTTGGGTTTCCACCTAAAATCCCGGTGTTCATGTGTGATGCTTATGTGTGATGGTTTATTCTGTTCTTACTACACATGTTTACTGTTTATAGAACATCTAATGAATGAATGATGGAATGATATAAGTGAAGAATTAATGGCATAATTAGATCTCTGTGTATACGTGAGTTTTATGAAGGATATCCGCGTGTATACGCTAGTTGGCTTCAGCAAAGTAGCGTATGGGTTTTGGAGCATGAAAAAGTAAAAGTTTTGAATATGCAGTAAATACTGATTCACCCCCCCCTCTCAGTATTTTTCCCAACAATTGGTATCAAAGCAGGTCCTTCTGCAGAAGCTTGATCGCTTGAAGGAGATCCGTCGCAATGGGAAGTCATGAAGGAGTAATGTCTATAAAGCCACCTCTATTCAATGGAAGCAATCTGATATTCTGGAAGATACGAACAAAAGCATATCTGCAAAGTCTTGGTGCAGATGTATGGGCAATCGTGGAAGAAGGTTATCAATACCCGGCAAGTATTCCTACTGATGCAGCTGAAAGGAAGAAGTATGAAATCAATGCCAAAGCAGTGAATGTCTTATTAGGAAGCATGTCCGAATCAGAATTTGCTAAAGTGATGCAGCTACATTCAGCAAAAGAAATATGGGACAAAATCATTCTAAGCTATGAAGGAGACACAAAGGTAAAAAGTGCAAAACTCCAAACTCTCAGAATTGAATATGAAAATTTAAGGATGCATAGTGATGAAAGTATTGCCAGCTTCTTTCTTCGTCTAGATGATATTGTGAATCAAATGAGAAATTTGGGTGAAACCATAACTGATACTACTCTGGTGGAAAAAGTCTTAAGATCCTTGACTTCAACATTTGACTCTAAAGTTTCAGCTATTGAAGAAAGGCAAGATCTGCAAACTCTCACTATTGTTCAATTACATGGTATTCTGACTGCTTTTGAAATGATACAAGGAGGTCCTTCCCAAATTAGAGAAGCTACTTTTAAGGTATCTGCAAAAGGAAAAGAAAAGGAAGTTGTCAAAGAACCCAGCTATATATCCGAAGAAGAAGAAGATAATTTCGTGAGAAAACTCCAACTAGGTACTGGAAGATTCAAAGGTAAGCTTCCTTTCAAATGTTTTGAGTGTGGAAAAGTTGGTCACTATGCTGCTAAATGTCCTTATAGAGAAAAACATGGTAAAGGGAAACAATTTGAAAAGAGGAAGGGTTATTATGCAAATGAAGATGATGATGAAGTGTCCAGTGAAGATGAAGAAGATTCTGACCATGATCTGAAAGTACTCATGGCAAAGAAGCAAAAGAAGAAGGCTACTTGAAACAAGAAGATATCTCAGAAAACTTGTATAGCAGAAATTGAAGAAGATGAATCAGATAGTGATTGGGGTCCTTGTAATACTCTTCTTTGTGCAAACAATAGTGAAGATAGTGAAAGTAAAGTTGTGGATCTAGAAGAAGCTATCAAGATCAAAGTTGAAGAACAACAAAAGGAAATTGATAAGAAAGATTCTATCTACAAAGAGATGATCTCTAAAATGAAAGAACAAATAGAAATGCTGAATGGACAGATGGACAAGTATCAAAGGTTTCATACTTATGCATCCAATCGAATTAAAGATCTAGAAGCAGAAATCAACGATCTAAATGCAGATCTCGAAAAATCAAGCAAGAAGAATGAAGGACTTGAAGCTGCAATCATCTCTCTACAAGTAGATCTTGAAGCATCAAGTAAGAAGAATGAGAAACCTCTACAACCATTTGAAAAGGAAGGCCTTGAAGCAGAAATCATCTCTCTCAAAGAAGATCTGGAAAAATAAAATAAGAAGAATGAAGAGCTGCAACAAACATGTGAAGAAAACGAAAATTGGTTGAAAGAAGAGATTCTAAATCTGAAGGATCAAGTAGAAGATGGAAGAAGGAAAGAAGAAAGCTTGACAAAGCAATGTCAAGCCTTGGAGGTTGAGGTAAACATTATCAAAGGTAAATTAGAAGAAAAGGTTAAAATTTTGAGGTTTCAAGATCGCACTAACATTTTGGACAATATTCTGAGTAATCAAAGGTCTCCTGCTATCAAACTTGGTCTTGGTTTCCATGAAACTGTTAAAGAAGAATCTAGCTCACAAGGAAGTGCTAAAAATTCAGAGGATGTCAATGTAAAACCTGAAGTGTTGAAAGAAACAAAAGTTCAACCAACAATGATGAAATTTCAAAGGAAATCAGTCAATAAAGTTGAATGCGTTAAATGTCATAATTATGGGCATGTTGCAGCAAATTGCAGGAGCAGATCATTTCAGCCTCAATCAAACAGTTCCTACATAGAAAGGTACTCTGGTTTCTTCAAGGGATATTATTTTTCATGTAACAAGTATGGACATAAAGCAGCTGATTGTAAAAGGAGGAAGATTAGAAATACTCATTGTGATTCTTATGCTTATTTCTCTGGACACATGAGATGTTATTCTTGTAACAAGTATGGACATGTAGAAAAAGAATTTAGGTTGAATAGATATGAGAAATTGGATAACTTCCAGCACACAAATAGAAAGTTCAAACAAATCTGGAAAAAGAGGGAGGACCGATCAGAAACGTAGGGGATTTTGACCCTACTACAGTCATCCGCTTCTGAAGCTTACTTCTCTGATTGACTACAGGAATGATGTGGGTTACATTATGAGATTTAGTAATCTATCGTCACAGGGGGAGCAATGTATGATGTCTCTCATGATTGATTTGATTATTCTGGTTATATGTATTTCTTACAGAGCATATGATATGAAGAAGACAAGTACAAGAAGTACAAGTTCAGGGGGAGATGAAGGAATGTGAAAAATTTCTATGCTTCACTTTCCATACACGGGTTCTATTAACAAAAGTCGCGTATACACGCGAGTTCCAGTAGACACAGTCACATATGCATTGATGATAAGAGAATTTATATGATAGCTGAAGATCTGGAGCAGAGGTTCAGGGGGAGCATCAGTCTGACTATTAATAACTGTATTATTGACTCAATATCAGCTTAGTTTCTCAGTTCTAAATAATGATGATATGATACATGGTTTCTTATGTTGAAGATTGTGGATGAGTCCTGTTTGTTTTTTGATGAAGAGTATTCATTGTTGAGATGAAAGTCTTATAATTCGGAGATAAGGGCAGTTCATTCAGAGACTGTTGCTGATGACTTACTGATGAACGTATTCAGGTTACACAAGTTAAGAAGGAGCACTGGTTCAGGGGGAGCAGCAGGTTGAATACTAATGATTGCATTGTTGGCAATATGACTGCTTATTCTTTGGTTTTTGTGATACTCATGCTCAAATGATGATGACTTGGTACATGGTTTATTATGATGATATTTTGAGCCCTGGTTGCTGATAAGTATCTTTTGTGCTCACACATGGATGAGTTGGATGTCGTTTGATTCATAAATAAGAATAGATCATGCAGAGTTTGTTACTATGGTTGAGATCTTTTGCCTACATATGTTACTTCATGTTAAATCTTGAAGATCTTGATGATATTGGACCACATGGATGATTGCTTGACACATATTTGAAGATGTTGTTCTGGTATGATAATCTCTCTTGGAAAGATTGTATTGATGCCGCAAAGAATCTGAAGGCTTGGTTACTAATGTGCTTATGCTACAACCGTTGGATGACGCTTGAAGACACAACTACACTGTCCTATCTATCTGTAGTCCAGGGAAGCATTCAAATATCCCAGAAAGAAGCTGAACACTGTCTTTTTCTCACAAGAGGATCAGATCTGGTTAAAATATAGAAGATGGTATTGGATACGTGGGTTTCCTGAAACACAGTCGCGTATATACGCGAGTTCATGCATAGAAAACCGCGTATGTCTGATTGCTGACAATTTTCTGTTTGGACTCAGCTCTCTTCAGCACAGCTGCAGTGCTGTTTGGTATCTCTGATACTGTTTGGTATCTCTGGTGGTGTTCCAGTTCTCATAATTCTATTTCTAATGTTTTGATAAAGATGCCTTGATGATTTGTTGGTGAAAGTGTTCAGGATGCATAAACTAAGGGGGAGCCTTAGTCATATGGAAAGGTTGCTTGGATGCACAGATTCAGGGGGAGCATTAGCTTTGCTGAGTATAATGCATTGTTGGCATTATGATGGTTTTGAAATATGTTCTCTTTCTTGAGGAATTTCTGGTGTTGGTCTTAAAGTTATATTTGTAGTTTGATGAAAAGGTCATGTAGAGATCCATGATGTAAAATTGTAATATTCAGTCATGTAAGGACTTGTCAAATTTGTAAACCCACTTGGTTGGGTAGCTGAGTCAAATATTGTAAACCCACTTGGTTGGGTAGTTGGGTCTCTTATGTAAATCCACTTGGATGGATCTTTGATGTAAGTGTGAGTCATTGGTGATAGGAAATTCATAGAGTCATGTACTTCATTGGAAAATATGTTTGAAGATTCAGCATGAACTCAGGGGGAGCTTGGTCACTTCCGTATATATCAGATCTACAGAATGATTCTTCCACATGAGGAGAAAAGGGGGAGAGTATGTTGCTTTTTGATCCGCCCTTTGCCCTTGATGTCAAAGGGGGAGAGTGACATGGTGTTTGAATGGTGTCAAAAATGGAAAGAGTGACATGGTGTATTGTATTCTTAATGTACCTATCTGTTGTGGTAACCAAACACCATCGTGGTTGCCATCAAGTCCAAAGGGGGAGATTGTTGGCAATATGATGCAGAGTGTTGTCCTTGATGGCAACCCACTGAATGAAGATGAAGACATAAAAATGTTGACATGTGTTGTCCTTGATGGCAAACCAACTGATGAAGTTATTCTTGACCTGATGGACTTGGTAATGATGTTTGTTAGCAATATGATGCTGAGTGTTGTCCTTGAATGGAAACCCACTTGATGAAGATGATGACAACTTACTTGATGAAGTTGTGCTTGATACAATATTTCTTGATGAACTAAATCTGATGTATCTACAGTGAGTACAGAAGGCAATGAAGAAATGAATTAAGCATGTGCTAAATCTATGGTGAAAAGAGTATGTTTCAAGGCATACGTGGATCTCTCTAGGAGAAGTCGCGTATGCACGCGGGAAACAACGTGTTAAGTCGCGTATTGGAAAAAGCGCTCAAAAAGTGGAAAACCAGGGGTAACCACCATGGTATTGACCCATTGTATTGGGTAATGATTCGTCTAAATGACCCCATCCAGGAATACCATCGAAAGTAATGTAGTTTTGGCTCATGGTATTGAAAAAGGGGCTCATGGTATTGAAAAAGGGTAAAACTATTTAAAGAGAAGAAATTCATTGTGCAAATCATGAGAGTGGGGGCAAGATGTCTGAGCTTGAATGAATACTTCACTCTGAAGTATATCTGAATGGAAAGGGTTACAGTTGAATGATAGATCTGAATGTATGATACACCAATGATGAAGAAGGGGATCTAGATCTGAAATGTACTTGTATTTGCTAGATCTGTTTATGGAATGATTAGATCCAAGATGAGGCGAACATCTGTCTGAAGTAAAGGGTAAAAATCTGTGTGATGTATCTGTTCTGAAGAATTGCAATGAACTAAATGTCTGAAGAACCATACGCTTGTTTGCCGCAGAGGAAGCGCATATATACGCGGCTTAGCTGAAGAGAAAGCGCGTATGCGCAATGAAATTAGATATGTAATATGTACAGAAGTATACGCTGGTTTATGTGAACGGAAGCGCGTATATATGCGACATCAATGAAAGGAAAGCGCGTATGCAAACTAGGGTTTGCTGAAGTCTGTGGTAAGAAATGTCTGACCTGTTCTGCTGGTTTACTGATATCTGACAGTGATTTATATGTATCAGTTTCATGTTTGACTGTGCTTAAAAGTATGGAGTGGGTCCAGTCTGAAAATATGATGAAACGAGGCCTTCAAGTTGTGTTCTATTGAAGTTGTTGGATCCAGTGTGAAAATTGATGAAACGTGGTCCATAGAGGTACTGAGGGTTGTAGCCTTCAGTCAGGGGGTTGTAGCTCCCTTCCAGGAGAGGCTGGTAAACGAGATCAGGGGGTCGTAGCTCCCTTCCAGGAGAGGCTGGTAAACGAGTCAGGGGGTTGGAGCTCCCTTCCAGGAGAGGCTGGTAAACGAGCGCAGGTGGGTGCCTGCGTGCTGGTCAAGTCTGCGCCAGCACATATGTTGTAAGATGTTTTCTCTATAATAAAATATTGAAGGCCGAGCAACTGCAGCGGTGGTTTTCTCCCGATTTGGGTTTCCACCTAAAAATCCTGGTGTTCATGTGTGATGCTTTGTGTGATGGTTTATTCTGTTCTTACTGCACATGTTTACTGTTTATAGAACATCTAATGAATGAATGATGGAATGATATAAGTGAAGAACTAATGGCATAATTAGATCTCCGTGTATACGCGAGTTTTATGAAGGATATCCGCGTGTATACGCTAGTTGGCTTTAGCAAAGTAGCGTATGGGTTTTAGAGCATGAAAAAGTAAATTTTTTTTGAATATGCAAGAGAATATCGCATTCACCCCCCCCCCCCCCTCTCAGTATTTTTCCCAACACAATGGAAGGCTGGGCTGGAGGATATAACACTAGTAGTTTAGACACGGACCCATTTTTGATAGTCATTCTTCTTGCCCGACAATTAATATAAGCATATACAGTGGTTAACCAAGGTCTCCCTAAGATGAGGGGGTAACCATTAAACTTGGTTTTTGGTTTCAGTTTCAGGAAATTTGTAGGATACTCCCAAGAGTCAATGGTAACCATAACATCCTCAAAAATTGCTTTTAGAATTACTGTGGATCGATCTGCAAGTTGTAGAATTGTTATGGTTTTCCTTAGAGTCCCTTGGAGGTTAAGTTTAAACATAGTTTCCTTGGTCATGATATTGATGGATGCCCCTATATAAATCAGAGTTTTGGGGACTATGACACCATCTATATGCACATCAACAACTAGACTACCAGGGTCTATGTACTTTGGAAATACCACCTTCCCTAGCATTGAGTCAGACAGTTGTTCTACCACATTGATGGTGGGGGTATCTCTCTTCCTTCTCCCAGGTTTCTTGAAGAAATTTTCTTTGATGAGCCTATTGTAGATAGGGACATGCTAAATGGCCTGGAGAAGTGGTATCTTTAAACACAAATTTTCCAATTCTCTGAGGAGTTCAGTCTCCTCTGGGGTGTGATGACTAGGGTGGATCAAGCGCTTAGGAAAAGTAGGTTGTTAGATCTGAGTGTTACCTTCTTCCTTTTCCTCCTCAACCTCTACAGGTGGAGCTGGAGGATGATTGTTTTGGAGTATTCTCCCCGACCTAATATTAGCCTCCTGTATCTCCACAACATAAGCTAGGTAGGATGTTTCTCCACTAGGTGTCTATTTTTCTGGTTTAGATTGGGTTGTGCAGGTATAAGTAGGCTAGGTGGAGCAGCATGAGTGAGATGAGGTTGAGGTTGGGATGGAGGAATTAGAGCAAGTGGTTGACTTTGTTGAGGCATCCACCCTTGGGATCGATTGTTCCACTGAGGTTGTTGTGGAGAATACTACTGAAATGGTTGGCTTAATGGTGGAGGATGATATGAAGGGTTGTAAGGCCAAGTAGGCGGTGTAGACTAGAATGGAGGAGTGGGGGTGTACCAAGGTTGCATGGGTGCACTCTAATTGTTGTGATAGTAAGAGTAAGGTGCACCTTGCATACCTTGTTGATATAGCCGAGGGCCTTGAGGCATACTCTGGTTGATGAAACAAAGCTACTCTGGCATTGATTCCTCACCTTGATATAAAACCTTAACTTTGAGTAAGGAAGGACACTTTTCTATGGCATGATTCTCCTCACAGACTAATCAAACCTCTATGACATTTAGTGGACATTCATTTCTTAGCTGCTTTTTGGTACATATAGGACAAAATATGGCCAGGGCTCTCTCTACTTTGTCTTTCTTCCTTTTGACTTGCATTGTGTCGATTTGAAAAGTAAAGGTGTGCAACATCTCACTCTTGAAGTCCTCTAGCATGTTTCCAATCTCAGGTTTTATGAAGGTGGAAGAGGAAGGGGTATTGGATGTGTTTTTGTTAGCTTTTCCCTTCTTCCTAAATGCCCTAGAATGGTTCCGGAAGAATTTTTATATTGTTTCATAAGGTAGTTGGTAGATATCTCCTCCTGATAGATCATTCAAGGTTTCTATCATCTCTTCACTAATCCCTAGAAGAAGTACATGCTTAAGTGATGCAGGATCAAGAGTATAGTGGGATCTCTTGTAGTTTAATTGAAACCTCCCTTCATAGTCCTCTAGGGATTCATGAGGTCCTAGAGTCATCTTAAATATTTCATCCTTAGTTTCCTTGGAACTACAATAGTCTCTGTATTTTTTCTTGAAGGTCTCTTCCATCTATTCCTAGGTAGTGATGCTATCCGTAGGAAGACCCATGAACCAGCACAAGGCTGCATACTTAAAGTCGGATGGGAATAGCTTCATCTTCTAATCATCATAGGTGTAGTCATAAGTCCTACAAAAAATGACAAATTCGAACATGAATGTGTCAGGGTCCTCAGAGGTAAGTCCATGAAAGTGTGGAAGAGCTGAGGGGCTAATGTTTTTCATCTTAGTTTCCCTATATGCCTCTCTTATGGGAAAGGCTCTCTAGATCTCAGCCATGGTTAAAATAGGTGAAGAAGGTCCCTCAGTTGAAAAAAGGTATTCTTATTCTTCACCAATAGGTTCCTTAGAGTATTCAGAAGGCTCTCTTATAGGGGGTTCAATATCATTGCCACTGAAGAGGAGTGAAGGGTGGCTAGGAGGTGATGTGGGGGTTTTAGATAAGATTTTTCTTTGAGTATTCCTACTCCTATGAGGCATGAAAGTCATATCTTTTTATATTTTTTCAATATTTCTGAAATGACATGAAAATAAAGGAAAATAGAAAAGAATGCTAAAACAAAATCAAAATATATACTAGACACCTCATCAGCAACGATGCCAAAAAGTGGTGAGCCTTGGTATTGCACCAAGAGTGATGCAAATCTCAGGGGATGCCCTACTTTACTTTATCAACCCAGGGTTCATACAAAATTGGAGGTGACAGTGCTATATACACAAAAAAAGCATTATGTTCATGTCATCCTCTTCTACTTTACGAAAGGGTGATATTTCTTAAAATATGATAAAAACTGGAAAGTAAATTGCTGGAAGAAAATGAAATAAAGGAAACTAGCTTAATTTGCAGAAAGGAAATGACGTAAATGAAACTAATTTAATGTGAATAAAGGAAATGATAGAGAGAAACTAAATTAAAATGCTGAAAAGAAATGACAGGAAGGAAACTAAACTAATTTTTTTAAAGGAAACTAATTTAAACCACACTAAACATGGAAAATTGGCTAAACACACCCTACTTGCCTTATGCTCTATCTACCATGCTTCTATCCATGTAGCTAAGCTATCCATGACTTAATTCTAATTGAAAAAGTGTTGATTTTCATCTTGGAGAAGAAAGGGTTGAAGGTGCTAATGGAGGGATAAACACATGAAACCAGGCTTAGAAGTGGAAAGAGCGGGTTTAAACCTCATGAAAGCTTTATCATGGCACAAAAGATGCTTTGGAGTGGAATAATTTGAAAAGTGCGATGTCAGAGTTGCGATGGAGGACAAAAGTGCAATATGCAATATTGTAATCGCAATATTGCAAATTTAGAGGGATAACGGAAGTGTTGATCGGGAGAGTGAGCGAAATGAAAAATGCGATGAGGTAAAAATTGTGAAGTACGACGGGGTAAAAACTACGATTTACGATTTGCGATGTGGTAAAATTTGCAAAGTGCGAAATGAAATATCACAGTTTGCAATATCGCAAAGTTTGAGGGGTAGCGGAAGTGTTGTCTAGGAAAAGTTTCGAAGTGTGAAACGCATTGGGCGAAGTGGGGGTGGGACCGGTGGAAGAGTATGGGGTGATATCACAATTGGTAGATAGGAGTGATAAGTGTTAAAGGAAAAAAATAAAAAGTGTGATTTTCAAAGTGTGATGGGGAAAAAACTGCGAAGTGCGAAATGCAAAGAGATAAAAACTGCGAAGTGTGAAATGCAACATCGCAATCACAATATCACAAATTTGGAGGGATAGCGGAAGTGTTGTTCAAGAAAATTTTGCGAAGTGCGATGGCTGACGTGGCAGTGGGACTGATGACGGAGTACGATAACAATATCGTAGTCAGTGAAAAGGAGAGGCAAGTCATAAAGGAAAAGGGAAAACGATGCGAAGTGTGATGTGAAATGTTGCAGAGTTATGAAAATCGGTGAAAAGGAGTGGTAAGTCTTAAATAAAATGGGAAAACGATGTGAAGTGTGACATGTGATGTGGAAGAGTTATCAAAATCGGCGAAAAGGAGTGCTAAGTCTTAAATAAAAAAGGGAAAATGATGCGAAGTGTGAAATGTGATAGCGGTAATTTCGAGGAGGAAATGCGGACATCGAATTTCAATGGTTTTCCAGAATTTTGTGTTAAAAAGGGTAGGGAAACCATGACCAATAAGAACAAAGGAATAAGGTGGGATGGATATTCTAAGTTTTTTGAGGGATAAAAGGTGGGCAGAGAATTTTCAAATAAGAGGAAAAGGAGGGGAATGGAGGTGTAAAAATAGTGTTTAGGCCCGTGAAGACAGAGATGGAAAATGAAGTAGTGAAGGTGCCACAAAGCTGCTCTAAGGTTTTAGAAATAATTCATACAAACAACTCTATTGATCTATGCACGAAAAACAAACAAATGCATGAAAATAATATGTAAAGGAAGAATGAAAATGGTAATGCAACTCTACTTCTAATCTCAGAAACAATGAATAGAAATAAGTTTTTGGGTCTGTGGGAAGGTTCACAGTCCTCGAGCTCTATTGACATAGATGAGAAGGGGGTCTTGATCCACAGATTTTTTGTTTTTATCTCTATTATGTTACTCGCAAGAAAATGAAACCTACAACAACACACTGAAAGAAAAACTAAACAACAATTTGAAACATAAACGAAATTATCAGAAGCAGTGCTAATGAAATGATAGAAAGTAGATAACGAATACAACAGAGAGGTCGAGGCACATGGATTGGGCCCTAACCCATGATCCTAGCTCTCCGAGACTTAAATTAGTGAAATGAAAGCAGTTTGCTCATAACATAAAAGAATAACCTCATAAATTTATGAAACTTTGATCACTAAGTAAAATAATAAAAAGCTCCATATCTTGCAACAAAGTTCCAACTAGAATTGACCCCTTCCTAGCTCTATCTCTACTCTATTTATTCTATAGGGAAGCTGCCAACAACCCCCTAGAAAATAGTGATTGAGTCCACTTGACTCCAAGTAAACAGAGATTGAGTGCACTCCTCTTTGAGTTGCTTGGCTACCTCTAGAATTCGAATTGATGGAGAGAATCCTTGGGGATACTTTGGCTGATTTTGGAATTTGAATTTCTGGAGAGTATATTTTGGATCCTTTGGCTGCTTTCGAGAGTTAAGGAGGGTGGAAAATCCTCCCATAATTTCACCTTGTTGTCTCCTTCAAGTCTTTATGATAAAATCCTTATAAAAATTCTTAATATTTCATGATTTTCTACACTCAACCTCATATTAGGCACTCAGAGTATGTTAGCCTTGACCACCACCTATACTAGTGTCATAAAACTAAATAATAATAAAAATGCAAGAAAAAGAGATCTAAGAAGGAAAAAAGGTTACCATTAACCCCTCCAAATATGTCTAATGATGGATCTCATCAGTGTTTGTGTGGTGGTTAGCTTATTGTATCAAGTAGTTTTTCTCTGGGGTTATGTATTCTTGAAGGATATCTATTGCCTTCCATGACCCACAGTTGGATAATTTGATAATTGGTTTGTAGGGGTTTGTTTGTCTTAATAAATTCCAAGCAGTGAATTATTTGGGAGGGTTTGGCATTTTTGAGTCAATGGTTAATTGTTTTTCTTCTTGGATTGTGTCTCTATACCTTGTGAATCCCTCAGTCAAGATTGTTGGTGACCCTTTGGTTTGTTTGGGGAGTTTATATGCATTAATTTCCCTCGTGTGCTTTGTAATTCGTTGTGATTCTATGCGGTTAATTGGTGCTCTTCGTTCAGTTTCAATATGCCCTGTGCCATGCAATTCTCTCTCTCTTCCCTCATTTAAGAGAATTTTGGCCAGAAAATGGGGGAGTCTTTCTCTTTTTCAGGTGTTGATGGAGGGTAAGGAGCCTCTAAGCTCTAGTTAGGCTGGATGAATCGGTGGTAGCTTTGGTTGGGCAACTTTAGGGGCTTGTGGTGGTCGAGGCGATTCATAGGTGGGCTGAGGTCAGTGAACCATGGGGAGAATGAATCAGGGTAGAGTGATACGTAGAGGTGACACTAGAAGTTAGAGTGAGGTCTATCAGCTTGGGCATGGGGTGACTGTGGGTAGAATTTGTTGTTTTGAGAATTGTCGGGATCCAGTTCAGTCTGTATTGAACCACCTGGAAAATTTTCAAAGGGATCGGAAGGCAGAACATGTAGAGCTCATTTCTACACTGTTAAGGTCCTATAACAATAGGATTCATAATTTTTAATTGACTTTGATTAGTCTTGTAAATATGTACATACTTTTCTTTCTGCAAATTGTTTTCCCATATTAAAAAAAAAAAATGTAAAGAGGGTAAAATTCCTAAAAGAAAAATCAAAGGACTTGAAAGAAAAAAATATCAAAAAGAATATAAAAATGGATACCAAAACAAAAAGAGATAAAAATAAAACATGAAAGTGATGCAAATCCAAATTTCACTACTATTTACTTTTACTACAAAATAAAGATTGTGTGCAGCTTCTTAAAATGCCACAATCCATGAAGGTCAAATTGCTTAATATTGAACTTTCGTGCTTGAAATTTTATGTTGTTAGATAGAGAATAAATATCTAGCCAAACAGTTTAATCATGGTAGATCAGTAGTTAGATAGAGAATAATAAGGAGCTCAATAGCTTAATCTGAGCCCTTGGAATAAATAAGGATAGAATTAGTTATTTTGATTTTTTAAAATAAAAATGAATAAGGGTTCGGAAGCTCAAATGCACCCATGAAAAAGAAGTAAAAATGTTAGTGTAGCAGATGGATAGGAAGAAAGCAATTTTCACAAGTATGGACATTAGAAAAGTGGTCATTTCATTTATTAATTTCCCTTCAAAAAATCATTTCCCTTGTACAAATACCTTCTCCCCCTTCATTTTTCCCTTTTCCCTTTTCCCCCTTGCAAAAAGCCCTTTCCTAAGTGAAAAACACATTTTTACTTAAGAAAAGTGAAACCCCTTTATTAATTCCATTTTCATTAAAAAATACCCCAAAAAAAAAAAAAAAAATACCTTCATCCTAAGTATTTCTTAAAAAAATGTTATGTCGGGTCCCACAGTAAAAAGAAATCTATTCCCAATAGTAGTTTTAAAAGCTAAACTTAATCTATTATCCACATCCCACAATTACATTTCATTACTAACATTTTAACCTAATGTATTAAATCCCCTTATAAACCTTCACCTCGTATTAATATAATTCCTTTATATATCATTCCCCACCCATTATTTTTATTTAAACTATGGTTTAATATTCCCATATGTTATATAATCCCAGACCCTTTTTATTATCCCTGCCTTTTATAACATTACATTTACCTTAACCTTATAGGTTAATATATTAAAACCCCGCTTATATACATTGGTCCCACTTGATTTAACCACATTGATTACATGATAATAAAACCTGTCCATTTAATATATCTAACCAATAGCATATCATATGCCTCGGGCCCCACACCTATTTGATCTTGCAACTCCATCACATCATCCTAGTCGTCCGCCCTTCACCCACCAAATATGACTATCATTATCTCCTATCGTGCATCCAATAACACGATAGTTAACACACTCCAAGCCTTGCGAAAAGCGTGGTTTGCGGAGTATCCTTCCTCGCTACGTGGTTGATTTTTATTGGATCACATTGCCACAAACATTACCACTAACCACTTCTGGAGCCTGCGAAAACCACTGAGTGGTTTTCTCCCCGGCGCACAAACCACCTGTTCATTTGAAATGACCACCCATTAATGAAAACACTATTTGGTTTAAAATGCATATAACTGAAAAATTGTGCCTTTTCATCCTTTCTATTACCATTTTCATGCAGACAGAGCTATTTGGACAGAAAATTTTACTGCCGACTCCATTTTTAAGCCAAATTAAAACAAAAATTCAACCATTTTCCACTACAATCATTGTAGAAGTCATCTAAAGCTCTATAAAGACCGACAGAGCCTCAAAAATCCTTCTACTACTTCAGAAACCCTCTGCAGTCAAAATTCTCATTTTTTCCAGGTATTCTTCACAAGCAAATAACTATTCCTTGATCTAAAAGATGTAATACAGCTAATTCAATCATTTAGGAACCTTTTCAAACCTAGAGAAAGGTCATTTCCTTCCTAAAATCTCTTTTTCTGCAAACCTTGAGCATCTTTTCACAGATTCTGAAGCCTTAGACCGTTATAAATCACATAAATTGAATAAATAACACTGTTACCGATGAAATAGGTAACCTGACCTCAAAACGGGAACTCTAGCCCAAAAGGACTCAAAAAACATGAAAAAATACCCCAAAAACAAAAAAAGTATATTCGAGAATGCACTTGGCTTTTTTGAAGGTCAAATTTCAACATCTTATAAAATTATGCTAAAAACAAAATTGTTTCTTGAAAAAAGGATTGAAAAAACACCCTCAAAACAAAACCAGTTGATGTTGGAGTAACAAAAAAAAAATTTGTGTCATATTTTTGACATTTTAAAAAATAGAAATAACATTTTTTAATTTTCAAAATTCAAACATTAAAAAAAACCTAAAATTTTAGAAAAAAATAATTTTAAAAAACATTTTAAAGCTTAAAATTTAAAAATATATAGGAATAAAAAAATAAAAATAAAAACAAAATAAAAATTTTAATTCAAACATTAAAAAAAAACCTAAAATTTAAGAAAAAAAATAAAAAATAAAATTTAAAGATTAAAATTTCAAAATATATAGAAATAAAAAAATAAAAATAAAAACAAAACAAAAATATTAAATTAAAAAAAAAACAAGTTAAAAAAAGAAATTAATTATAAAAAATAAAATATAGAAATTAAATTTAAAAAAGAAAAATAAAATGTTTATTACATTAAAAAATAAATAAATAAATAAATAAATTTTAAAATAAAAAATTAAATTTAAAGAAATATATTAAATTTTAATAAATTTAAAAGTTGAAAAAAAAAATATTTAGAAAAAACTATTGAAATTAAAAGTAAAAAAAATGAAAAATTAATTAAAAATATAAAATGAAAAATAAAATAAAATAAAAATATTATATATATATATATATATATATATATATATATATATATATATATATATTAAAATAACATATTAAATTTAAAAAAAAATATTAAATTCTAATAAATAAATGAATAAACAAATAAATTTTGAAATAAAAAATAAATTTTAAATATATGGAAAAAAAAACATTGTTAAAATGAAAAGTTAAAAAACTTTAAAAATCAATTAAAATTGAAAAATTGAAAAAAAAAAATTAAAAAAAGATATATTAAATAAAAAATAAAATAAAATAAAATAGAAAATTAATTTGAAAATATTAAGTTTAATTAGAAAAAAAAAATCTAATTTTAAATACACAATTTTAATTGAAATAAAAAAAATATAAAATTTTATGTAATTAAAAAAATAATAATAAAAAAATTAAAAATTAAAAAAAATATTAAATTCAAATAAATTAAAAAAAAATACAAAATTTACTAAATTTTAAAAAATTAAATGAAAAAAATAAACATAAAATTTAATAATAAAAAAAAAATATTATGAAAAAAAAACGAATTAAATAAAAAAAAATACAAAATTTAATAAAAATTATTAACAAAATTTAGAAAAAAAAAATTAAAAAGAAAAAAAATTAAAACAAATTAAATTTCAAATATAAAAATTAAATTAAAAATAAATAAATAAAATTTAAATTTTTTGAATTAAAAAAAAAAATTTAAAAAAAATCAAATTAAAAAAAAAATATTAAAAGTTAATAAACTAAAATAAAAAAAAGAATTTTTTGATCGTGGTGGCGCCACCAATCAGCCTCCCATCGAGGTGGCGATAGAGGCTGGCCGCTGGGTGAGAGGCCGATTCCGGAAATCGCCCTCCCGCGGCAAGAGGTCGATTCTGGGAATCGCCCTGAGGCCGATTCCGAGAACCGCCCTGAGGCCGATTCCGAGAATCGCCCTCCCACCGAGGGAGGCCGATTCCTGGAATCGCCCACCCGCCGCGGGAGGCCGATTCCCAGAATCGGCCTCCCGCCGCGGGAGGGCGATTCCCGGAATCGACCTCCCGCCGCGGGAGGGTGATTCTCGGAATCGGCCTACCGTCGTGAGAGGGCGATTCCCAGAATCGGCCTCCTGTCACAGCAGGGCGATTCCTGGAATCGGCCTCAAGGCAATTCCTAGAATCGGCCTCCCTATCGCGGGAGGGCGATTCCCGGAATCGGCCTCCTGCCGTGGGAGGGCGATTCCCGAAATCAACCTCCCACCGCGGGAGGCCGATTCTCGGAATCGCCCGCTCGCCCAGCGGTCGGCCTCCACTGCCACTTGGGTGGGAGGCCGATTGGCGGCGTCACCATGATCAAAAAATTCTTTTTTTTTTTTTTTTTTTTTTCATATATTTTTTTTTTAATTTGATTTTTTTTTTTTAAATTCAAAAAATTTAAATTTTTTTTTTTAAATTCAAATTTTTTATTTTAAATTTAATTTGCTTTTTTTTGTTTTTTTTTTTTTTTTTTTTTTTTTAAAATTTAATATTTTAGATTAATTATTTTTTAAAATTTAAAATTTATTTATTAAATTTATTAAATTTTAATTTAATTTAATTTTTTTTTAAATCTTTTAATTTATTTAGTTTTTCATTTTTAAAATTTTTAAATTGTTTCATTTAAAAAAGAAACAGTAAATTTATGGATATTTGTTTTTTAATTATTTGCACGTGGATTTTTTCATTTTTTTTGTTTTTTAATGATAGTTTTTTTTATTTTAATTCTTTTATTTTAATTTTTTTTCAATTTTAAATTTTGTTTTTTTTTTAATTTGTTTTTTCTGTTAATTTTAAAATTTGTATTTTTTTTCTTATTATTATTATTTTTTTAATTTAAATTTTTAAATTTAATTTTTTCTTTTTTGTATTTTATTTTTTTTATCGAAATTTTAATTTTGTAATTTAAATTATTTTTTAATTTTCTATTTTAATTATTTTTTTTTGTTGATTATATGGTTTTTTTTAATAACTTACAAAAAAATGTTTTTGATGTTTTTTTTTTTGGTTAATTTTTTCTTTTTTTTTCTTTTAAATTATGTCTTTTTTTTCAAATTTTGTCATTTCTTTTGATATAATTTTCGAATTTTTTTGTTTTTTTTGTTTATTTATTTATTTTTGTTTAAATTTTTTATTTTTATGAGTTAATTTTGTTTTTTTACATTTTTTTTTTTTTTTACTATTTATATATATATATATATATATATATATATATATATATATATATATATATATATATATATATTTATCTAAGTTTTGTGTTTTATTACCAGCATGAAAATCACCACTTTAAAAAAAAAGGTTGATGCTACATCAATACGTTTTAAAATTAGCATGAAAATCACCGCTCTAAAAAAAAAAAGTTGATGCTGCATCAATACATTTCAAAATTAGCATGAAAATCACTAACATTTTAAAACAAATATTCATACTTCATAAATAAAAATATTAGAGTGTCAAAAATGTGCTCCAAAAAAAAAAAGGTGATTTTGCATCACCACTTTTCAAAATCAGGTGCTTTTTATGCTACCAAAAAAAAGTAGGTAACAGTGTGGTTACCTATTTCATCAGTAACAGTGTTAAATTGAAGAAGTTTAAGCCTCTATACACTTGAAGAAGCCTATTGTGATCTTCAACCCTTTCCTACAGACCCTAGGCATCCTTTTTTCATAAAATTGGTGTCTTGATATTGTTGTTTGTCATAAAGAGTGCACTACATACCCTAAATATCCTTTTGTAGAGTTCTGAGGTCCTAAAAACTATTTTTTAAAGCTCAGAAATTGAAAATTTCATCAAGTGAACCTTTGTATACCATAGGATAAACCTCTGTTTCATCCTCATTTCTTTTGCAAACTGTTATAATCTTTCTAAGGTGCTCCTATAGGCCTAAATGAATTTTTCTAAGTTTAAAGAGTAATAAAATTGGTAAATCAAGCAAAGCAATGGCTTCCAAAAACATTGTAATTATTAATCCTCTACAACCCCCTATTGTAGATGTAGAGCACATACACTTGGCTAACAGAGACTTCAAGATTACTAACACACTCACAGAGTTTAACCTTCTTGAGCTCCATTATTGGAGCCAAGAAAAATCCATAGACCAAGATGATGAAGTTTTTATTTTGGAGTAAAATTTGCCAAAATATGTTGTTCCACAGACCTTCCAGTGCCCCAAAGTAATTAAACTCTGTAAATCCTTTTATTTCCCTGATTAGAGAGCCAATGATAGTGAACTCTGAAAAATAAGTTCTTTTTACTATTACAGCTGATTCTATCAACCAAATTCTTTAGATCCAATCCATGTCGTATGAAGTTCCTTTGTCCATTGAAACCCTCAATCAGTTATACTTGAATCTAGACTTCCCCAAGGGGTTCCAGATATTCCTGAACTTCATGCATTCTTCTATAGAAATTCCCAAGATAAATCCTCCATACCCTTCTGAAAAATTTTCTGAAAGGATAAGACATATCATCTCCATGTTGTCTTTCATTCTTGGTTATTTTACAGATGAACATGATGATGTTGCAGTACTAGGTTTTTTGTCTACTTTTAGACCTAGTTAGCCTCTTGCTACCATTTTTAATTTTTCGTAGTACCTTGCTGACAATATTCATGAACAGTTGGTCAAAATTCCTTCTGAAGTTGTTTTCAACTGTTCCTCATTCCTATTCCATATGTTTTTATACTTTAAGTCTAAGTTTTCTATAAACCTTCAAAAGCATGATATTGAAGGAAACCCATAGTCAGTCATCTTTTAGACTTACTTGATAAGGAAAGAATCCACTGAATTCACATACACATATTTTATTGGTTCCTTCTTCATCCTATGGTCAATTTGTTGAACAGCAGTAGGCAGCCCAAAATTAGTGAAGAGATTAAGAAGGTCCTACAGTTGTAAGAGCGTAATATAATAGGATATTGGTACTTGTACCAAAATCATACTGAAATAAGAGTATATGGATGAAGTCTTGTTCCATATAAACTTCCCAAATACCTCCCTATGAGGTTGTTTGCCCTTGAATACATAAGGAAAATTCTTAATTCAGATGCAATCAATTTCTTGGTAGCAAAGAAGAAGGCAATTGAAATTGAAAAATCAGGTTTACCCTTTTATCTGTAACAATAAAGATGCAGGTCCAGAGGCTGAAAAGCATTTGCAAGAATTTAAATTTAGTCATAGTTTTCTATGGTATTATGATCCCCTAGGAGTTCTAAGTAAAATGAGAGCTAAGTGCAAGCTCACTCCTTATATACATGAAAAGAAACCTTAGATTAAGAAATTCTCCAACTAGTCTTAATGGTTGGAGAACACTTTGATAGAGGCAGAGAAGAAAGGAGAGACTAGTCAAACTTTGCAAACTCCAGCCCAAGAAGACAAGAACTCAAAGAGAAATGGGGAGGAAGGATCATACACTTCAGAGACTACAACTAAAACTAAATTTAAATTGAGATACAGTAAAAAGCCAAAGTTAAATCCTCCCAATGAAGAAGTGGAAACAATAGAGGTGATTGATACAGAAATAGTAGCAAAGGACAATGCACCTTCTATAATGATTGAAGAAGAAGAACAACGTAAAACTTCAAACACTCATCTTTTTCAGAAGCAACATAGTATTGAAGTTTCTTCATCCAAAAAACCAGTAGAAAAGGAGATGGATATCAAAGAAAGATACAAAGAAATCAAAGCCAGAAATGAAGAAATTAAAACTGAAATATATTCAAAGTATCTGAAACAAACTCTTGGCATCCAGAATAGGCTACTTTCTTCTATTGACTATAAGAATAAAAAGATGTAGATGATATTTCTTCAGCCCATAGTTCAAACTCCCAAGTCATCTTTTAATTAGAAAAATATATATTTTGAAGTCACAGTCCAGGAAATTCATCCTCTGGACCAAATTGATTTTCATAAGAAGTCAGGGGAGATGATTTATTCTACAATGACCACCAAGGCCATGAGTGCACAGAAACTGCAAAACACTCTTGTAAATATCAAATTGGAAAAAGCATCTTCACAGGAAAAAGATACTAGAATTAAATATTTGGAAGAATTAGTAATTGAAGTAGGATATGATCCTAAAAATGTCAAAGTTGTAGAGGAATTAATAAGGAAGAAAAATACAGACATTGCTGCATTGAAGAAGCAACTAAAGCTGCCCCCTACAGAGCATCCTCAAGGAAAGGAAGTCTTACATGATAAAAATCATAAATATGAGATGATGAGTTTCATTATACAGTTGACTTCTCAAATAAATGAAATGGAGATTGAAATGGACAAGTTGGTCCAGGAGAAAGAAGCCAGCAAAGAAACAATCCCTGTCACTGTCATTCATGTAGTTACTATTGTTGTACCTTCCACACTAGAAAAATCACTGGCTCCTATAGTCCCCATGGATACAACATTACTTGTCACTTCATCAACAACTTCAGCAACAGAGTCTTCAATAACAGCAACACAACATTCAGATGAAGAAAGTAAGTTAGTAAAATCTATGCATGACATGTCTTTTCAGACCAATGAGATTAATAGACTTAAGGAACAACTTAAAAGTCTTGAAGATGAAAAAAAACTTGTTAAAATAATGGCTAAGAATGAAGAACAAAGAGCAAACAAATTGAATGAACAATTGAAGAAGTTAGAAAAGGTTCTAGCTTTGAAAGAACCCATGGTACAAGCTAGACAACAACTTTGGGGAAATATCATTGAATTTTTCAATGATATTTATCCATCCATACATGTTATATATGAACATATAGACTTAGTGAAATCAGCAAGAGAAGCTATTCAAATGATCAAAGAAGAGCTTGGTAAGAAACCCAAAGAAGCCCTTGAAATCATCAAGTTCCTTAATTCCAAAAATAGACAAGAACTTGAAGAAATTGGAATTAATGATAGAACAAAAACCATCCTAGAAGTTAGGAAGGTAATTTATAAGAATAATTTGATGGTACAACTAGAGCAGAAATGCCAAAACATGGAGGTTTCCATTACCAGGTTTATGATGAAATTTTATGTCCTAAGGAAAAAAGGCCTTCCAAATTCATTAGTTATCCATGAAAAAATAATGAAGCAGGATGAATATGACAAGAAGATGAGAGAAGTCACCAAGGATTAGGTTAATTTGCCTACCTCACAATGTATTCCAACAGGTAAGGTACTTTACAAGAATTTTGAGAATTTGTTTTACCTACAGCATGAGGTGAAACACCTATTTGTCAACAAACCTACATTCTCAAAGAATACTGAAGCTGATAAGATTTTCAGAAGGATGATGAAGATCAAATTCCTAGAGGTGGAACTTTGGGAAAAAATGACTGATTTACTGTGAAATCAGTTGTTGTAAGCACAAAAGCATTAAAGGTAAAAAAGAGCATGTTGTTTTTACATTCATAGTTATAGTTTTGCAGTTAAAATTAGGACAATAAACAGTGAAAGAGTATCAGTTCAAAGTCAAATTTTAAAGTCGAATAAAAATGGAGATAAGGTTGCGAGTGTGAAATATGCTCAACCACTTCCCTCGTTGAGCAACAACCAAGAGAGAAATCAGCAACAAAGTGAAGACATCAAACAATAATTTCAATAAAAAAAGGGACAACTAGCACTAGTTAGAAAGCTATCACTAACTTCTTGCATGAAGATATTTCTTTTTCCATGAATAATTCCTAAGTTTGTTTTAGGATATTTTGTATGAGTTTTTTCATAAATAATTCCCATTTAGAAGTATTGAGTGTGGATGAATTACTAAACATTTCTATAGTTGTACTATTCTGAAACTAAGGGTGATTGTACCAATTTCGAGGTAGTAGGCTAGATTAAAGAAATAAAGCATCATATTATAGGATTCATGTGTTGGGCCACTACAGTGAAGTATTTTCACTTATTTCTTTTTCAATTTCTTATGTTTTCCACCAATAATTGTATTTTGTTCTAAATCTAAATGATAAATCAAGATTATTATTTCAGAATATGTTAAAAGCACTCTGTCTTGAACTGCTTATCATTTATATCTTTTCCACTGATATCCAGAATAAAGAACCCTCAATTTCTCCCTAATTTCGATTGACCTCTACCTTTTCACTCATTATCCAGATTTGAGAACCCTTGATTGCTCTCTTACCCCGATTGAAACCATTTTCACCATCAGCCTTGAAGATCTGAAGCATCTCAGCTATCTTTCCCTGTAAACATTTGTCTTTAGAACTTGATCCTGATTTGACTGCTTATGACATTGAATCCATTAGCCCAGTGGAATACAAACCTACATCTATCCATCTAAGTGATTTCACCACCAAATCAAATCAAAATCCAAAACCAATTTACCCTACATAACTATCCTAAAATAAACTAAAATCAACAAAGATAAATCATATAGAGAGAGCCCTCTCTAAGCATTAGGAAGTCTAGATCCTAAGGCTTAAAATTAGGTTTGTGGTTACCTCTAATATTCGTTGAAACAAAATAAAAAATCTCACAATTGTTTAGAATTATTGGAGTGATTACATATTGGTGACCATACTGGGGAATAACCAATCCTCAGTGTTTAAAATTAATCTTAAAGGAGATAATTTTACATATATTTTCACCTTAAGATTGTTTTGAACAGTTGTGACTATCTTTTCATAAAAAACTATAATTCTGGCTTTCATAAGAGTCTACTATACCACGTCTAATCCAGATCTGGAACCTGTTGTCATAGTAGATAATCTTGATAGAATTGTAACGAAAAGCAAAAAAGTAGAAAGTTTAGGTAATAAGAATTCATTGATCAAAGAAAATTCTCTTCCAAATAAACTATCAAGTTTACAAGGTATTGAATTTGATTTAAGTTTTGAACAATATTTTTTTAGAACTAAATCAAAAAGTGACTCACATAATAGTGTAATAGATCCTGATTTCACTTCATTTATTGAAAGTAAGAAGGAAAATGTTTCACTTTATTCTAATGAAAAATCCCTATAAGTGTATGATAAACTTGTTGCTATAACTGCAACTTTGATTAAAGAAATTGATGAGGCTTGCCTTCAACATTCATTTGAATTGACTGCTTTATCTGCCTATACCCCTAAGCCTTCTAATAGACATTTAGATGCCAGCCATTTAGAATATATAGGTTCATCCTTGTTTACTACCACTTCATCCGTTATTTCCACAAAACTTCATTCCACAAATTCATTTTTTTCCAAGCAACCTTTTCAACCTAGAGTTTTATTTCCACCCCCAAATAGTTCAAGTTCATCCCCTAGCATTTCTAATACATTTTCCAATACTTCATTCTCATTTCCAAGCACCTCTTCTGGTATTTCAACCACAATTGTAAGTACATCTTCTAATATACCAATCTCATCTTCAAGTTCTTTAACTAAATCTGTAGGTACTTCAAGTTCTTCACCAAGTAATTCAAACTTACCTCCTAGACAAGCTAGAATCCAAGCCATGACTGCCAGATATGCCCCATTGGTCCTACAAGCCCCTCTAAATTCCATGCCCTAAGATTATCAAAGTAGAATCCCTCAATTTGATGAAACCACTCACTACACTGCACAACAACATGTTAATAAAATGACAGACTACTTTGAACAGCATGAAATAGATGATGTAGATGTTCAAATGAGAGTGTTTTCGCAAACTTTAGCTGGTGATGTTCAAACGTGTTTTAAAGGTTTGAATGCTAGTAGTATAGTTGATTTAGTTGTTTTCCATAAGATGTTTCTTAATAGATGGAAGAAGAAGAAGAATTTGTTACAAATTTTGTCTGAATTTGAAAATATAAAAAGAGCACCAAATGAAATAGTTCAGGACTATTGTACAAGATATAATAGTATTTACAATGCAATCCTTGCTAATCTTAAACCTCCTCTAGACTCTACACTGATCAAATTCCCTGATGGATTTGATACATATATGACATGCAAACTAAGAGATAGGAATCCTGAAACCTTAGAGAAGATGCAAAGTAATGTTGTAAGTGTAGAAGCAAACCTGTTAGCGAAGAAAGATAGAATAAGAAATGAAAGGAGAGTGACAGTAAAATAAGAAACATCAACCTCATATCTAAAAATAGAGAGCTTAGCAAAAATATTAGAAATAATGATGGATAGGTTAGACAATATGGAAAGGAAGCCACAGTGGGATAACCAACAGCAAGGACCTTAGATAAGAAATCCCAATTTAAGGAAAATCACTAACATTGGAAAATCTAGAGAATCAACACCTGACCAAACAATAAGACCATCTTTCCAAGAGAACTCTGTTGAAAGTTCTCACCAAAATGAAGATGATCAAGATACCCAGATCAATCTAATGGGAATTCATGATTATAACACCATTTGTTTTACACAAGAAGAACAAGAGTTATATGATTTACAACAGTTACAATTAGAATCTGGTGAATCTTTTGATTACAAGCAAGGTTATGAGTATACAATTAATGAAGTTCATAGGCAATATAACCTTAGGAGCAAGAAAAATGTAGAACCCTCTACTAAGAAATTAGCCCAAACTCAAACTAAGAAAACAACAGAGGTTCCTAAAACTAAAGTTCTGTAAATCCTCCCTAGGGAAACCTAGCAAAACTCTAGTTCAACTCAGAAAATTTCAAGTCCCAAAATTTCACCTAGTCCCAAAATTGTTGATATAACAAATATTGTTAATAAAACATCAAGAGATCCTCAAAAAATTGTTGCTTCCAAGACAACAACTTCTACTAAAACAACAATTTTAGATCCAAAAACATATGTTGTTGATCACCAATCAGTTGATCCTAAAACAACTGCTGAAATATCAAAACCCACCAAAACTTTCACTACATCTCAAACTGTCCCTGAAAAGAAAATTAAAAACAGTAAAACAGTGGAAACACAAATAGAAAATGAAAAACGAACTGTGGAAAAGGAAGATAAACACACCCAAACTACATTTACAAAGGAAGAAATAATTCAATTAGGAAAATCACAAACACCATTCAACATCCAAGCTGAAATTGCCAAATTCAAGATACTAATTCCTTTGACAGAGTTGGTAAAACATGACCTATACAAAACCCATATCACTAAAACTTTAAACATTAATGATGGAGAAGATTCAGTTAATCTAAGTGATGACCAACTAGAACTAATCTTTGGTCCTGAAGTGAATGGAAAACACCAAGAAGGAGGAGTTCCTCCTTTCTACATTGGCCTAATTGTTCATAACCAAATATTACATAATGCAATTCTAGATTCAAGAGGTTCACACAATTTTATGCCAAAAGAAATCATGGAAACCTTGAATTTAGACATCACTAGACCTTATAAAAATATCTTCTCATTTGATTTTAGTAAAGTGAAATGTTTAGGTTTAATCAAAGATTTATGTGTCACTTTAGTTCAATACCCTGGAAAAATCATGATTATGGATATTGTAGTAGCTGACATCCCTCCTAAGTATGGAATGCTGTTATCTCGCTCATGGGGAACTAAATTGCAGGGATCTCTACAACTAGACATGTCTTATGAAACAATATCAGTTTTTGCTCAACCCAAAAAACTTTACAGAGAGACATTAATGAAATACATGGTTACTAGTGTAGAAAGACCTTGAAATTATCCCATTTATTCTACACCTACTAATATGGACTCATTCATTTTATGTAATTCTGATTCTGGTATAGAGAACAATACTGAACTAAAACAAAAAGAGAAATACCCAGATAATGAAAACATTTTTCATGAATCAGTGTGGCATTTAGACTTTGATGGATTAGTTAACAAATTAGGAGCAAAAGCAGGAGTTTGGATACATAACATGGAATAGAACAATTATAAAGGTCATGCCTTTAGATTAAATTTCAAATGTACCAACAACATGGTAGAGTATGAGGCTTTTATTTTAGGATTGAAAATTATCAGAAATTTAGGAGGAAAAGGACTTTCAATCATGGGAGACTCTGATTTAATTGTGAAATAGATTAGAGGATAATATTCTGTATATAATCCTAGATTAAGCCAATATAGAGAAACAATTTTATATTTGATCAAAGAATTGTTCGAATGTGACTTTGTTGTAATTCTTAGAAAAAAAAACATACAAGCACACTGCTTAGCAAATTTTGCTAGTAATTGCAATCTGCCTTTTCAGCCCAATCATCAATATACAACAGAAGTTAAACACAGGCCTACAATACCAGACAATTAAAATATTGGAAAATATTTTCACAAGATGAACAAATCTATCACTTCATGAATGCTGAAGGAGAATTTCATAATTCTAACATAGACATAGATTTTATAGTAGATCAAACCATAGATAGTGAGATTTTTATAAATGTTGTAGATATAAATAATTTAGATTTCACTAAACCCACTAATTTTACTCTAGTATAAATAGATAATTTGGAAAATGTAGAAATAGAAGAATTAGTTGATGATGATTCTGACATTTTAAACCTTAAGAATAAATTTTTACCCAAGGGATTAGCCCCTTTAGAAGATGTTTTTGATTCAAATGATGTTGCAAGAAAGCCAAATATGGAACCATTAAGATCTGACATAGAATAATGCAATATAGGAATAGAACAAAAGCCTAAGATAATAAAACTTTCAAAAGCCTTACCTCAAGAAGAAAAACTAAAATACATAGCTCTGTTTAAGGAATTTTAGGATGTATTTACATGGAGTTATGAAGACTTAAAATCTTATGACACTAGCATAATACAACACAAAATAGCTATAAAAGAAGATAAAAAACCATTCAAACAAAATCTCAGAAGAATTAATCCAGTTTTATTGCCTTTAATTGAAAAAGAGGTTAAGAGAATGTATGAAGCCTAGATGATTGCACCAATCACATATTCTGATTAGGTTTCAAAACTAGTTCCCACTAGGAAAAAGATGGGGGAAATCAGACTGTGTGTTGATTTCCAGAATTTAAACTAAGTGTCCTTAAAAGACAATTACCCTCTCCCCAATATGGATCACCTTTTACAAAGGGTGGTTGGTTCATCTAGGATTTCATTGCTTGATGGATTCTCTGGATATAACTAGATTTTAGTTCAAAAAGAAGACCAACCAAAGACTACATTTACTACTCCTTGGGGTACTTTCATGTATGTGAAAATGCCTTTTGGATTAATGAATGTAGGTGCTACTTTCCAGAGAGCTATGGACATAGATTTTGCTAAAGAAATTCATGATTTTCTTGTGATTTATCTAGATGATGTTACTGTATTTTCAAAGACTGACAAAGAACATCTAGATTATCTCACACAAGTGTTTCTCAAATGCAGGAAATTTGGTATTTCTTTGAATCCTAAAAAGACTCTATTTGGACTTGAAGAAGGTAATTTGTTAGGACATATCATATCTAAAGATGGAATTAGGATAGATATAACAAGAATATAGGCCATTCTTAACATTAGTCATCTTAGGAATATTAAAGAATTGCAGGCTTTCTTACGAAAATTTAATTTTCTCAGAAGATTTATTTCAAAATTAGCAGAATTAATTAGAGAACTAAACAACATGTTCAAAAAAGACTCAGCATTTAAATGGATAGTGGAGGCAAAACAATCCTTTGAATCAATAAAACAGGCCCTTACAAAAACACCAGTCCTAATAAATCCGGATTTCAAAAAATATTTCATTATTTTTTCCTTTGCTTCAGAACATACTATTGTTGTACTGCAGAAAAATGATTAGGGCTATGAGCATCCCATTGCCTTTTTTAGCAAATCACTTAGAGATGCTACTTTGAAATATAACATAATGGAAAAGTAGGAAATAGCATTAGTGAAGGCCATCAAAGACTTTAGAGTATACATCTTGTATTCACATATCATAGCTTATGTTCCAAATGTATTAGTGAAGGAAATTCTGACTCAGAATGGGCTTGATGGTAAAAGAGCTAAGTGGACTGCCACCATTTTGGAATATGACATGGAAATTAAGCCCACCAAACTTATTAAAGGCCAAGGTTTAGCCAAGATCATGGCTGAATCGAACTGTCAGGACTTAGATATTAATTTTATTGCACAATTAGATGATCAAGAAGAGATGGTGACTCTAGAGATCAGTGAAGCCTTTTCAGATTCACCATGGTATGAAGATATCATATTTATCTTACTTAATTTATAAGCTCCTCCTAAATTATCATGAAATAAAGCTAGATTTTTAAAGTTAAAGGCAATGAAATTTTGTATCATAGATAATGCACTGTTTTGGAAATATCATGGTGGCATTTTATTGAATTATTTTCTTCAAGAAGAAGCTGATAAAGTTTTGGAAGAGTTTCATTTAGGTGACTGTGGAGGACACCTTTACTGGAAGTCAACTACAGACGAAATCTTAAAAGTTGGTTTTTACTGGCCTAAAATTTTTGCAGATGTGAAAAAGTATGTGACCTCCTGTCACAAGTGCCAAATATTTGAAGGGAAGAAAACGTTGTTAGCTTTACCCCTTAAACCCATATCAACAGAGATGCCTTTTCAACAATGCGGTCTTGACTTCATTGGTGAAATTCACCCTCCATCCTTAGCCCAACACAAATGGATTTTGGGGAGCCAAAGACTATTTCACCAAGTGGATAGAAGCCATTCCTTCCAGGAAAGCCAGTAATACTGTCATAATCTAATTTTTAGAAAACAATATAATGTCTAGATTTGGATGCCCCAAAAATCTCATTACTGATAATGCAACTTCTTTCAAGTCTAAAAACATGATTGAATTTTGTAATAAATACCACATTACCCTTGGCCATTCCACTTCTTATTACCCTAAAGATCATGGTCTTGTTGAATCCTCCAATAAAATCCTTGTAAATCATCAAGAAACTACTAAAATACAATAAGAAAACCTAGAACAAAATATTAGTCAATGCCTTATGGGCAGATAGACTTACCACAAAGAAATTTATTGGTACATCCCCTTATCAGCTTGTTTATGGAATGGATGGTGTTTTTCCATCCTCTCTAGGAGTACCAGTGATGAAAATAATCCAAGAACTGCAGGTTGAAACCAATGATATCCAGAGAAGGATAAATCAAACCATACACTTGCAGCGAACCAGGGAAGATTTCTATCTCAAGTCTCAAGTTTTTCAAGAGAAGATTAAAAATCTGTTTGACAGGAAAACAAAGGAAGATGATTTTTACATAGGTAAAAAATTTCTTAAGTGGGATTCTGGGAGAGAAAAGAAAGGCAAACATGGGAAATTTGATTTCTTGTGGAAAGGACCTTATGTCATTTATGGTTACAGAGGTAACAATGCATTATTTTTGAAGGATTTGGATGGATCAGATCTTCCAGGTGAACCTATCAATGGTAGAATGATGAAGAATTACTATTCTCCAGAATAATAGTAGTTCACTTTTTTTACTTTACTCATTGTACATAACATTGTAGATTTTAGATTGGATTAGATGTTTTTCTAGAAAATTTGAATCTCGGAGAGAAGGCCCTAAGCTTTTAAGGAAAAAATATCATAAGTATAAATAATGCAAAGCTCAGAAAACAGTTTCAAGGTCAACACAGTCAGATTCAAAGGTTACTAGTCTCAAAGTTCTTGACATTTCACCAGGAAATGCCATCCCCATGTGGAGCCACTGTTAGGGTCCTATAACAATAGGATTCATAATTTTGAATTGACTTTGATTAGTCTTGTAAATATGTACATAATTTTCTTTCTGCAAATTATTTTCCCACATTAGAAAATAAAAAATGTAAAGAGGGTAAAAGTCCTATAAGAAAAATCAAAGGAAGTGAAAAAAAAATATATAAAAGAATATAAAAATGGACCCCAAAACAAAAAGAGATAAAAATAAATCATGAAAGTGATGCAAATCCAAATGCCACTACTATTTATTTTTACTGCAAAATAAATATTATGTGCAGCCTGTTAAAATTCTAGAATCCATGAAGGTCAAATTGCTTAATCTTGACCTTTCATGCTTTAAATTTTATGTTGTTAGATAGAGAATAAAGATCTAGCCAAATAGTTTAATCTTGGAAGATCAATAGTTAGGTAGAGAATAATAAGGAGCTTGACATCTTAATCTGAGCCCTTGGAAGAAATAAGTATAGAATTAGTTAGTTTTTTGTTTTAAAATAAAAATGAATAAGGGTTTACAAGCTCAAATTCACCCATGAAAATGAAGGAAAAATTTTACGGTAGCAGATGGATAGGTAGAAAGTAGTTTTCACAAGCATGGACATCAGAAAAATGGTCATTTCATTTACCAATTTCCCTTCAAAAAATCATTTCCCTTCTAAAAATACCTTCTCCCCCTTCATTTTTCCCTTTTCCCTTTTTCCCCCTTGCAAAAAGCCCTTTCCTAAATGAAAAACACATTTTTACTTAAGAAAAGTAAAACACATTTATTAATTCCATTTTCATTAAAAAGTACCCCCAAAAAAAAAACACAAATATCTTCCTCCTAAGTATTTCTTTAAAGAATGTTATGTCGAGTCCCACAGTAAAAAGAAATATATTCCCAATAGAATTTTAAAAGCTAAACTTTTTCTATTATGCACATCCCACAATTACATTTCATTACTAACATTTTAACCTAATGTATTAAATCCCCTTATAAACCTTTACCTCGTATTAATATAATTCCTTTATATATCATTCCCCACCCATTATTTTTATTTAAACTATGGTTTAATAGTCCCACATGTTATATAATCCCAGACCCTTTTTATTATCCCCACTTATTATAACATTACATTTACCTTAACCTTATAAGTTAATATATTAAAACCTATCTTATATATACTAGTCCCACTTGCTTCAACCACATTGGTTATCTCATAATAAAACCCATCCATTTAATATATCTAACCAATCTCATAGCATATGCCCTAGGATCCACACCTATCTGATCCCTCGACTCCATCACATCATCCTAGCTGTCCGATCGTCACTCGCTAGATCCAACTATAATTATCTCCTATCACACATCTGATAGCACGATAGTTAACACATCCCAAGCCTTGCAAAAATCACAGTTTGCAGAGTATCCCTCCTTGCTACATGGTTGATTCTTATTGGATCGCAACGCCGCAAACATTAGCACTAACCACTTTTGGAGCTCGCGAAAATCACTGGGCAGTTTTCTCCCCGGCGCAAAAACCACTTGTTCAATTGAAATGAGCAGCCATTAATGAAAACACAGTTTGGTTTAAAATGCATATAACTAAAAAATTGTGCCTTTTCATCCTTTCTATTACCATTTTCACACAGATAGAGCTATTTGGACCGAAAAGTCTGCTGCCGACTCCATTTTGAAGCCAAATTGAAACAAAAATCCAACCATCTACTACTACAATCATTGCAGAAGTCATATAAAACTCTATAAAGACTAGCATAGCCTCATAAAGCCTTCTCCCACTTCAGAAACCCTTTGCAATCAAAATTTTCATTTTTTCCAAGTATTCTTCATAAGAAAAGACATATTCACTGATCTAAAATAAGTAATACAGCTAATTGAATCATTTAGGAACCTTTTCAAACCTAAAGAAAGCCCTTTTCCTTCCTAAAAGATATTTTTCTGCAAACCCTGAGCATATTTTCACAAATTCTGAAGCCTTGGATCGTTATAAATCAGAAAAATTCAATAAATTGAAGAATTTTAAGCCTTTTCACACTTGAAGAAGCCTTCTATGACCTTCAACACTTTCCTATAGACCCTAGGCTTCCTTTTTGCATAAAATTGGTGTCTTGAGATTGTTTCTTTCCACAGAGAGTGCACTATAGACCCTAAATATCCTTTTGCAGAGTTCTGAGATTCTAAAAACTGTTTCTAAAAGCTCAGAAATTGAAAATTTGATCAAGTGAACCTTTGCAGACCATAGGATAAACCTCTGTTTCATCCGCATTTCTTCTGCAGACTGTTATAATCTTTCTAAGGTGCTCCTACAGGCCTAAATTAGTTTTTCTAAGTTAAAAGAGTAATAAAAATGATAAATCAAGCAAAGAAACGGCTTCCAAAAACATTGTAAGTGTCACTCCTCTACAAACCCCTATTGTAGATGTAGAGCACATACCCTTGGCTGACAGAGACTTCAAGATTACTAACACAGTCACATAGTTTAACCTTCTTGAGCTCCACTGCTAAAGCCAAGTAAAATCCATATATTAGGTTGATGAAGTTTTTATTTTGGAGTCAAATTTTCCAAAATATGTTGTTCCACAAACCTTCCAATGCCCTAAAGTAATTAGACTCTTTCAATCCTATTATTTCCCTAATCAGAGAGCCATAGTGAACTCTGAAAAAGAATTTATTTTTACTATTACAGCTGATTCTATCAACCAAATGCTTCATATACAATCCATGTCAGATGAAGTTCCTTCATCCATTGAAGCCCTCACTCAGTTATACTTGAATTTGGACGTCCGCAAGAGGTTTAAGATATTCTAGACCTTCAAGCATTCTTCTATAGAAATTCCCAAGATCAATCCTCCATACCCTTCTCCAAAATTTTCTGAAAGGACAAGACATATCATCTCCATGTTGTCTTTCATTCTTGGTTATTTTAAATATGAACATGATGATGTTGCAGTACTAGGTTTTTTGTCTACTTTTACACCTGGTCAGCCTCCTGCTACCATTTTTAATTTTTCCCAGTGCCTTGCTGACAATATTCATGAAAAGTTGGTCAAAATTCCTTTTGAAGTTGTTTTTAAGTATTCCTCATTCCTATTCCATATGTTTTTATACTTTAAGTCTAAGAAGTTTGCTAGAAACCTTCAAAAGCGTGATGTTGAAGGAAAGCCACAGTCAATCATCTTTTGGACTTATTTGATAAGTAAAGAATCCACTAAATTCACATACACAGATTTTATTGATTCCTCCTTCATGCTATGGTCAATTTTTTGAACAACAATAGGAAGCCCAGAATTAGTGAAGAGATTAAGAAGGTCCTATAGTTGTCAGATCATAATAGAACAAGATATTGGTACTTGTACCAAAATCATACTGAAATAAGACTATATGGATCAAGTCTTGTTCCATATAAACTACCAAAATACCTCCCTATGAGGTTTGTTTTCTCTTGAATACATAAGGAAAATTCTTAATTCATATGCATTCAATTTCTTGGCAGCAAAGAAGAAGACAATTCAAATTGAAAAATCAGGTTGGCCCTTTTATCTGTAACAATAGAGATGTAGGTCCATAGGCTGAAAAACATTTGCAGGAATTTAAATTTAGTCATATTTTTCTGTGGTATTATGATCCCATAGGACTTATAAGTAAAATGATAGTTAAGTGAAAACTAACTCATTATATACATGAAAATAAACCAGAGATTGAGAAATTTTCCAACCAATCTTAATGTTTGGAGAAAAATTTGATAGAGGCAAAGAAGAAAGGAGAGACTAGTCAAACTTTGTAAACTCCGGCCCAAGAAGACAAGAACTCAAAGAGAAATGGGGAGGAAGGATCATACATTGCAGAGACTGCAACTGAAATGAAATTTAAATTGAGATACCCTAAAAATCCAAAGTTAAATCCTGTTAATGAAGAAGTGGAAACAATAGAGGTGTTTGATACAAAAATAGCAGCAAAGGACAATGCACCTTCTACAATGATTGAAGAAGAAGAACAACCTACAACTTCAAACACCAACTTATTCAGAAGAAGCACAGTATTGAAGTTTCTTCATACAAAAAACTAGTAGAAAAGGAGATGGATATCAAAGAAATATAGAAAGAAATCAAAGCCAGAAATGAAGAAATTAAAACTGAAATATCTTCTCGGTATCTGAAAAAAACTCTTGGAATCTAGAATTGGCTACTTTCTACCTTTAACTATAAGAATAAAAAGATGCACATGAAATTTCTTCGACCCACAGTTCAAACTCCCAAGTAATCTTCTGATTACAAAAAGAAATATTTTGAAGTCCCAGTCCTAGATATTCATCCTCTGGACCAAATGGAGTTTCATAAGCAGGCAGGCGAGATGATTTATTCTACAATGACCACCAAGTCCTTGAGTGCACAGAAACTGAAAAACACTCTTGTAAATATCAGAGATCAGGTCAAATTGGAAAAAGCATCTTCACAGGCAAAAGATACTAGAATTAAATATTTGGAAGAACTATTAATTGAAGTAGGATATGATCCTAAAAATTTCAAAGTTGCAGAGGAATTGATAAAGAAGAAAAATGTAGACATTGTTGCATTGAAGAAGCAACTAAAGATGCCCCCTACAAAGCATCCTCAGGCAAAGGCAGTCTTACAGGATACAAACCAGAAAGATGAGAATGAGTCTCATTCTACAGTTGAATGCTCAGATAAAGGAAATGGATATTGAATGATCTGAATGGAATGTACTAGTTTTGTTGTGCTAAGTATCCAAATAGTATTTAAATTATGTGCATAAGGTTTACTGAAATTTGCAGGCCAAACAAATGGTTTTATCTTAGTTAAACAAATTTTTTATGTGACGTTAATGAATGTAAATATATTGTATAACACTGTATGACAGTAAATAATAGAGAATAAAGCATCACATATGACAATACTCAACAATTTGATGAAGTAGTTCACCCCTCCTGGGCTACATCTATTGGTCCAACTCCCAATGGTGTGTCCCTCATGTCTTATTGTTCAAAATTGGTAAGTATATGTGAATAAAAGGCTCAAATGGATGTGATCTTTATAAACACAACTTCAGAAAGCTTGAATCAGTCAAGAATTACTATTCATATGTAGGAAATAGAGAATGGATGCTCAATACATTGAAAAACACCATAGTGGCCCTGGTGGCTCTTTGACATATCCTGAAGCTAAACCTACACAAGATCACCTCTAATGGCTCTAAAACCTCTGCCAATATGTTTAGAATGTTGAGAATACCCAAAATTGACTATTCATTCCTCAAAATTGGTCTAAATCACCATCAGTTATGACACAAACAATATTTTTTCCCATCACCCCTAGTAAAACTCCACCAAAATTGGTTGAACTCCAGATAAGTCTGACAATTTAGCAATCAACGCTGAACTTGGAGGTCCACTAGTGGAACCGTTGGTGCATTTGGAGTTAGATTAAATGTTAAGGTGTAGTGTTCACATTTAAATGTCCTTTTAAACCATTGGAGGGACCACCAAACAAAACTGTGTTACATAACCATCACATTAAATGCTAGAGATAGGCATGTGACTGTGTCCACCAGTTGCAGTCGGACTAAACACCGTTGGTTTCCACTAGCTCTCGATTCTTAGCACGAGGTCTCATGGAGTTGGGGCTAGCCTTTAAGGTCTGGCCCCCTTTTGTCGCCAATGGAATTCAAATGCAATGTTAAATCTATGTCGTCAACGTAGGGGTTAAGAACCACCTTACAACCCGAGTGGTTGGGCGTTGCACGGTCAGGAGGGAGGTCTCGCGTTCAAACCTCATTGACTCCAAACAATTTTTCAATGACATTTCATCCTCTAGCCTAGGTCTACGTGGAAGCCTCCAAGCTGGCCACGTGGCACCCACTGATTGGCCCGTAAAACCTTAAAATAAAAATATTTTTTGAAATATATATTTTTTTGAAGTTTTTTTACAAAGTAAAATTGGGTCAAAATGTCATTTTTTGGAATTTACTGGGCCTTTCAAACCTTAATAACTTCTGCATAAGACCTCTATTTTGTGAACCGTTCACAGTGCTAGAATCGTAACAATAAGACCTTTACGGTCGCTTAGGTTGTAAACACTTTTGAGCACTTTCATTTTTTATCATTTTTTAGCAATGAACATGATCTCCTGATCACACCTCCCCATTGGGAATATTTTGGACCCCAAAAGCCTTCAATTACCTGTTCAAAAGATGAGGGTACAACTCCCTCACCTTTTCCACTTCCATCCATCTTGGCTTACTTGGTTTTCTACCCTTGAGTACAATCTGAAGATAATCGACACTTCCTCTTTTAGAAGTGTGTGTCCTCCTATCAAGGATGGCATCCTCCTTGAGCTGTCCAGAAATTCTGGCAAGAAATATTCTATTGATGGTAGCTGAATGTCACTCCCTTGATCAGCAATCAATGGAGGCTCATACAAACGTAAATTTTCCACATTGACAATGGAATAAATTTGCATATACAAAGGCAAGTCAAGTTGAAACGCATTATTACCAACTTGTATAATAATATTGAATGGACCATAACAAATAGGCTTCATCTTTTTACCTTCTCCCTACAACCTTTCTTTGCTAATGTGCAACCATACCTCATCACCTTCTTGGAACTTGTGATCAACTCTATGTTTTTCATGCCTCTCCTTGTATTTTCTTTGAATTTTTTCAAGTTGTTCTTGAAATTGCTGATCAATAAGATGAATTCGCTCAATGAACATGGGAGCTTTGTCAATGTGACTATGCCCATCAATGGCAACATCCTTCTTAAGAATGAAATCTAGAGGTGACTTTGGCAAATACCCAAAGCAGGCTTCAAAAGGTGAATTATTTGTAGAATAGTGCTTGGTCCGGTTGTAAGCATGTTGAATGTAATGAAGATGTTCATCCCATAACTTAGAATGCTTGTTGCAATAACATCTCAAAATATGCACAATGGTTCTGTTCACTACCTTGGTTTGGCCATATGTTTGCGGATGAAAAGCAATACTCTTTTTCAACTTGGTGTCGATCATCTTCCATATATTGGACCAAAAATTCCCAAAAAATTTGGTAACCCTATCACTATCAATAGAAGTAGGAAAACCATAATGAACCCATACATGTTGAAAATATAATTCAGTAGTTTGTTCAATAGTAATAGATTTCTTACATGCCATAAGAGTAGACATCTTGCTGAATCTATCAACTACTACATAAAGATAATCATGCTGCTTTCTAGACGTAGGTAGACCTTCAAAAAATTCCATAGAAACACTTTCCCATGGCCTTGATGGTACCGGTAATGGCGTGTACAACCCAAGCTTCCTATTGCTAGGCTTTCTTGTAGCACATAATGAACAACCTCTAATGAAATGTGAAAAAATATCTACCATGCGAGGCCAATAACAATACCTCTGTAAATGTGCCACCGTTTTTCTTACCCCAAAATATCCAGCAACAAGAGAAGAATGAGCTTCTCTCATGAAACTTAGTCTCTCTCCTTGTGGTATACATAACTTGCCCAAATGGAATAACAAATTGTTATGCATGTGATAATCATTCTCTTCAACTTCATTCCCTTCACTCAAGTTAGCATACACATCCTTAAAATCAACATTAGATGCATACTGTTCTATGTAACTCTCATGTATTATAGAATCATTCTTAAGAAAATTAGAAGCACTAATAATAGGCCTTGAAATCATATCAACAACTTTATTGAAAATACCTTTCCTGTATCTTATTACCAAGTGAAATTGTTGTAGGAAACCCATCCATCTAAAATGATGTGATTGCTGCAATTTACTTTGCGACTGCAAGTACTGTAATGGTTGGTGATCAGTATGTACAACTATCTCTTTACCCATCAAATAATGTTTCAAATTTTTTACACTTTAAACCAACGCATAAAACTCCTTATCATATGTAGGATAATTAACTACAGCACCATTAAATTTCTCATAATGAAAAGCGATAGGCTTACCATGCTGAAAGAGAACTGCACCCATGGAATAATCACGAGCATCGGTCTATATTTTGAATGGCCGTCTCAAGTCCGGTAAAGCAAGGACTGGAGTTGAGCTGATCTTATCTTTCAAATAGTCAAAATATTTCTATTGCTTTCCTCCCCATTGGAAATCACGTTTCACACTTGTCACTGCATGCATAGGAGCTTCTATGGTAGAAAAGTTAGCAAATAAATTTTCTCCAATATTAAGCTGCACCCAAAAAAATTCTTACCTCTGTAATGGATTTGGGAGTAGGAAAATTCACAATGGCTTCTACCTTAGAAGGATCAATTCTCAATGCACCTCCTCCTACAATATATCCCAAATAAACCAAAGGAGTTTTTCCAAATTCACACTTAGACATCTTAAGAAATAATTGTTCTTTCCTCAAAATATCAAGTACTTTCTTAACATGCATGACATGCTCTTCTCTAGTCTTGCTGAAAATCAAGATGTCATATAAGTATAATATAAAAAAATAATCAAGGAATGGATGCAAACCATCATCCATAACACGCATGAAAGTTGTAGGTGCATTACACAAACCAAAAGGCATAACTAGCTACTCAAAGAGTCCTTTTTTGGTTTTGAATGCAGTCTTCCAAATATCACTTTCTACAATTCTAACATGATGGTATCCGCTATGTAATTCTAACTTAGTGAAAAATTTGGAATCTTTCAGCTGATCTAACAAATCATCTATCCTTGGGAATGTGTAACGATTTTTTACCGTAATCTTGTTCAAAGCTCTGAAGTCCACAAACATACGCCAAGTTCCATATTTATTTGGAATCAACACTATCGGTGACCCACATGCTGAAGTGCTTGGTCTTATGAGTCCCTTTTCCAACAAGTCTTTAATTTACCTCTTTATTTCAACATTATCCATGATAGACATGCAGTACATGCCTATGTTTGGAAGAGGACAATCTTGTTGCAACTGAATCTCATGTTGAATCTCCCTTTTAGGAGGAAATCCTGTTAGCTCCTGAAACATCTCACGATGTGCATCAACTACATCATATAAATCTGATTTTAACTCGGTATGGAAATATTCAAATGACTCATGATTCACATTAGCTTTAGGCTTAATCATAAGAAGTACGAAACTCTTACTAGAATTCACTAGTCTTTTTACCTGTCCAACATTTACCATAGAAATGTTTGTCTTCTTGAGATGTGCTCTAACAATAAACTCCTTGCGATATTTGAATAGAAGATACTTGTTCTCATGGTGATAGAATATATCTTTCCTGTCATATAAATAAGGACCTCCCAAAACAATTCCTGTAATATCAAGCGAAACAACATCTAATTCAACTGTGTCAAGAAAATGTGCAGTAATTGCAAAGTGAAATATACACTTCTTTGAAACCTATAAATTTGAAGCCTTACAAATCCAACCAAGTGGATATGGTTTTAGATGTGGAATGGTCTCAAGATTTAGTTTCTTTACTAAGTCTTCAGAGATAAGGTTTGCTTGTGACCCACTATCAAACAATGTGTCAATCTTTGTATGTTTTGAAATAACCCTCGCATGAAACAGTTCAATTCTTTCTTCTTCATTTGGAGCTTGTACATGACAGTTTGAAGTACTAGTACTTGGTTTAGTTTTAGTTTATTTTCCCTTCATGTTCTTCAAACCCATGCCTATAATTTGGGTTTTTTCACCTGAATCATCCCCTAAGTCTTGTTGTGTAGTAGCTGCAGTTTTCTGCTTCCCTTTGTTTTTGTTAAATTGGGTTCTTTTTTCAGGATGTAACTTCCAACAGTTTTTCCCTTCATGGCTTTCTCTTGAAAAAATTTTACAAACCACTTTCTCTCCCTATTTCTTGTTAGATACATTGTTTTTTCCTTTTCCCTTTGAGGTTTTGTCTTTGTTTTTCCCCTTGAAAGGCTTGTTCCTACCCTCTTCAAAAGTGTTTTTTCCTCTAGCCTCTAAATGTGTGGCTTGAACAAAAATCTCATCTAGACTAGTAGGATTGAACATAAGGATAGTATGTATAAGGGAGCTATGTAAGCCTCCTATATAATTTAGCAAAGTTTCTTGACTCTGCAAATTTGACCCTAATAAGAGAGCTCTTCTCCTAAATTCTTGGGTGTAGTCTTCTACATTTTGTCCCTTAAGTTGTCTGAAATTTTTCCAATTCATGATAGCTTTCTGTAAATGAGCTAATGTATACAAATATTTTTTTATTGCAGTAATGAAATCAACCAATGATAAATAATCTTACCATGTTTTTTAATCTCCTCCTTTTCCTTAGCTTCCCACCAAACAAGTGCTGCACCTTCCATTCTCAAAGAAGCTAGCTGAATTTTACTGTCGTCATCATGAAGGTTCTAGATTCTCAAATAAACCTCCAATTTTCTAATCCAATTGTCAAGTTTTTCTGCATTGACTTCACCATTAAACATTGACAATTCAAACTTAACATCAAGTTTTTAAAAAGGAATTTTACCAGTGTTCTTGACTTGTGAGATTGATTCACTGAAGTAGAGGATCATGATGATGACGATGAGGGTGAGAATGGTGGATCTCCAATTCCTCCATTTACCTTCTTTGACTTATCTTCATCTTTATTTCCTCCTGAAGATCCTTCTCCATCCTTTTGAAGTTTATATTCTTCTCCTTCAAGTCTTCCATTCCTTTCTTGGTATAGAACTCTCACCATTTCAGTCATGTCAAGGAATTCTTTCCTAAACACTCTTTCTTCCTCCATGGGATCAAATTCTTCAAGAATTTCTCCTTCTCTTAAAGTCATGCTTATGGTTTCTTCTACTTCTCTTTGAGGTGCAATTTAAGGTGGAGATAATGGCACTCTTTCCCTCCTTCGCTGAGTATTACTTTGAACTCTCACCAATTGACCTTTTCCTCTCTTAAGCTTTAGCCTAGTAAGCATTAAAACTCTTTCAAACTGTTAAACAAATTATTTTCACAAAGGATTAAATAGAGAAAATCCTCTAGCTTAACCTGGCTCTAATACCAACTTGATCTGAATGGAATGTATTAGTTTTGGTGTGCTAAGTATCCAAATAGTAATTAAATTGTGTGCATAAGGTTTACTAAAGTTTGCAAGTGAAACAAATGGTTTTATCTTAGTTAAAAAGATTTGTTATGTGAGGTTAAAGCATTTAAATTTATTTTATAACACTGTAAAATAGTAAATAATAGAGAATAAAGTATCACATATCACAAGACTCAGCAATTTGATGAAGAAATTCACCACTCCTAGGCTACGTCTGCTAGTCGAGCTCCCAATGGCATGTCCCTCATATCTTATTGCTCAAAATTGGTAAGTAAATGTGAATAAAAGACTCAAGTGGCCATTCTCTCTGTAAAAATAGCTTTAGAATGCTTGAATCAGTTGTGATTGACTATTCATATGCAGGAAACAAAGAATGGATGGTTAATACACCAGAAACACCCAAGTGGCCCTAGTGGCTCCTTGACCTCTCCTGAAGCTAAATCTGCACAATATGACCTCTGATGGCTCTGAAACCTCTTCTAATGTGTTCAAAATGTTGAGAATACCCAAAATTTACTATTCGTTCCTCAAAATTGGTCGAAATCCCCATCATTTATGACACAAACAGTCTTTTTTCCCATCACTCATAGTAAAACTCCACCAAAATTGGTTGAACTCCAGATAAGTTCGACAATTTAGCAAACGACGCCAAAATTGGAGGTCTGCCAATGGAAATGTCGGTGGACTGGGAGTTCAATTAAATTTTAAGGTGTAATTTTCATATTTAAAGGTCCACCGAAACCGTTGGAGTGACCATTGAACAAAACCGTGTTACATAACCATCGCATTAAATGTTGTAGATAGGCATGTGACCGCGTCTGCTAGTTGTGGTCAGACTAATAGCCATCAGTTTGCAATGGCTCTTATCTCTTAACGCGCAGTCTCATGGAGTTGGGGCTGGACCTTAGAGGCTTTCCCCCTTTTTCCACTAATGGAATTTAGATGCAATGTTAAATCTATGTCATCGACCTAGGGGTTAAGAACCACCTTGTAGCCAAATTGGTCGAGCACTGCATGGTTAGCCTGGAGGTCCCGCATTCAAACCTTGTCAACTCCTAACAATTTTTCAACGAAATTTAATCCTCTAGCCTACGGCCACATGGCAGCCTCTGGGATGGCCCCATGCCACCCATTGATTGGCCCGTAAAACCTTTTAATAAATTTTTTTTTTGAAATTTTTTTACAAAGTCAAATTAGTTCAAAATGTCATTTTTTTGGATTTTACTGGGCCTTTCAAACCTTAATAACTTCCACATACTATCTCTATTTTGAGAACCATTCATGGCGCCAGAATCACAATGATGAGACCTTTTCGGTCCCTCGGGTTGCAAACACTTTTGAGCAATTTCATTTTTTATCATTTTTTAGCAATGGCCATGATCTCCTGATCATTGAAATGGACAAGTTGGTCTAGGAGAAGGAAGCCAGCAAAGAAATAGTCCCAGTCACTATCATTCTTATAGTTACTACTGTTGTACCTTCCACACTAGAAGAATCACTGGCTCCTACAGTCCCAATCATGGCTACATCATTACCCGTCACTTCATCAACAACTTCAGCAAAAAAGTCTTCAACAATAGCAACACATCATTCAGATGAAATAATTAAGTTAGTAACATATATGCAGGACATGTCTATTTAGACCAATGAGATTAATAGATTTAGGGAACAACTTAAAGGTCTTGAAGATGAAAAGAAACTTCCTAAACTAATGGCTAAGAATGAAGAACAAAGAGCAAACAGATTGAATGAGAAATTGAAAAAGTTAGAAAAGGATCTAACTTTGAAACAACCGATGGCACAAGCCAGGCAACAGTCTTAGGACAATAACATTGAATCTGTTAATAACATATAGACTTAGTCAAATAAGCAAGAGAAGCTATTCAAAATATCAAAGAAGACCTTGGTAAGAAACTTGAAGAAGCCCTTGAAATCATCAAGTTCCTTAATTCCAAAAATAGACAAGAACTTAAAGAAATTGGAATTAATGACAGAAAAAAAAAACCACCCTAGAAGTTATAAAGGTAATTTATAAGAAGAATTTGATGGTACGACTAGAGGAGAAATGCCAAAACATGGAGGTTGCCATTACCAAGTTTATGATGAAATTTGATGTCCTAAGGCAAAAGGGCCTTCCAAATCCATTAGTTATCCATGAAAAACTAATGAAGCAGGATGAATATGACAAGAAAATGAGAGAAGTTGCCAAGGATTGGGCTAATCTACCTACCTCACAAGGTATTCCAATAGGGAAGGTACTTTACAATAATTTTGAGAATTTGTTTTACATAGCAGAGGTGAAACACCTATTTGTCAACAAACCTACATTCTCAAAGTATACTAATGCTGATGAGATTTTCAGAATGATGATGAAGATCAATTTGCTAGAGGCAGAACTTTGGGAGAAAATGACTAATTTACTATGAAATCAGGTTGCTATAAGCACAGAAGCATTAAAGGTAAAACAGAGCATGTTGTTTTTACATTTACAGTTACAGTTTTGTAGTTAAAATCAAGACAGTAAATAGTGAAAGAGTATCAGTTCAAAGTTAAAGTTTAAAGTAAAAAAAAATAGAGATAAGGCTGCTAGTTTGAAATACACTCAACCACTGCGCTCGTTGAGAAACATCCAAGAGATAAATCAGCAACAAAGTGAATACAACAAACAATAATTTCAATAGAAAAGGGACATCTATCATTAGTTAGAAAGTTGCCACTATCTTATTACATGAAAATATTTCTTTTTCCATGAAGAATACCTAAGTTTTTTTTAGGATATTTTGTATGATTTTTTGTACAAATACTTCTCATTTAGAAGTATTGAGTGTGGATGAACTACTGAACATTTCTATAGTTGTACTATTCTGAACCTAAGGGTGATTGTACCAATTTCAAGTCAGCAGACTGGATTAAAGAAATAAAGAATCATATTATAGGATTCATGTGTTGGGCCACTATAGTTAAGTATTTTCACTTGTTTCTTTGTCAATTTCTTATGTTTTCCATCAATACTTGTATGTTGTTCTAAATCTGAATGATAAATCAGGAGTATTATTTTAGAATATGTTCAAAGCACTATGTCTTGAACTTCTTATCATTTATATGTTTTCCACTGCTATCCAAACTAACGAACCCTTAATTTCTCCCTAGTGTCGATTGACCTCTACCTTTTCACTCATTATCCGGATTTGAGAACCCTTAATTTCTCTCTTACCCCGATTGAAACCATTTTCACCATAAACCTTGAAGATCTGAAGTATCTCAGCTATCTTTCCCTGTAAACATTTTCCTTTAGAACCTGATCCTGATCTAACTGCTTGTCACATTGAATCCATTAGCCCAATGGAATACATACCTACATCTATCTATCTGAGTAATTTATTTCACCACCAAATAAAATAAAAATCCAAAACCAATTTACCCTACATAACTATCCTAAAATCAACTAAAATATACAAAGATAAATCATATGGAGAGATCCCTCTCTGAGCATCAGGAAGGCTAGATCCTAAGGATTAAAATTAGGTTTTTGGTTACCTTTAATATTATTTAAAACAAGATAAAAAATCTCGCAACTGTTGAGAATTATTGGAGTGATAACATACACAAAACAAGATTCATTATTTTTAGTGTCATGTGCGGGAGAGGGTCATGGTGGTCTAGAATGGTCAGAATATGCTATCTAAGAAGGTGGAGACCTTGTATTCATGGATGAATCACTTTGAAGAGCATGTCCAGTTTTATTTCTATCCTCCTCCTCCTCGAGGGACTGCTTCAGAGAATATTTCTTATATTAATTGTGATTACTAAGAATGGTTATAGGTGTTTTACTTGTTTTATGTGTATTCTGGTGCTTTTGGCCTCCTAAGCTATGGACGGTCTCTTATTGTATTATTGTTTCTTTGTCATATCTTGCTAGGGGTAGAAAAAAAACCTGGTCGGGGTGAGACTACCTGCATTTTACTACTGATGTACTTATTTTTTGACGAATGAATACAAATTTGATTTACAAAAACATATATATATATATATATATATTTCCTCCAAAAATTAGGATTTACTTTTGTATAATTATTTTTGTCCTCTAGAATGAGAGTGTTTTATTGTTGTGTTAAATTTGAGAGGTTAATCCCTATGTGAGAGCTATATATAGATACACAAGATTCACAAAGTTATTAAGGGATTAGGACCTTGAGTTTTCAATCACAGAAGTGGCTATTATTGGTAAATGAATCCTTCCACCAATTTGGGCTTTTTTTGTGTTAGAGTGTCTTATATGAAAAATATAAACAAAATTTATTCTCGTTATTTTTAATTTTATTTTAAAATTATATTTAAAATTTGTTGCCAATGGTTTTTTTAAATAAAAGAAAATTATCAAACATGAGAGTTTTTTATGAAAGTGTATTAATGTTTTCATTTAAAGATTTTGGGAATGAACCTTATGTATAAAAGTTTAGGACATAGTTTTTTCATCAACGTTAGAAAAAAATTAGGAAATCCCATTTTAATGATTTTGATTCATGTATTTGTAGTCCTTATGTCACAAAATTTATGCTTTTTTTTATATAATTATCTCTTCTGTAAACCAGCTTAAATCCATTGTAACTCCGGATCTATCAAGTTCTAAGAGCGATCAAATCTCTAGAGGTGCAAAATTTCCCTCAGGTATTGCACTTGAAAAAGAGGTTTAAAGATTGAACTTGAGGAAGGTTTGCACCTTGAGACATTTGATCCCTCTCGATGCTTGATATATTTAGAGTTAAGATGGATCTATGCTAGTTAAAAAAAATTAAAAAAATCTTAAACAAGACCGAGTCAAAATGTTGAACAAGACAAGACAAGACATTGCAACATCTCTACCATAGTGGGTTGGATAATGCCTCTCGATGCAATTAATAAGATTTCATATTAATTCAAACCAATTGAATTAATATAATTTGAACTTAACATATTGAAGGACATGAGATGTGTTGAATCATGTTATTTTAATTTATAACCATTAAAAATGTGATTGACATGGAGCTCAGTTAGATCATTTTATTCAAACATAATTATGGGGATTCAACTATTGAAGGAAATGGGGTTGGTTGTATCATTTAATTATAATGTATTTGGGTGCAATCACTAGCTCAACCACTTCCAACACTAGCTCAAGGTGACTTTCAACAATTAGATCCAATTCCTCTGGGGTGACTTCGACCACTACCTCAAGGTGTCTTTCCACCATTGGATCCAACCCTTATAAGGTAGATAACCATATTTTAAGAGTGGTACTAAGGGGAAATAATATTTATGTTTAAGGTCCATGCATGAATCTATGTTATACTTTTTCACAAGCAAGGGCACTTTATGAGTGAAAAAAAACAACTTAATTCAACCTTTCTAAGCACTCAATCGACCAATATTTTAGGTCCCAAGCGATATATTTGAGGGCTTAAGGATTCCTCAATCGAGAATTAAAAAAAACCTTGATCGAGCAATGGTATTAATAAAACCATTTTTTTGAAATTTCTCTCCAATACATCTTGTGTATGGAAATAAAAAAGTGGTTTGATTAAGCCTCTATTTGTAAATTTAAAACTCGTTTGCAGTCTACACAATCCGTTTTGAAAAAAATAGGAAGGAGATTAGAGCTTGGACGAGAGTTTGGAAGCTCGACTAAGATGAAGGAGAATAATATAGCAACCCAAGAACCCCATAAATGTGCAAAAATATTGACTAAACCACTGTGTGGAAGCCAAGGTAGGTTTTGTATCATTTTTTCCTTAGATCAATTAATTTTTTTTCAAAAAAATTATTTAAAAAAAAATAAAGTCCACCATACACCACCATTCAAAAACCACAAAAAAAAACAAGTAAACCAAAAAAAAAAAAACCATGAAAATGACCAAGAAAACCATTGATTACCCTTGAAAACCACCAAAGTGTTAGTCAAGGTTGTCATTGATATCAATATGGAATTGTTTGTGTGTAAAATTCTTGTGATGTGTGATGTTTTACTTGATGTTGCTTGTTCATAATACCCTGCTAATGAAATTACTTGAACCAACCTTGTTGTCGGAATATGAAGATGCCATAAAATCATATTATGATATCCTTTCTCTTGATGAAGAACCCCTCAAACCATGATGATGTTCTTACTCTTGATGAATAATCCATAAAACCATGATGATGTCCTTAATCTAAATGAAGAATTCTAAGATGCACATGATTCCCTAAAAATGAAGATTAATGGATAATTCGTAGTACCAATCATGTTCTTATGATGACAAGCCCTCCTTGATTGATGCTCATAGTGACGTAGTCTTTATGTGCCAATTATTAACCCAATATACAAGCTCTCAAGTGAAGACACCCTAAAATTTTTCTAGGACATTTAACTTGATGATGACACTTGATGAAGGACTTGATGAAATATATGACATGGATAATTATTGAGGGCACTCTTATATCAAGAACAGTGACAAAGAAAAATATCTTTTGACACCTTGGAGGCATCCTATCACATTGTATTCTTAACCTTCTTAAATAGGACGCTTTCCTCTTTGCAACGAACCCTCACTCGGCCCCTAACACCCGATAGTTTAAGAGAAATAGAATTTTTCTATTGACATATCCTATTTTTTGTCCTAGCTGACCTACACTCAATCATAAAAGTCGAACTCACTTCAAATAGATGTGTTCCTTTAGTTATAAAACAAAATAATTATAAATACAAGTTCATATATTCATTTTTCCTCATCAATTTTTGGTCATCTATTATAGAGAGAGTTCTATAGTTCACAACTTGTGAATTTGAAGACACTGAAGAGAGGAAGCATAAAAAACCAAGGAAAATCATTTTGTTTGGGTCAATTGGCATCAAAAGTAGCTCCCACACCATATGTAGGAATCTACACGAAGCCACACTTACATATTGGCTAATACCTACTGCAAAAACTTTATATAGTTGACATTAATACCTCAGACAGGCAACCATAATTAGAAACAGACTCAGATCTAGTGTATTTATTCAAAGGCTTACTCTAAGACATATTCTATACCCTTGATCATGTACATACATCCTATAGCTACTCTTGGACTTTTGCATAATAATGTGGTTTAGAAATGAGACCATCAAAGTCTCGCTGGAGCCCATATCTATTAAATATGATAGTTTTGACGGATCTTGGATTGGCGAGTAGTGAAGTTTTGGTAGAGCCTAAATCCATGGGCATCACAGTCCCTGTTATCACTGGAAAATTGTACAGGAAAAGGTGACGTTATTTAATGTCAGACAAAAGGATTTACAGGGTTGAGAGACATTAGAGAATCTAAAAGTATTTAAAAATCTCTAAGGTCTGAGGAAAAATCAAATTGCCTTCAAGAAGGACTAGTCAAAAGTGAATTTGCACGCAAAATCCTTCGATAAACATGCCCTCGTATGCCTTTTGACCCAAAAACCATGCAATCCTGAGAGTGGTGGAAGTCACTTTCCAAGACCACAAGGAACACTCGAGGACATTGATTCCACACTTGAAGCTGCCTAAGCATATCCACCCAAGCCTCCTTAGGACATTAATGGAGCATTCAATGGAATAAATGTGGCACACAATGGAATCACCCTCCTATCTTGGGTCACCATCCATAATTTATCAAGAGAGCGAAGGAGGATTTGAATTCTCCTATAAAAGGCCACCAAGAGATGAAAAACTTGAGAGCACATTGTTATGCTGGCTAGAATTGCCCCAAGCAATACCAGCAGTGTGTGATCCAGAGCAAAGATAGAGGGGACTCAGTTGTAGACCATCCAACAACTCCAGTCCACCATAGTAGAGAAAGGGAGACTTTGCATCAGGGAAAATAAAAATTAAATCTTGCATTGGGACATAAAAACCCCAAGTTCTAAGGGCCCCTTGGAAAGTGGGTTAAATTTTCATCCTCATTTCCTACCAGAACTCAATAAGAGGGGACGTAAGTTCTTCCGTTTGGATTATTAAAGTTTTTTTACTCTATTTAGAGCTTTTTGTGTTGTTATTTTAATTTTTATGTTTGAATATGAATTCTATTTCTCTATCTAGTATGTTTATGTTCTAGCATGTTCCACTAACTTGCTTGAATCCATATATTTTCTACCTGTGACCAAGAACTTAAGAGGGCAAACCACACCCCTTAAGTTGGTGTGATTTTGTGCATATGTGCACTAAACACACTAACACAAGATTAGTGACTCCACTAACTTTTATTTCCAAGTTTATGTGGTTGTTCCTTTTTGCAGAGACCTCCGTCTTTGCTGTGGAGTTGGGTTGGAATAGCCCCCTTCCTCTCCTTCGTTGTTTGATTCATCCCAAGTGACAGAATAAAACATAAGAGCTCCAAAAAATTACATTGCAAGAATTTGTGTGCATTTCCCACAAACAGGGGCACCCAAGGCGCACATTCAGAGCTGACCTGCATTCAGACATCACGTTTGTTTCAGCCTTTTGCGTGCAAAAAAAAATATAATGATATATTTCTCCAATATTTCCATCTTTTTTGGGTTATAAAAGTGCCTCGCAGCCCATAATACATCTACCAAAACTGATTGAGGTGCCCCACAGCTTGCTAAAGCTCACCCTTAGCTGCTTTTAGTAGGCTTGGTGTTAGTTTTATTTCAAGTTGATTTTTGCAAAGTTCACACATAGTTTAAGTGGGGGGGAGATTAACATGCATTCCGAAAGAAAAAAATTATGTTTTGAAAATTTAGGTACCAAAACACCTAGATAATTAGCCAAAGTAAGTGGCCCAAGTCCACGCATGCTTAGCTAGTTCCTTTTCTAGTGTAAAAGTCATTAGCTTAGTTCAATTTTTTGGACTAGGATTTTGGGACCAGGATTAAATTGTCAATAGAAGAGTAAGTAATCTCTGCTGCCTTTCCACCCTTCGGTGATCCTAGGCAAGCATATGAACGCTCTTTATTCACAACTCACTGTCTCCCTATATTTGATCACATAGATTAACTAGGAAAAATTGAATGCGGCCCATATCCGCGCATGTTTTTCTTTTAAGAAAGGAACAATAGAACATAGTTTAATAGGGGATTTTGAAAAGGATCATCGCATATCCACACATTCAAAATATGTTCTTGTTAAATTTTTTCTCACACACACCCACACAATAAGCAAAGCAAAGACACCTAAAACTAACTTAACAAAACTCACAAAATTTTCCCCATAGGGGCCACAAAAGAATTTATACTCTAAGTTAGGATCAAGGGGGTAGGCATCCAATTAGCCGCCTTGATCATTCTTCATCTTGAAACATAGAAGTTGATTGTTTAGGGAGATTTCAAATCCACATATAAGCCCACCGAAAAGAAAACCTGAGCACGACAGAGACCTGATTCAGAGGGGGTTAGGCTTAGGAACAGTGTTTGCGGTATCAGTTGGGTCTACCTGATGCAAATGATACTCAGTATTGTTAGTTGAATAACCAAGAAGCCCCAGACTCGAACTCTCACATGGGATGATGGTGCTTAGTGGCTAAAATTAGGGCATCCTTTCCCTATAGGTGACGGTGCAGGCAAGCACTAGATCCTCTACCCTTACCTTGGTGGATTTTCTTCGGCTGACTGGGGACGTCGCTAGCTCTTACGGGACGTTGTGCCAATAATTGCAAGATATATTCTCAAGTCCCCGCTACATTTGAGTGTGTGAGGATGATTAGGTCTTCTAGAATTTGAGTATTATAAGCAAACAAAGAAAAACCATATTTTTTTTTGATCGAATGATCACATAGGATTAATCTAAAGGGAAAATTTATTTTATTTTCGCTTTTTTTTATGTATGCGATTGGGATTTTTCTTTGATTATAATATCTATCCTCTCAAATATTTCCAAAGCCATACCTAGTTGACACTAGAATGGACCCAATGGGACCTCATCAATCTAGACGTCTTTTGGACCTTCCCCCATTACCAAGAGGGGTTCCAGCTCTTTTGCCATTTAGGCATCAAAGACCGAACACTGCCACCATTATTGGTACAGTATTTAGTTTGGAACCCTAGTCAATCTCCCAACACTACACCACACACCACTCCTCCCACAACCCCTAGAGGGTAGAGGAGTGTTACCCATTTGGGAAGCCAGTTGAACGCACAATAGGGTTCATTGTAGACAAACCATATTCCTAACCAGAACATTGTATTTTCATAAATAGAAATGGTTACAACCTCACAGTCACCTTTTCTAGCTTCGTTAAATCTACCAGATTTAACCAAGTTGACAAATGACCCCATTACACACAACCCCATATGGCCTCCCATGCCCACAAACCTCCTTTCGGACATACCAAAATTTGAAGGGAAGCAAGCGAAAGACCCCAGAAATCATGTAATGACTTTCCACCTGTGGTGTTCGCTGAACAACATCGTTGATGATACTATTCGACTAAGACTCTTTCAACGCACTCTGACTGGAGTAGCAGCAAAATGGTATGTGCAGCAACCCTCTACTATGCATGGAACCTTTAGCACCCCCGCCACTACGTTTCTGAGCTATTTTTAGATACTCATCCACCACGATTCCAGAATGGAGTTACTGACCCACTTTAGGAAAACCCCCGTCACTCATATCTCAGACCATCTCCACGAATTGTGGTGGTGTCGTAGTTTGTGCAAATCCAAACTCGACGATCAAGTTCTATTAGAACTGTTCCTAAAAACTCTCACCACAGAGATTTAAAAGGATGTGGCACAACAAAATTCCATATATAAAGAGGATTCCATTAGTAAGGCCCAACAACTTGAGTTGATCTATACGCAGTCAGGGTATATTTACATTATCCTGCTGAATGCCCCGCACCTGCAAACTTACAAAGAATTTCCAGGTGCGTTGAATTTTGCAGACAGTTTAATTGGGTCATTGGGCCAAAATTACCCATGAAACACCCTTCAAAACCTCAGTTACATGTATCATTCTACCCAAAACATACCACAACCCGGCTACCAAAGTCATCACATGCCTCCGCAAAATTTTACTAGTAAGGCGTCATCGTATCACCATCAGCACAAAGGACCCTATCCTCTGGATCAGGGGACCCAGTATGTAGATATAAATATTGATGGAAGAGCTCCCCCTAATAGCCATTTGCAAACCAAGGACCGAATTATGCACAGTCCCTAGCACAAAACCCGCCTATGCAGAATAATGCATAGGTGAACTTTGTGGAGCCTTCTCAAAACCAATCGCGTCAACCATCTAACCAGGAGAAATACCCTCCTAACGCAGTTAAGAAAAAAGGAAAAAAAAGCCTAAAGGAAATCCTGGGCAGGGGGGCACCAACCAAAAACACCCTCCTCAATCTCAGGCTGGAGGCAACTCCAACCGAAATCAAAACAAGGATCCAAGCAATTCCCAATGGCAGGACAAAAGGCAACCTCCTTGAACAAACCACTCTTTTTCAATTTTTGGTAAGTACAGACATTACACTCACCACTGCCCCGACCTCCCTAAGTTGAAGAAGCTACAACGTAACTGTGGGAAAGGAGAATCCACCCAGCAACAAGAAGTCATGTAGGAACCCTTCCCCCATCAAGGGACAGTTAGCACTCAGCAACAAAATCCTGATGACTCCAGAAAGAACAGCCATGAAATCTACATGACTAGTGAGTAAATATCTTTTCAAACACGGAGTCGAAATTACGACACCCCACTAGACACCAACACATCAGGGGCTAGTACCAGTGCACCAACAACACCTTTGACCATATCAAATATGCCTATTGAACCCTTGCCAAATATGGCTAAGGGACCAACTAGGTGAGCAGGAAACTATTCCAAAGCAACCCATAAATATATCATTGTGGATGATCTAGCTCAATCCCCCACTGCTATTTCAGCTTTGGAAGTATTACATTCATGCCCAAAGAAACAGAAAGCCTTGCTTTCTTTGTTAGGTGCTATCGACCCTGTTGATACATGCCTAATGGATTTTTATTTAGAAAAAGCCACCCCTAGGCTTCCTTCAATGGTTGCCTTTCAGATACCAGTATAGGTCCAAAATATTACCATTCATCGATGTGTCATTGACGAGGGTGCATCCACATGCATCATGTCAAATAATTTTTGGTAGAAGTTAGGGTCTCCCGAACTAAAGCCATCAGTCATCACGCTTAGAGCATACGATGGTCACCCTTCAACCCCCGTTGGTCTCTACCAAAACGTCCTAGTGTTCTTAGTCGTAAATACGGTTCGTATAGACATTGAAGTCTTGGATGCTCACTTGGAATATAATATACTTTTGGTCAGAGTTATATGTACACCATGTTAGCCATCTCCTTATTCGTCTTCCACACTATGTGTTGAGTCCCGAATTTTCCTCTTTTCCATACACTTTTCCATATCTCTTTCACTCATCTAAACCTCCAAAATTGTCAATATCATGTGCAAAAGGGTATCTAACATGGTTTTTAATTATGTTTGTGTGTTTTCTATTTGATTTAGATTTTTTTCATACAGCTGCGGAAACTTGTCACTTTCCGCAGCCGCTGCAACTTTCCGCAGCTATTTTGTGGAAATCAATGTTACAGGTGTCAACGAAGGAAACGAGCCACATGGGTAGGCTAGGAATGACAAGGACATGGTTCGTGTCCTATTGGTTCAAGTAAATTCGTCAAGGAAAGCCACGGTCAAAGCCATCCACGTGGAAGTCAACTGTGGAGTTCTATGTCGGCTGGACTCTGTTTCGTGGCATAGAAACATCCATACGGCCGTTTCCAAGCTTGCGGAGGTTAATTGACATCTGTGCAAAGTTCTGGAGTTGAATTTAAGCGCCCACCTTCCATACATCCGTTTTCCAACATGGCCATACTCCTATATCCGTGGCCTTAGTGGTCTACGTGCTGGTTGCTATCATAAACTTCAGGAGACAGTTACATTTTGTTGCTTTATAAAGAGCGTTTGCATACGCACGTAGAGTTAGTGAATGTGAGTTGATAGTTGTTAGTTGATATAGCTGTTGAGTTGATGTGCGTACTCTGTTATGTGGTGATTACGCTGCCTTGAGACGTAATACCACCAGTTTGTAATGACTTGCTTTTTAATGTGAAAAACTCTGTTTTCATAACTTAATTTGTGTTGAGGATCGTTACCAAAGCTGCGTAGAGGGCCCCTGCTCAGCCGAGGTTCTGTGTATTAATGTATATATTTTTCATTTCATTTTTTTAAGCAGTCATTGTATCATAACCCATTACATGTTCATATTTCATAGTTGTTTCATTTCTGTTCATACATTTCTGTAATTTCCATTGCATTCCTGTCTTTTATGTTTTTATGATTGTTAAAACACTGATCAGTTTTATTGTGCAGGTTTTAGGTAGACAGCCCGGGGCATTTTCATAGTATTTTTGCTAATGATATGAAACTGACATTATTCTGCTGCTAGTTTTCTTTCCACAGTCTTTGTTTAACTTCAGTCTTGTCTTGTGCACTTCAGTTTTTCTTATCTGATTCAGTAGTTAAAATTAGACATATTAAGCTACTCATAGTGTCTTCAGCTACCTCCGAAAGCCACAGCTGGACTGATGGTGAGGGGCTGCATGATGAAATGTGTAGTTTAGTATTAGTTTCCTTTCTGCAAAATTAGATATATTAAAATTTACTATTAGCGTCTTGATTTACCTCAGCCACCCATTTGGTGATGGTGAGGAGCTGCATGATGAAATGTGTAGTTTGTTATTAGTTTCCTTTCTGCAAAATTAGATATATTAAAATTTGCTCTTAGCATCTTGATTCTCAAAGCATAATTTGGGTGATGGTGAGGTTGCATGATGAAATGTGTATGGTTTAGTATTAGTTTACTTTCTGCAAATTAAATAATCAATTACACAAGTTTTTTATGATTACTTCCGCAAGTCATAGCTGGTCTAATGATGAAGGGTCAGGAAATGAATTGATGTAATCTGATTTAGATTTATTTCATTGCAATTTTGAATTTCCATAAGCGTAGTTTCTTTTGTGTTCAGTTGGCAGCAAGAATAGTTTAGTTTCCATATTCACTAGTTTCTTGTTTTGATTCATTAGATTAACAGCACTTTCCATTTCAGCAGTTTACTTTCTTTTGTCATTGTAATTTCAATTTGCTTTTAAAGTTTCGAGATTGGTAAATCATTATAGGGGATATCACTTCCTTGAACAATTATAACCAAGCTTGTTTTTCACTTTAGAATTTCCATTTTACCTTAGAAAGACCATAAACGACAAAAAGTTAAGAAAGAGGTTATCTTGCACATATAGTGCGCCGCACTTCATCAGCTTACGATTCCCGGATTGACAATTAAATGCATCAATTTAGGACACACTAAATTGACCAAACATTTTGGCGCCGTTGCCGGGGAAGTGTAACTAGGTAGCCAATTTCTTAAAAAAAAACACATAAAATCATAAAAGAAGGGAAAACTTGATAACTTCTTGAAATATGCTCTCCTCTTGCACCTAGTGTGATCTGGAGGATCAGAAAAGAGAGTTATTGGTTTAGTAATTTCTTAAGTATGCTCTCTTCTTGCACCTAGTGTGATCTGGAAGATCAGAAAGAGAATTATTAGCCCAACTTTTTAAAAAATATAAAAAAATGACATGCATAGAGCAAGAGATTCTAGGGGAAGGTTTATAGCTAAAGCCAAGAGTTCGATTTTCATAACTCCATCTTTTTCAAGGCATAGACCAGATTCACCAACATCTACCCCTAGCCTTAAGATTTTTGGAAGTCAAGGACCAGCTGAATTAGAGGATTCTCCTACACCACCTACTAAAACCCACTTAGTCAACAAAGAGACTTTCTCTCATCCTTCCTTGGTAGAAGAACTAGAGGACTATAAGGACTCTAAATAAGCTATCATGGCAGAGGAAGTAATAAATAGAGGTGGAGGTAGAGGAGGAGGAGATAATGAAGATAACAATGGTGAAGGAAATAACGGTAGAAATAGGGAAAATCTGCTTGGATTCCCTATAGTTGATGGGGAAACTCATGCAACAATGAAAAATATCTCACCATCTGTTCTCCCTAACTTTTATGGATTACGAAGTGAGGATCCTGAAACATTTCTGTTTGAGTTTGAAGTAGTGTGCCGAACTTATGACTATATGGAAGATTCTCAAAAACTCAAACTATTTCCTTCAACTTTGAAGGGATCTGCTTTGAAATGGTTCATGGGATTAACCACTCAATCTATCAGGACTTGGAATGATATGAAACAAACATTTTTGGATAGATACTTGGACTATTGTATGCCCACCAATCACAAGGATGAGGTATTCAAAATGATGCAAAAAGAAGATGAAAATTTGGAAGACCTAATTGAAAGATTTCAATACAACTTGAAAAGAGAAAAGATGAGAAACTTAGATAATGAAACCTTGAAAGCCCTCCTATTAAAAGCCATTAGAGATGAATGGATAGACATTTTAAACATGATGGGTAAAGGAGACATTTCTCAACTCCCATTTCATGATACAACAGAACTATGTATCCAATTCTCAAGGGGAAGATCTAAAACTGGAAAAGGGCCTAGGGATTCTTCTCTTATTAGGGCTAACAAATCTGCAACTGGATCAGTAAGTAGGGCAGAGATTGGTAATATGCTTGATGATTTTAAAACTGATATCTTAAGGGGTCTTAGTGAACAACTAGACACCCTTAAAATCCAAAACAAGCAGAAAGCAGAAACAGATGCTTTAGCCATCTTTTGTCCGAAATGTAGAAAGAAACATGCTTTAAGGGAATGTCCCTTGGATGAAAAAGTTGTAGAAACATGTATGATTTGCTCAGAAAATCATGAAATCAAGGATTGTCCTTCAATCCCTGGACTCAAAGTTGTTTTTCAAGAAGATCCAAATTCAATAGAATCTCTCTGTTTTGTCGCAAGGAGACCTTGGCAAGGACAACAATCTCAAGGGTTTAATAACCCTATGAATCTTCAAACCCCACCAAATTGGACTCCTTGGCAACAAACTTGGCCCCAACATCAAAATTCATATCAGCCATGGGTACAAGGGATGCAAAATCCTTATGGGAGATTTGCTCAATTTTATCAATATCCTCCATCTTTTCAAAACCAACAAGCTCCACAATTTCCAAGCCAAAATCCACAACAACATTCATTGCCATTTCCACAACATCAACCTTCTCAACAAAATACAAATCCTCAACTCATGCTCCCATACCAACAGAAGACAAATCAACTTCCAGCTCAGCCATTGCCAAATCCTAACAATAAGAATCCTCAAACTACTTATATGGTAGAAGGACAACAATTTCCTACCTATATGATTGTTCCTCTCAACGATGTACAACTCGGATCTGGTAGAGTTTTAGAAAAACCTTCTATAGACATTCAAGAGCAAGATACCTCTGAGGAGGACTCTCTTCAAGTCAATAAGGGTTCTGAGGAAGAATCTCTTCAAAATTCAAAAATTCAAAAAGAAAAAGAAAAGCTAGCATCCACAACTCCTATAGTTGAGCAACCTGTATCTTCATCTACATCTCCTTTTCCGGAAAGACTACAAATTGATAAGGGGGTGGAAAAACAAATTTTGTTGCCTAACTATGATTTTCTAGATGAATTGAAGAATGTTTGTATCAAGATTCCATTGCTACAAGCCATTCGAGAAATTCCTATTCTAGCAAAAACCATAAAGGAGTTGAGTTTCAACAGACCAGGAAGAAAGCTAAAGGACACAAGAAGAATCCACCTGGTAGGAAAGATTGCAGACATTATGATGGGAAAAATTGCCATGCAGAAATATGTAGATCCAGGAAGTCCAATTGTCAAAACACATATAAATGGGATAGAAATTCCAAACACATTGATTGACTTAGGGGCTGCTATCAACATTATGAGTAGACAGACTATGGAACAGTTAAAACTTCCTAACCTTCTTTTTACACCTACCTTATTGCAACTTGCAGATCGATCGGTTATTAAACCAGATGGTGTATTAGAAGATATTTCAGTCTCCTTAGATTCTTGGGAATATCCATTAGACTTTATGATTTTGACTCCCAAAAGTAATCTAGGAGGACATCCAATTATCTTAGGAAGACCTTGGCTGGCCACAGCTGATGCTTTTATTAGTTGTAGATCTGGAGACATGTACATTTCTAATAGTAATGCGACAAAGAAATTCAATTTGTATCCTCCTGCAAGAGCAATTACAGAAATAGGAGACAATGAATGGGTCGATGATGAGAACACTATACAACCTGTCTTTACCATTTCTGAAATTAGTGAGGATAGTCAAATTCTGAACACATTAGAAAATTTTGAGATAACTTCAGAATATGACCCCACACAATTTCAGTTGGAATCCGACATAGAATATTTATCATCAAGACAAATGTCTCTTTACTCTATGGAAGAATTTGGTAATTCTGCTATTGAGATTTTTCCAGAAAAGACATTGAATATCAATAAAAATCTGGAGAGGTCACAACAAGAAGAACTAACCAGAATCTTGCAAAAACATTCTACTGCATTTGCATGGGAGTATACTGACATGAAGGGTATTGATCCTAAGACTTGCATCCATCATATCTATATTGAGGAAAACGGTAGACCAATCAGACAACCTCAAAGAAGGATGAATCCAAATCTTAGGGAGATAGTGAAAGAAGAGCTCCAAAAACTTCTCAATGTAAACTTCATTTATCCAATTTCAGATAACCGATGGGTTTCTCCTTTGGTTATAGTACCTAAAAAGAATGGTAAATGGAGAGTATGCATTGATTACAGGGAGTTGAACAAAGCAACTTTGAAGGATCACTTTCCTTTACCTTTTATTGATCAGGTATTAGATACATTAGCAGGTAAAAAGTACTTTTCATTTTTGGATGGTTTTAGTGGCTATAATCAAATTCAGGTAGCACCTGAAGATCAAGATAAGACCACATTTACTTGTCCATGGGAAACTTTTGCCTACCGAGTGCTTCCTTTTGGGTTATGTAATGCACCAGCAACATTCCAAAGAGCAGTACTAGGAATTTTTTCTGATCTAATCCATGATTGTGTAGAGGTTTATATGGATGATTTTACAGTTTATGTTAATTCATTTGAAGAGGCATTAGAAAATTTGGAAAAAGTTCTCATAAGATGTAAAGAAACAAACCTTTCATTAAGCCATGAAAAATGCTTTATGATGTTTACTGAAGGGATTGTTTTAGGACATCATATTTCGGGAGATGGAATTAAAGTTGATAGATCAAAAGTTGAAGTCATCTCCAAGTTGCCTATTCCAAATTGTCAAAGAGATGTTAGAAGTTTTCTAGGTTTTACTGGTTACGATAGAAGATTTATAGAGAACTTCACTAAAATAGCATCTCCACTCTTCAAGTTGCTTACAAAAGACTGTGAATTTAAATGGGATCCTGATTGTCAATCCGCTTTTGAAACTTTAAAAACAAGAATATCTGAAGCACCTATCTTGAGAGGACAAAATTGGAAACTTCCTTTCCATATTTCTACAGATGCTTCAGATACAGCTCTTGGAGCTGTGTTGGGTCAAAAAGATTTAATTCCTTATGCCATTTATTATACCAGTAAAAATTTGACTCCTACAGAGTTGAATTATACTGTGACTGAAAAAGAGTTCTTAGCTGTTGTTCATGCAATTAATAAATTTAGACATTGCATAACAGGCTATGAAACTTTTATTCATACTGACCATTCTGCAATTAGATATTTAATGAACAAACCTGTTACTAATGGCAGAGTGACAAGATGGCTTTTACTTTTGCAAGAATTCAATATTACTGTGTTGGATAGACCGAGAAAACAGAATACAGTAGCTGATTTCTTGTCTAGGATTCAGAATACTAAAGAAGATTCTCCTGTAGAAGATAAGTTTCCTGATGAATATTTGTTTGCAGTAACTATTAAGACCCCTTGGTATGCAGATATTGCTAACTATTTGGTTACAGGGAAACTACCTTCACATTTATTTCCAAGAGAAAACGAAAAATTATTCAGGAGAGTTCAAGATATTCATGGATTTCTAACGAATTGTTTAAAACAGGGCCAGATCTTGTGATCAGAAGATGTGTCAGGGAAGATGAAATGCCTGATATTCTTAAGGCATGTCATGATGAACCATGCGGCGGACACTTTGCAGACAAAATGATGGCCTATAAAATCCTCTCTTTAGGATATTATTGGCCTTCCCTCTTCAAAGATGCAAAACAATATGTCAAAAGGTGTGACAGCTGCCAAAGAGTAGGGAAACCTACCCTTTCAAATGAAATGTCATTGCAACCACAGGTACTCATTGAACCCTTTGAAAAATGGGCTTTAGATTTCATTGGACCTATTAATCCACCATCTAAGCAAAAGAAGTATATATTGGTTTTTACTGATTATGTTACTAAATGGGTAGAAGCCAAAGCATTAGTATCTGCTACTGAAAATTCAGTTGTTCATTTTCTTTATGAGGATATTTTTACTCGCTTTGGTGTTCCAAGAGAAATTGTAACAGATCGGGGGAGCCAATTCACATCAAATTTGGTGGAGAAGTTGATGGAAGAATACAAAATCAAGCACAGAAGATCTACTCCTTACCATCCACAAGAAAATGGTCAAGTGGAGTCCACAAAAAAAGTTCTTGAAAGTATCATCACCAAAACTGTTCATCTACATAGAAGAGATTGGGCAGAAAGGCTTCCAGAAGCCTTGTGGGCCTACAGAACTACATGGAGGAATACAACGGGACATTCTCCCTATGAACTTGTTTATGGGAAAGAAGTCTTGTTCCCCATTGAGTTCCAAGTCAAGACCTTCAAGATAGCAGTTCAGTTGGGAATGGACTTATCAGAAGCTCAAAAGCATAGAATGGAGCAATTGAATGAGCTAGATGAGATCGGACAAGAAGCAATTCTAAGAACTGATCTAGTTCAATATCAAAGAACTAAGTGGCATGACAAATATATCAAAGAGAAGAAGTTTCAAGAAGGAGATTGGGCATTGTTATTTGACTCCAAGTTTAAAGACTTTCAAGGGAAATTTCAGACTCATTGGCTTGAGCCATATGAGATTGACAAGGTCTTTAACAATGGAGCTGTAAGAATCAAGACCATTGATGAGTTTCAAACTCCTCTTTTAGTGAATGGCCATAGATTGAAAGTTTATCATAAGCCACTCTCTAAAGAGGATTTTGTCAAGTTGTTTCAAGAAAGTTCTGCAATCAGGCTGGTACAGAAGAATCCTTCTTCTCTACCAAGCTAGTTTTTGTTTTTCAAGTTAAAAAAAAAAAAGAAAAAAAAAATGGTATAAGCCTGAAAACCAATCATTGATTGGCAGTCTTATACAGAAAATATGGAGTGAAAATCAGGGATACCTGACACTCTATATTTTCCAAAAAAAAAAATTCTGTCTTTTATTTCATTTCATCTCACCACCCACTTCATTTCATTCCACTTCATTTCATTTCATTTCATTTCATTTCACTTCATTCCACTTCATCTCATCCATTCCATCAATAAAAATCTTTTTATGACCATTTCCACCTGGTCATTTGTCATTTGTTCATTTCTATTTCAGCCAAGTAATAGCTGTGTCAGTTTCCGCAGCTGACATCTGTTTCCGCAGCTGACTCCAGTTTCCGTAGCCAGGAGCAGATTCCGCAGCTACTACTACTCTGTTTTCAAAAAGAATGTACAGTTAGTTGTTGTTTTCATAAATCATGAAATAAAATGCAGGAGAGGATCAATGGGACATTCAAGACACTAATGAAGATCAATCAGTTGAAGACCAAGGGCAAAAGCAAGGATTCCAAAGGTATGAATAAAGTTTATTTCAAATAGTATAAAAAAAAAACACATTTTTATGTAATTTTAAACTATGAGCTCTACCCATAATGCGCAATGATTATATTGACAGTCCGTAACCTTCCACGATCTCTCTGTTATCCTCTTGCATTTATTCACAAACGGTTTCATTATTGAAATTCCGACTCTTACTCATGTTCAAATAGCCCACCGTAGATAATGATACGTATTTGAGTTGACAAAGGACTCTTACAAGCCGCATAACTTCATAATCATTGATTGAAACGTGTTCATATTTATGACACAACCACCAAAAATTCAAAATGCGGCCGAATGCATTATGCTTTGTTAACCTCTTTGTCGTGTCTCTGTCGTGTTTACAAAACCTCACTCTACTCATTCTCATTCCCTGTTTCACTCCATTCTGTTCCTTTTGTTCACTCTCATTCCCGTATATTCACCCACAGTCTTATTCCATTCTGTGTATGGTGCTCATTTCCGTTTTGTGATAACGTCCCCACAGCATTGTGCTCGACTCCGTGTATTCCATCGTTCCATTTCCGCTTAAAACCCTCACAGAGGCAAGCCATGAAGCACAGAGAAGTAAAATGGGAAAATTATTAAGGGCAGAGCCGGAAGGACCGAAGTTCATAGAGGGATTTCCACAAGCAAAAGAGATGTTGAGAAAAGCTAAATGGCTGCGTTTTATTCAGAAATTCAGGGGTTACCACAGAGAAGTTACCAAAGCGTTTGCAAGATCATTTGATGGCTCAGAAGCAGAAGTGGGAGACCTCAAGTTTTTAGTCAATGAAGCATCAATAGCAGCAGCCACAGAGCTTCTTCAGGAAGGAGAACGTTGGTTCAAAAACAAAAGTATCAGTGATGAGGCATGGAGAACAATCCTTCGAAATCAAGGTATGGATATCACTGTTTTCAAAAGAGGAATCCCTGTGCATGCAATAAAAGATGAATGGGCCACTTTATTACTCATTGTTCAGAAATTTATCACATGTGAAGGCCACTTTGGCTCTATGTACATGTATCATACTAGGATATTGATGAATTTCCTTGAAAACCAAACTCTCAATCTTCCTTATTTCCTATTCAATAGCTTGAAGAAAATGGCTGTGACTGTGCAAAAACACCTAGGAGATGTAGAGCCTCATTTATATCATCATGGGCTTATAAAAATTTTTGATTGAAAAGGAGCTAAAAGAAAGAAAAGATACATGGGAACAATTCTTAGTAAGAAACTTCTTTGAAGAACCTCAGGAAATTCCTGAAGGTAATACAATTAGAAGGAGTAGAAGAAAGAAAATGGATGTTGAAACCCAAGTTGCTCCTACACAGGAAGTTCCCGCAGCTAGCACAGCAAAAAGAAGTAGAAGGAAAAGAGCAGTAGATGAAATCCAAGATACTTCTACTATTACTATGAAGAAAAATGATAGAGAAGAGAGATTGGTAAAAAGGAAGAAGAAGGAAATCAAAATTAAGAAGCCAATAATATCAAAAGGGAAAGAAATTGTTGAGGCTGTCCATAAAAATTCTTCTTCTGAAGAAGAAGATCACCAAATTCTATCTGAGAGATTAATTTTTCTTCAAAAACAGTCATCTCTATCCAAAAAGGCAAAAACAGGAAAACAAGAACAAAAGGGTAGAGTACCATAGCATGTGAGGAGAAGCAGCAGGCTTAAGGGAAAACTGAGAAAAACACAAATTAGAGGTCCTCATTTCATTGATTTGGGTGAAGAGACATCTGAACAGTCTCCAACTGACCATAGTCCATTTCAGTCAGTTAGTGAACCTGACTCCTTTCACTCCCAATCAGACGATGAGCGTACTCCATCTTATTCTCAGCAAAATATTGATGTAAGTTCTCCTCGGCCAGATTTTGAACATAATTCTCCCTTGCAACACTTTGGGGACAGCCCAATGAAAAAGACACCGGAAGTAGACCCCAAACAGCAGGAGGTCTATGATTATATAGAATCCCTGGAGAAGGCAGCCACAGGCCCAAGTACCTCTTCTATTCAGCCTCATACATTGCAGGATGATTTGGTTCAGTCATTAAAACAGGAGATTTTTGAGCTTGAGCTTTTGAATCGGCATATCAAAATTGAAAATGAAACACTCAAAGAGCAAGGCAAACTGGACAAGATTATCCATGACAATACTATGTTACATTTGGGTATTTGGCAAAAGAAAAATAAGAAGCTAAAAAGGAAATGCCAAAAATTGAGCAGAGCACTTGTGAATATCAAATTCAGGTGCCTCATGAAGAAACCCAGAATGATGGAAGTACCAAAGAAGAAGAGAAGGAGGTTAGATGTGCTGGCTGAAGTATCCAGACACATGAATTGAACAGAGAGTATCAAAATTTTGGTTGCATGAGGACATGCAACACCTTCACAGTGGGGGTATGTTGAGTCCCGAATTTGCCTCTTTTCCATACACTTTTCCATATCTCTTTCACTCATCTAAACCTCCAAAATTGTCAATATCATGTGAAAAAGGGTATCTAACATGGTTTTTAATTATGTTTGTGTGTTTTCTATTTGATTTAGATTTTGTTCATACAGCTGCGGAAACTTGTCACTTTCCGCAGCTGCTGCAACTTTCCGCAGCTATTTTGTGGAAATCAACGTTACAGGTGTCTACGAAGGAAACGAGCCACATGGGCAGGCTAGGAATTACAAGGACATGGTTCGTGTCCTATTGGTTCAAGTAAATTCGTCAAAGAAAGCCGCGGTCAAAGCCATCCATGTGGAAGTCAACTATGGAGTTCTATGTCGGCTGGACTCTGTTTCGTGGCATATAAACATCCATACGGCCGTTTCTAAGCTTGCGGAGGTTAATTGACATCTGTGCAAAGTTCTGGAGTTGAATTCAAGCGCCCACCTTCCATAGATCAGTTTTCCAACATGGCCATACTCCTATATCCGTGGCCTTAGTGGTCTACGTGCTGGCTGCTATCATAAACTTCAGGAGACAGTTACATTTTGTTGCTTTATAAAGAGCGTTTGCATACGCACGTTGAGTTAGTGAATGTGAGTTGATAGTTGTTAGTTGATATAGCTGTTGAGTTGATGTGCGTACTCTGTTATGTGGTGATTACGCTGCCTTGAGCCGTAATACCACCAGTCTGTAATGACTTGCTTTTAATGTGAAAAACTCTGTTTTCATAACTTAATTTGTGTTGAGGATCGTTACCAAAGCTGCGTAGAGGGCCCCTGCTCAGCCGAGGTTCTGTGTATTAATGTTTATATTTTTCATTTCATTTCTTTAAGCAGTCATTGTATCATAACCCATTACATGTTCATATTTCATAGTTGTTTCATTTATGTTCATACATTTCTGTAATTTCCATTGCATTCCTGTCTTTTATGTTTTTATGATTGTTAAAACACTGATCAGTTTTCTTGTGCAGGTTTTAGGTAGACACCCCGGGGCATTTTCATAGTATTTTCGCTAATGATATGAAACTGATATTATTCTGCTGCTAGTTTTCTTTCACAGTCTTTGTTTAACTTAAGTTTTGTTTTGTGCATTTCAGTTTTGTTTATCTGATTCAATAGTTAAAATTAGACATATTAAGCTACTCATAGTGTCCTCGGCTACCTCCCAGCCATGCATAGGCCCCGATGTGGGGGTTGCATGATAAATGTGTAGTTTAGTATTAATTCTTCTACAAATTAAGATATATTAAATTTGCTCTTAGCGTCTTGATTCTCAAAGCCAATTGGGCCAGTGGTGAGGGGGGAGTGCATGATGAAATGTGTAGTTTAGTATTAGTTTCCTTCGCAAAATTAGATATATTAGTTGCTCTTGCGTCTTGGTTACCTCAAAGCCTGAAATTTGGGTGATGATGAGAAATTTGCATGATGAAGAATGTGTAGTTTAGTATTAGTTTTCTTTATAAAATGTAAATAATCAGTTACACAAGTTGTTTATGATTTATACAAGTCATATTACAGATACAATGATGAAGGGTCGATAATTGATATAATCTGATTTAGATTTATTTCAGTACATTTTGAATTTCCATAGCGTAGTTTCTTTTGTGTTAGGTTGGCAGCAAGAATAGTTTAGTTTTCATATTCACTAGTTTCTTGTTTTGATTCATTAGATTAACAACACTTTCCATTTCAGCAGTTTACTTTCTTCTGTCATTTGTAATTTCAATTTGCTTTTAAAGTTTCGAGATTGGTAAATCATTATAGGGGATATCACTTCCTTGAACAATTATAACCAAGCTTGTTTTTCACTTTAGAATTTCCATTTCACCTTAGAAAGACCATAAACGACAAAAAGTTAAGAAAGAGGTTATCTTGCACATATAGTGCGCCGCACTTCATCAGCTTACGATTCCCGGATTGACAATTAAATGCAGCAATTTAGGACACACTAAATTGACCAAACACTATGATGTTCCCCCATGAGGACCGCATCGTTACTATCGACCAATTGACGCATAGCGAAAAATGGCCCCTAAAAAACACCGATGTAATTCTACATTACGTAGATACATCCACGAATGTGCTTTCATGGTACCAAGAATATAGCCCCGGCCAGTTCAGACCTTTGTCCATCCTAAGATCATTCCTAAGAGATCACCCCATCATACCTGAGTCATCACCTGATGTTACAGGAGCTCTGGTGTGCATGATGTCCACATCAAGCATTGAAGCTAGTCAGGACAAAGACACAAGAAATAATGACACTGAGTCCTCGGATACGAAAACCTCTTTATCCAACTCTGCTTCCCAAACCCCTTTCCTCTACCCCCTAGCTAGTTTCATATCACAATAGGTTTTGGCAATAGTGTTGTTCCCAAACATCGCTTTCGCAACACCAGTTTGGTACCTCATTCCCCCTACTTGGATAGGGGCCACACACATCACTTCCATAGGGTTAAAGCCCCTCATTTCTGAGGAGGTCCCACCCATACATGAAACTGTCAAAAACATCCGGACAAAGGAATTCCCATTGCAAAAATGTTGGTTATGACTAAGAAAACCGAGAGAGGAAAGATGGTGGAGACTCTCGCCATACAATGGGAATCACCAAGTTGCACCATATGTGCCGTGGTAGGACACCCTACCCACATCTTCCTAGAGTTGGAAGAATTAAAACAACTCCTTGAATATGTGGCAGACATCGCAACTCTGTGTTCCCATAAAAAGGAACCTGCCACCAAAAGTAAAGGCAAAGCATTGCATACCAATCACGCATGTGCTATCTACAACAATTATGGGCACTATACCCATCATTGCCTTGAAATACCACAATATAGGGACACCTTACATGCCATTGAGCGATCCTATCAAGAAGATCCATCCATTTAGTCATCTGGAGATGAACCTCATACCATTATGTACATGTAGGAGGAATGATAGTCACCAGAAAGAATCTCGTTCATATTTCCCCCTCCTATCATACGCTGCACATTGTGCGATGAACATGGTCACTTCATCGAAGAATGCATAGCCCTAGAAATCATCCATATATGGTATCCCATAGAATTTTTTTATTACGTCGGTTTGCGGGCAACGTAGTTCACATTCCATTTATGTGTTGACAACCACCCTCTGGGAAATTGCCACTATATCCCTCAATTCTGATTAGAACTTGCTATTTTTCACTCAGCCATATTCCGCCTCTCCTAAGAAGATGGAATGGACTCAGAATCCATGAAAAACTCAAAAACCTAAGAATATGTGACGAGTAGATCCATCCTCTGCCTATCAGCTGAAAAGTGACCAATCGAGGAACCCTTAGTTTGCACCAACTGCTCTCTACAGAGAATACCAACATGTGCATTATGAAAAATTCCCAACCATGTGGTTGCCACTTGCCATGATTTAGCCACGTTGTGACTCTGGTACCCTGGCAGGCCACAAACTGAACATGACAGGACCGCCATATCTAGGCTATTTTTCCTAGTATGTCAGGGCAATCACTGTGGAAAACATTGTACCTATATCCCACGAGTTCTTCCTCTCATTGATATGATTCATACAATAGAGAAGAAACATGAGGATCTTCTCAAATGATATAGAAAGTACATCAACCCTAGGCTAGTAACCCTACACCCAAATCGGCGTGATGAGAAAACTGGGATGGCGAACCAATCAAGCATGAACTAGGCCAAACCTAGGATGACATGTGGAATATGCAACCTAAATTACCACTGGGTCAATCAATGCAAATAATTGAAGCCCCTTGCAAGTAGTTTTCACACAGTCTCTTCTCTACCATAAATACTTCTCTCTAACCAAGAGAGATCACGCGTACCTATTGCCGGATTTGTTCACACTTTCACCATACAATTAAATGTGAGCGTCTCCCAAAGATAAGACCGGAAGATCAACGTTAAGTATACACTCCCCAAAGGAGTTAGACAAACCCAAGCCAACAACACAGAAATGGAAGAAGAATACCTCATCTTCTGTTGAAAATGAAGTAAGATGATGGAGCTTAGTGAAATGAAGTCGCCTTCACTAAGTGGGCCCGCAGGCAAATTCTGGCGCAAAGTCTATTTTTAGACTATGTCTATTTTTAGACATATGGAGCATGGTTTGAGGATTCCAGTATGAGATTCTTGGAGAATTGGTAATGTTGGTAAAAATAGATGGGACTTTATTTTTGTGACCTATAGGTCAAAGAGGTCGAAGTCTATTTTTAGACTGCCTCTCCTAAAAATAGGGAAGTCAAATATTATTTACCCTTAATAATATTTAGACTATAAAATTCAGTTTACTCTCTTGGAGCACTTCAGTTCGAGCTACAGAAGTGGCTCATGCATCTGACAGAGGAATTATTCTATTCCCAAGGGTTTGATGGCATCATGCATGGTTGACTTCAGTTAGGACTTCAGTGGCAGAAGTTTGGTGGAGTTAATGAGACAGCTAGTGGAGTTGTGTTCTGTTTATTTTAGTTGAACTAGTTGAGATTAGTTTAACTAGCTAATTAATTAGTTATGAGTGGAGTGAATTAAATATTATTTAATTCATTAATTAGTAACTCATTATTCAACTCAAGAACACATCAGTTCACTACAGTGCATGATCATTTCAGTGGAGACCAGTGAAAGAGGTAGATGAAAGGGTGGAGTTAGCTATCAGTGGCGACATTAGTTGTACATGAGATTTGCACCACACTTGGAGGAATTTCCCATGAAGATTGCACTGTCAGGCCAAGGAGATTCAAACCTTGGATCTCTATATAGACAGGCCTGGATTGCACAATAGAGGCAAGGCAATTTGCGGTGAGTTTTGAACTAATAACCTGTTCAAAACTGAGCTAGTTTGTGTGTAACTTCATGAGATAGTACTAAGTACTTGTGAGGAGTATTGTACTGAGTTTGTTACATGATTTATCCATTATAATATACACAATAGCTATGGGGTTTTCAGCTATAAGCTTTCCCCATACATACTGTGTTAATGTGTATGATGATTTGATGTGTTATCGCTTGATTTTATTTCCGAATGTTTGATGATATGAGTGGAAGAGATTATGTGTTGCATATAAATTCGAATTGTATGTGATCAGGATAGTCTCGGTGGATAATTAATCATTATTCAGCAAATTTATACATGGTATCGGAGCTATTGAAGCAGAGATTGATCATCACAGTGATTACAAACTTATTTCGGTAGACAGAGTCTGCATGCGGGCCAGGTAGCCTCCGGATTCATCTTTCTTCGGAAAGTGAAAGGTCTGGTAAATGCCCCTTGCAGTCAATCTCTGTGCTAGAAATAATTTGTTCTCACAGATCTAGAGTGGTTGAGCTTTGAGGTGGAATTCAAACTTTTGCTGTAGTTTTGTTTTCTTGGTGCCAGTGTTGAAAATTTCTTTCAACGTTTTGCGACTCGAATATGCTCTTGAAGGCAGTTCGAATTATGTTGCATGGAAGGATCGTATGGAGGCAGTATTAGAAGATAATGGTCTGAAGGAGTTCATAGATACAGATGTCCAAAAGCCCACTGATCCTGCTGAAGTCGAAGCATGGCAAACAAAGATGGCGAAGTGTCGAAGGATCCTGTTGGAGGGCGTCAAGGATCATATTGTATCCAGCCTGCATGGAAAGGCTACTCCATATTTAATGTGGAAAGCTTTGACGGATCTATTCCAGCGTAAGAGTGACCAAAGGAAGCTGGCGCTCAAAGATAAGCTCAGGAACATCAAGATGGAGAAAGGCGACAGTATCGCCAAATACCTCACGAAGTTCACTCAGTGCAGAGATGAGCTGGGAAGTGTGGGGGTGACTGTCGAAGATGAGGACATGGTCGACCTGGCTCTCCTTGGTCTTCTGAAGGCTTGGCACTCATATCAAGATAGTTTCAATGGTCGGGAGAAGCTGCCAGGATGGGAGCGCCTTTGGGCGGATCTCATGCAGGAGGAGATAAGGAGGACTACTCGAGATGGATCTTCATCAAAGGGAGCTGATGAAGAAAACTGCGCTTTGGTGGCCAAAGCAAAGAAGGGTAAGGGTAAGAAGACTTCTCATTCTGGTGCTAAGGGCAAGAAGCAAGATATGGCGAAAGTGAAGTGTTTTCACTGCCATGATCATGGACATTATGCTACCAATTGTCCAAAGAAGAAGAAGAACAAGCAAGCGGGAAGATCTGCAGATGGAGAAGCTTTGGCTTCACAGCTCGAGCTTGACTTTTCACTGATCGCATGCTTGGTTTCAAGTGTGATGGGATCGGTATGGTTCTTAGATAGCGGTGTGTCATTTCATATGACGGGAGATCGGGATTTGTTCTCAGATCTGGAGGACAAAGATTTGGGTGTGCACATCGAGATGGGAAATGATGGCAGATACAGTGCGACTGGTATCGGTACCATATCCTTTCAGAGGGAGTCTGCTAAACCCTTTGTACTGAAGGATGTCATGCATGTACTTGGATTGAAGAAGAACTTGATCTCTGTGGCGATGTTGGAGGATAAGGGGTATGATGTGGTCTTCAGTGAAGGAAAATCCTTCCTGCGCAGTAAGACTACTGGAGAGACCCGAAAGATAGGGGTTCAGACCAAGAACCTTTATCAGTTGTAGGTAGAGCCGAGATGATGAGGGCGAACTGTGGCACGGGAGATTGGGCCACCTTCACCATGGAGCTTTGAAGATTCTGCAACAGATTTCTACTGGGCTTCCTAAGGGCACCCTTGTGCAGTCAGATCAGTGCAAGGGGTGTACTTTAGGGAAGTATGTGAAAGCCACCTTTCACGAGAAGGATAGTCGCACCACGACGATCCTTAAGAGAGTTCACACAGACGTGTGTGGTCCTTTCTCAGTTGCTTCGACAGCAAAGCATAAGTATTATGTGATCTTTGTTGATGATTTCTCTCGAAAGTGCTGGATCTTCTTCATGCAGAAGAAGAGTGATACATTCGCGAAGTTCTATGAGTTTAAAGCACTGGTCGAGAAGGAGTCGGGGAAGAAGGTGATTTCTCTAAGGAGTGATAACGGTGGTGAATTCATCTCGGCTGAATTCAAGGAGTTCTGCAGTGCAGAAGGGATTCGGAGAGAGCTCATCGCACCCCATAACCCACAGCAGAACGGGGTGGCTGAGCGGAAGAACAGAAAGATCGTGGGTGCTGCACGGGCGATGTTGCATGATCAGGGCCTACCCCTTCACTTGTGGGCTGAGGCATGCAATACAACAGTGTATGTGCAGAACTGTTGTCCTCACAAGGTTCTTGGCATGAGTACACCGGAGGAGGCTTATTCTGGCAAGAGGCCTGATATTTCCCATTTGCAGATTTTTGGTTCTCCTGTCTACATGCATGTGATGAAGGATGCGAGAAGGAAGCTGGATCCAACTGCTGAGGTTGGAATATTTGTGGGGTACACTGATACACCTCACAACTACCAGGTGTATTTGTCAGACAGTCGCAAGACTGTTGTGCGACGGGATATAAAATTTCAGGAGGAGAAAGCCATGCGGTGTTCGCTTGAGAGGGAGCTACACTTGCATGCAGATGAGGAGCTGTTAGTTCCTAAGGAGGAGCTTCCGGATGTGGATCAGCCACAAGAGGAAGTTCAGGAGGTGGAAGAAACCACCCATGTAACGCCAACCATCAGAGGGCGCATGTGCACTACAGAAGCTGAGCGACTGGCTCGAGATGCAGAGAAGGTTGTAGGACCACCTACAACACAGCGCAGACAGAGGCAGTCACCGGATTGGTACACTGGATACATGGCTCTTGTGAGTCAATGTGTTGTGACGGAGCCATCCTCTTTTGAGGAAGCTGTGGAGGAACCCGCATGGGTTGATGCCATGATCGAAGAATATGATTCGATCGTCAGGAACAGTGCATGGGAGATTGTCCCAAGACCGGTGGGAAAATCAGTGGTGGGTTCACGATGGATCTACAAAGTGAAGCAGGCGGCTGACGGGAGTGTGGAGAAGTACAAGGCGAGATTTGTCGCCCGTGGCTTCTCACAGATCGAGGGGATTGACTATGAGGAGACTTTTGCACCTGTCGCAAGGTACTCTTCCATACGGACGATCCTTGCTCTCTCAGCGCAGATGGGGTGGCACATTCATCAGATGGATGTGAAGACTGCGTTCCTCAATGGAGTTATTGAGGAAGAGGTGTACATAGAGCAGCCTGAAGGTTTTGAGATCTTCAGCAGTGAGTCGCATGTGTGCCGACTCAAGAGAGCACCGTATGGGCTGAAGCAAGCACCTCGTGCTTGGTACACTCGGATAGACAGCTACTTCACCGGGCTTGGATTCTCCAAGAGTGAGGCGGATCCAAACCTGTACCAGATTGTGGTGGAGGGGAAGATGTTGATCATCGTACTGTATGTAGATGATCTGATTTTGACTGGCGATGAGAAGTTGATACTTTCATGCAAGGAGGATCTTGCACGAGAGTTTGAGATGAAGGACCTGGGCATCCTTCATTATTTCCTGGGATTGGAGATTTGGCAGCGCAGTGGAGGACTGTTTGTTTCTCAGGGCAAGTATGCCCCGGAGATTCTGGAGAGGTTCAACATGCAAGGCTGCAAGCCTGTTGATACCCCTCTTCCTGGTGGATGGAGGAAGGGAGATGCTACTTCGGAGGAGGTAGTGGATGCCACTATCTATCGACAGTTGGTGGGGTCGTTGATGTATCTGGTCAATACTCGACCCGATATATGCTATGCAGTTAACCAGCTTTCGCAAGCTATGGTTAAGCCTACCAAGCTCTTTTGGAAGGCGGGCAAGCATGTATTGCGATATATCAGAGGCACATCGGGATATGGTCTATGGTACAGACAGGAGGATGGAGCGAAGCTTTCTGGCTTCACTAATGCAGATTGGGCAGGGAGTCCAACGGACTGGAAGAGCACTTCTGGAGGAGTTTTCAGCATTGGGTCGACAGCAGTTTCCTGGTACAGCAGGAAGCAGATATCCGTGGCACTCAGTTCAGCAGAGGCCGAGTACATGGCAGCTAGCTTAGCTGCATGCAAGGCTATTTGGATGAGGAAGATCCTCGCAGGATTGTTTAGGTTGCATTTGGAGCCTGCAGTGATATACTGTGATAACCATAGTTACATTAAACTCTCAGCTAATCCATTATTTCATGATAGGTCCAAACACATCGACATCAGGTATCATCGTATCAGAGATTGTGTTCAGCAGAGAATCATGATGCTTTCATATGTTCCCATGGAGGATCAGGATGCCGACATCTTGACGAAGGCGCTCACCAGGAGCAAGTTCAAATTCCAAAAAGGTAGGATAGGGGTTGCAGATAATCCATATCTTGCTGAGAGGGAGTGTTGAAAATGCAGCAAGATGATGGAGCTTAGTGAAATGAAGTCGCCTTCACTAAGTGGGCCCGCACTCAAATTCTGGCGCAAAGTCTATTTTTAGACATATGGAGCATGGTTCGGGGATTCCAGTATGAGATTATTGGAGCATTGGTCATGTTGGTAAAAATAGATGGGAATCTATTTTTGTTACCTATAGGTCGAAGTCTATTTTTAGACTGCCTCTCCTAAAAATAGGGAAGTCAAATATTATTTACCCTTAACAATATTTAGACTATAAACTTCAGTTTACTCTCTTGGAGCACTTCAGTTCGAGCTACAGAAGTGGCTCATGCATCTGAAAGAGGAATTACACTATTCCCAAGGGTTTGATGGCATCATGCATGGTTGAATTCAGTTAGGACTTCAGTGGCAGAAGTTTGGTGGAGTTAATGAGACAACTAGTGGAGTTGTGTTCTGTTTATTTTAGTTGAACTAGTTGAGATTAGTTTAATTAGCTAATCAATTAGTTATGAGTGGAGTGAATTAAATATTATTTAATTCATTAATTAGTAACTCATTATTCAACTCAAGAACACATCAATTCACTACAGTGCATGATCAGTTCAGTGGAGACCAATGAAAGAGGTAGATGAAAGGGTGGAGTTAGCTATCAGTGGCGACATCAGTTGTGCATGAGATTTGCACCACACTTGGAGGAATTTCCCATGATGATTGTGCTGCCAAGCCAAAGAGATTCGAACCTTGGATCTCTATATAGACAGGCCTGGATTGCGCAATAGAGGCAAGGCAATTGGTGGTGAGTTTTGAACCAGTAACCTGTTCAAAACTGAGCTATTTTGTGTGTAAATTCATGAGATAGTACTGAGTACTTGTGAGGAGTATTGTACTGATTTTGTTACATGATTTCTCCATTGTAATATACACAATAGCTGCGGGGTTTTCAGCTATAAGCTTTCCCCATACATACTGTGTTAATGTGTATGATGAGTTGATGTGTTATCGCTTGATTTTATTTCTGCATGTTTGATGATCTGAGTGGAAGAGATTATGTGTTGCATATAAATTCGAATTGTATGTGATCAGGATAGTCTTGGTGGATAATTAATCATTATTCAGAAAATTTCTACATCTTCCACAACAGATCATTTCCAAGCATCCACATCTAGGACGACGAGTAGTGTTGATTCCCGCAAAATATACTTAGTTGGAACAGTGGTACGACGCACCATTTTCACTGGAAAAAACCATGAACTAGAGGCATGGTCATTAATGGGAACATTTAGGCACCTCTGCACCAGGCACAATTTCCACCAACAAGAAATTGACCATCCTAACAGGAGACCCAACCTTGCGCTTACGCAAACTCCCATCACGAAGATTCTTCCCCCACCAAACACTGACGACGCGATGCACCATATATGATTCATATAATCATGTATCATAACTATGACTCAAGCTATCTGCTCATCTTCCATACGTGTTGAGTTAGCTGCAACTATGAGAGTATATGTCCCTATGACAGTGTAGACCCAATCTGTCTACACTCTGTCAACTGCGTCTGGTTCCACCACATCGACGATGTAATCCTTCTTGTGTCTCTCATCGAGCTCCATAAGGATTGAACCATTCAACATAATCTTGCAGAGGATAAATCCCCCTTAGGGTCCCTATTTCATTCGGATGAGGACATCCTAGAGGTAATTATGGAGCCAGATTATCCATGGGATGCAATGCATCACTGTTATTTTTTTCTCCCCAAATACACATTCAGTCCTGAAAAGACAAAAGAACAAGATATCTATGCGATTAAATCAAAATATTTCATCCCATAAGGAAAATTTGATTGGTTCAAAAAACCCATCCTAGTGCCCGATGCGTTCAAGGAAATATGTCAAACATCTCACCTACCATCAAGGTGAACATATCCCAAAACTATTAGTGTGAATTCTAATCGCAAGCATATGAAAAAATGGCACTTTAGATGTGCATAACAAACAACCCTAACATCAAATATGGCTACCAATTTCCTTATATCCACAGTTAGTTGACCAAGATAAATGCTAAAAAATCTAGATCTATGCAGTTGAAGACATTAAACAACAAATAAAAACAAGTGTTGCTCCACGCATCCAATAGACATGACAAGAATATTTTTAAAGAATTTTGTATTTATGACACTTGGTAAGGGAATATAGAAAGATGTTACCAGTCCCCCTCAATGGGATGGGTTCTTGTATGCCCTTAGCACTCCAGATCTAAGATCTCTCTCTCTTGATGGTGTAGAAAACCCAAGCAAAAATGGAACTCAAAGGGAGTTCAAAAGAAAAAAGATAGAAAAGTATGACAATGATGGAGGATCAAATTCAAACCAAAAGTATAGATCCAAAGTGATCTTTAGGCAACAAAAGGTAGTGAATGAATGGAAAAACCCTTCTATTTATAACAAAATATTGAGTTAGTCTAGATATTGGTGCATAATTAAAATATTATTAACCAAATCTAGATCCAACTTTTATGGAATATTTTATTATTTTTGTTGGAGGGAAAAGGAATTTGAATTTGGTCAAATCCTTTTATTTGTAAATAATAAATAAACGATTTATTTATTATTTTAAGAATATGGTTGAGTAATAATTAAATAAATAGTGATTCATTTAATTATTTATAAATTATTTAGTCAAATTTAACAAGGAATATTATTTAAATAATGTTTAAATAATTATTCCTAGAAAATAATAAGAAAAATAATGATTTACCTAATTAATTTTCCTGTTTTGGGTTAAATATGACAAGGAATATTAATTAAACTACTATTTAATTAGTTATCCTTGGAGGAAAATCAAACAAATATGGATTTATTCAATATTTCCTCAGGGGGGGTTTCCTTTTTAGACCATAAACAACTTATAATTATGGATTACTAAGTTATTTTTCATAGTGAAAGAAATTTTACTAGGGTAAAATTGGTCTTACATGGTGTACTTTGGTCCATCTAATAGTAACAGGTTAGATGACCAAAAATTGGTGTAACATATTTCCCCTAGTGTGTGAGCATTAGGAGCTAATCATATGACCAAAGTACGTTGTAAGAACTCAATCACTAGACACCGAAGGGGGAGTCAAAGAGAGAGAAATATAAGGTAGAATAAAGTGCTAGAGGACAAGACCTTGAAGAGGTGAGACTTACATGTGTGACAAGTCTCTTTTATGAGTGAGTACCTATTCTACATGACGCAGGGGAGGCATGCCTATGCCCGTCGAGATAACAAAGTAAAGAGAATAATGCATCCAGTAAACAAGGGACACAGATACTGATTGGGGATCTAGAGAGGCTAGAGACCCATGCCGTGGCCACAGCAGTGTTGTAGATCCTTAGAAACCAAGAATTCCACCACATCACTGGGGGTCAAATGATGCTTGTTGAGAATGTGTTGAGTGGGACCTACTGTGGGTGAGCCCAAATGATGTTGTCTTCATTAAAATGACAGTTTTCTCTACGCAAGCAGTAAGTGAACCATGACTGTGCATATGGCACAGTGTTATGCTCACTTTTCTTTGAGAATATCTTGACACTCTGACCTCACATACAGATCCAGGATGGGGGCTCTAGAGAGCCTAGGATGTGCCACTGGGGGTAGATACTATGTAGAGGGGGAGGTGGGGCAGTTGGACAAGTGTTCCAACCTGAGCTTTTTTGTCATTGGGATCATATGCCACTGTACATAGACAACAATCCCTATAGCGCGATGAGTTATCATCGGGACCTGGACTTGCCATTGCTGCCTGGTCAAGTATGGGGGCCCAATGGTAAGTGACAATTGCTAATCTTTTATGTGCATTTTAAAGTTTCAGAAGATTGTATATGGTAGTGATTCATTCACTTTTGGTATATAGATACAACACTCATGAAACTGGTAGGGTACATGGGACGACCTACAGTAGTAGGAGCTGCATGACCTAATGGGTCAAGAGCACCACAAGATAAGGTTGTAGTGGCCCTCCTAGAGGACATCCATCATAGATGTGAGAGGCTTTTGATCAGTGTTTTAGAGCGTGGATAGCAAGAATTGGATGACTAGTATATAGAGCCATGTATTGGTCTACCCTCAGAGTGGCGAGGGGTCATGTGGTGCATGGCGATGGCCAGACAAGTGATGCACTACCTATGAGTTGCAGGAGCACAACCATTGGCCCAAGATCCTCTAGATAGTGATTAGGTGTAGGGGCATGTGGTGCCCCCAGTTTTGAGTTTTTGTAACATGCTATGGGCATATCAAATGTATCAGAGTTGATGGACTCTAAAACATTTTTAACGACACACATAATGGATATGCATCGTTTTTATGGTTTATGTTATTATCTTGTGTTAAATGCATGTGATAAGTGACAATCTAGAATATTGCTTGCAATGTTATCTACATAGTGATTTTGTTCTCTAGGTACATGATTGAATGTAATGATTTCAAATTCATGCATCAAAAGCTTCACTCGTGAATATCTTCTAAAAAGGATAGGATTATGCACATGATAGACACCATTCAATTGCATGACAAGTTATCGGGAATCTAAACAAACATGAATGTGAAGGATGTGATGGAAAAGGGCATCAAGTAATAAACCTCGCACTCCATCATATTCATCTTGGTTATTGGTGGCAGTAACAATGCATATGTCATTTGAGAGAAAAACCAAATGCAAGGGGGTAAAAATGGCCCAACTTGGCAAGGCTAGATTCCGGGAGTAGCAACTTGCACCATCAACATAACTGATATATGGTGTGGATGGGGGGTCCATCTGAAAGGTGCCACAAGAAAAAAAATGAGAGGATGATGAACAATTTTGGCAACCCGAACGGAAGGTAGAAATCAAATAAACATTGCTAGAGGGAGTGCTCTCGCTAGGATGTCTACCACCTACACACTAACAGGTGGGTGGTGTGTGGGAGCTGCCTTGGGGGTAGCTTGTGCCCAGGTCGTGAAATTCATCATAGAAAAAAATGGTGGCCTTCCTCTAATGGGCAAGAAAGATGAAGTCAGGGGTGGAAAAGGCTTCCATGATGTCGTTATCACAGTAAACGATGGGGTGACTAGTGGAAGGGTAACCACATGACGCGAAAAATATACCTCACTCATCATCATGAGAATAAAGGTTCACATGTGCATCTTCACAGAGGGTGACGGAAAAACGAGCAGATAAGGGATCCACTGATGTTAGCCCAGTGTGATCGTTGAAGGGAGGTCAGGCGAAACAGAAGGGGAAGTCCCAGAGGTATCTTCCACCGTGGATCTCATAGATGATGATAGGTAGAGGATAGTGGTCGAAGAATTCATCATCTCGACATCAAGAGGGGGAATGTTAATGGGAGTAGAGGTATCCTCAGGTTGGCCTGAGGCGTACTATGCGAGTACAGGAGAGGTTGACTAGTTCTGTTTAGTCTCGTACTCCTGAACCACTTCCAAAGAGGCACGGTAATGCTTGAGGCAGGGAAAAATATGGGTATAATGGCCATGGAAATTACAAAAAGCACATGGGTGGTTGGTTTGAATAGTCTTAGGGTTCTTGGTTGCAGTTAAGGAAGGAACAGAGGCTTCAGGGACCTTAGACTCAGGAAACGTGACATTAACCATGGGCTTGATGCGAGGAAAGTCAAGACAATGATGGGTGGCATGACCGAAAAAATCACACAAAGAACATGGAGGGATATGCTTTGGATGCTGAGGAGGATTAGTGGTTTTTTGGGCAGCCTTGTCCTTAGGTGTCTTCTTATGATCTTTTCCCCCCTCACTCTAAGCTTTCGCAACAAGGGTAGGTTCCTCTTAAGGTGGCTGAGGCACAAAAGAAAAGGGATGGATCATGTGGACCGGTTGAACCAGGGTCAAAGCAGTATAAAGTTTGGGCTGACTAGGCAAAATAGTGGCTGTGGGATCAATGTACTAGATTGGGATCCCCAGGCTCATGTTAGGAAGAGATAAGGTAGCCATAACAGGTACCAAAAATACTCCAAGAGGGAGAGATAGAAATGGTATCCGACCGGAGAGGTAATGGCCAAGTGGGACAGCTCCAAGATGGTTAAGGACAGGAGGAACTGTTCCAGGAGGGTAGATAGGCTCATGGATACCAGCTGCAGATGAGGGGCCTTAAGGAGGGGATCCGGAAGGCTGATTCGAGGTGTTAGGAGCAGGTTTTGGAGGGCGGGGATTGTTGGGTCTCAATCTAGTCTCCTAAACTGAGCTCATTTAATTGTCAACCAGGATTTGTAAACTGCTGAAGTGAAGTGTACCATATGTACCTAGGTTCTTGTTTCCTAATGCGTTGTGTGTAGTATTTTGTGATGTTTTTGGTCTTTTATGTTGATTTATGATGTTTTTGGTCTTTTGAAATTTTATGGTTACAATGAAAATGCCTAGAAAACTAATGGAAAGAAATTGGTGGTCAAAAACAAGGAATCTAATGTAAGGAATGGAAAAATGCAAATTTAAAAAACATCAAGCAACATCCAACTATGACTAAATAGGAAACAAAATGATAATGAATTCTCGTGAAAATGACACAAACTAAATCTTTGAAAATGATCATTAAATATGCAAGTTCTCTAACCGAACAATTAAACACCAATTGCCCCTTATTCTCGCTTTAGCTCATCTAGCTCATGATTGACCCAATTCTATTCTCAAGAATTTAATTGAATGTCACGTAACTTATACTCAAAGAGTTGTTGGTTTCTTTTCCAAAGTAGTTCTTTTGAGGAAGAGCTCTGTTTTATGATGAGGAATTTGCAGAAATATTTCAGACCTTGTAATGATGTTATCTTCTGTTCCTATAGTTATGGTTCACTGATGGTTTTCAGAACAAAAAGATATTTGTAAATAATGAAGGCTGTCTTGTGAATCCTAACAACTAAAGTAATCTATTGTGCAAAATATGACAGTGTGACTATGAGATGCAAGTGCAATAAGTTGATCTAAAAATGAACCTAAGATGCTACTAAACTAGCACAATGTTGAACTATGAGTCATCATCAAACTTGCAACAAAGTAGCTGAACATGAATTAAATGAAAAATGAAACTCCGGAGCGTTCTAATTAACATGTATTATTCTATGAAGTTACACAATCTGTTTGTTCATCATTAGTGATATTTTGGAAGAGTTCCTTCTTATGGAAGAGGTAGAACAATTCTGACTGTGGACTTGTATGCAATTGAAAGCAAATGAACTGAAAGCAAATGAAAGACTAAGTTATCACATCACGGTCATATCTTGAACTTCTTAAGGATGTCTTGGAAGAATTTCTTCTTGTGGAAGAGTGATTAGAACAAGTAACCGCGGATAGTGAATAACAAAACTACAACTAATTCCTATAGTACTATAGCTATTCATCATTCATTGTTATGATCTGTTGGAAGAATGTCTTCTTGTGAAAGAACTGGAATGAATGTAACCACAGTATCTAGTTAAAAACAAATACAAATTCAACTTCTATCCTACAATACCATAGTCATTAATCATTCATCATTTTGGTTTGTTGGAAGAGTGTCTTCTTGTGGATGAGCTGGAACGAATTATGGCTACAGTAGCTAGTTAAAACAAATACAAATTTAACTCCTATCCTACAATACCATAGTCATTAAACATTCATCATTTTAGTCTGTTGGAAGAGTGTCTTCTTGTGGAAGAACTAGAATGAATACGACTACAGTAGATAAAACAAAACAACTACCAATTCAAATGCAAAATGTAAAGGCAGCTAGGAAAAACTTATCTAGTTTACGCAAAAGAAATCCGTGCAAGAGGCAGGGGCCCTCTACCACTTGACGGCATTCAACTCCAATTTAAATCACGCCTTCAAGATAATTTTTTCTGCTCCATTAACGATGCAATAGTTTGAACATAATGCTCTGTGTCTTCAAAGACGTAACACAGAGTTTTCACAAAATCTAGCAGCAAATCTAACACAAAATCTCTAACTAAGCTCTCGGTCTACTCAAGAGTTTATAAAGAAAATGCAAGTAACAATAATTACAACAATTTAGGAATGATGTCTTTCCATATCCGAATCATCTTAGGAGTCTTTGAGGTGGCTGCGTGAAGAAGAAAAGACACCTGGACTAAGACAATCCTAGTAGGAGTCTTACTTCACAAATGTGTTCCCACGTGCATAACCGTACCCAGAATTCATTTCCTCTCCCATGATGAGCAACAAACCATGTAGGCACGACGTGGATCATGCCCATATGCGTTTTTCCTCAAGAGGCCACCTGGAACATAATCAAACATAAAGGTAGCTGCAGAATCGCCGGTTAGCTACGGAATGCCTGCATTCTGCAGCTAGTTCCGATCAAAATGCTTAACAATGGCAACAATCACAAAATTCAACAAGTCAGTCATGTAAACCATTCTAGAAGTAATTTTAACTATTTTTATTGATCAATTGGGTTTAAAATAGAAATGGACAAGGAAGAATGAGGTAAAATGAGGTGAAGGAAAGCACAAATTTGAGGCTCAACATACCCCCACTGCTGTCTCTTTGCATGTCCTCATGCAAATTATTCTATGAATTCTGAGGCTTCTGCAAGGACATCTAATCCCCTTCTTCTCCTTTGTCTGAAATCTAGAGGCCTTCTGGGTTTCCTGATCACAAGTTTGAACCTGAGGTTTGTGAGTGCCCTGATCAACTTTTTGTTCCTTGTCTTCATCTTCTCATTGGTCCTCTCCACTTTGTCTATATGCCGGGATAAGGTTGAGTTCATGTCAGTCTTGAGCTTGATTTTATCTTTGAGAATTTCATTCTTATTTTTGATGTGTCTATTCAACAATTCCAACTCATACCTATCCCTCCTTAATATATCAATTTCAGACAGTGGAGGACTGGGGGTTCTCTCTCTGCTTTCTGAAGCTGTCCTCTCTAAAGTTTCCACATAATCATAGATTTCTTGTTGAGCAGGATCAATCTCAGGGGTGCCTTCATAAAAATCTTCTTCATCATCCTCTTCAATGGATGTTTCTTCATCTTCAATATTGATTACCCCTGTTTGTTTGATTGGTGTTTTCTTCAATTTTCCTTTTAATCTGTGACTTCTCCTAAGCTGAGAGGACCCCTCTCCTTTCTCTGTAGTAGATTCCTTGATTATCTTCTCTTCCTTAATTTCCCTCTTTATTCTAGTCAACTTCTCCAAAATGACTTCCTCACTGCTTTCTTGAACTGGTTTGTCAATTTTACCTTTTGAAGTCCTCCATTTCCTACTTCTCTTTGTGGGCTGTGGTTCAAGTGATAGTTCTTTTGCTTCTTCAAAATGAATCATCCCATGTATCATTTGTTTTAGATAGATGATGCTCAATCAAAATTTTGACCAACCCATGATGATACAGGGTTGTCTCTAAAAACTGAACTCTTCTCTGAACACAAGAAGCCATTTTCTTCAGACTTTGATACAAGAAATATGGTAGATTCAAATCTTCTCCCAGAAAATGCAACATTAATCTAATGTGGTAGACATAAAATGTCCCATATCTACCCTCACATGTAACAAATTTTTGTAAAAGAAGTAGTATATTTCTCCATTTGCTTTTCAATGCAGTGCTGGGAATTCCTTTCTTGAATACACTAACATCCATATTTGGTGATTTTAAAATTTGTTTCCATGAGTCATTGTGGAATTCCCTATTTTTAAACCATCTCTCCCCAGTTCTGGATAATCCTGTAGCCTCTGCTATAAAAACTTCAGTAACAGTAAACTTGACATCCCCTATTTCAACTTCGGTACCTTGGAATGATCTGGAAAATGTTTTGGTGACTTCCTTATGGAAGCCATTAAACTTTTCCAAGAATTGAAGCCATCCTATTTGTTGTAACATCTCCTTGCATTGTGGGTAACCTTCTAAATATTTTGATCCCACAGGCTCAGTCCTTACGATGAAACCCATGATTTTTTCAATATCAAATTAACACTCTTCTCTACCCACAAAACAATGATTTTTACTTTCGGATTAAAATGGCTTCAAGCTCTAAATGAAAATGGATTCAATTTTGGAATGACATACCTCTGATTTATAATAGCAACAGCTTCAAAACCTCTGGCTGGTATGCCTCTGTTTGATAATGAAAAATGCCTTCGAAACCTCGGACTGATGTGCTTCTGTTGAACTTTGGAGTGATATGAAAGCAATTTCAAATTTCGAGCTAATATGTCTCTGATAGACAGTGGTAGATGGTTTCAAGTGCAATACCTTTGGCTCTGGTAACAGAAAGACTTCAAACTCAATCACTGATAAACACCTCTGTTTCTAGTAACAACAGTCTTCAATCTCAACCTCTGTCTCTGATAACAACAGACTTCAAACTCAACCTCTGTCTTTTGGTAACAAATGGTTTTCGAACTCAATCACTACCACACCTCTGTCTTTGGTAGCAAAAGACTTCAATTTTAACACCTCTGTCTTTTGGTAACAACAGACTTTAAACTCTACACAGCCACAATTCTGTGTTGACAGTGGAAATGCTCCAAACTTCGTTCACAGTGATATGCTATCTGTTCACGGGATCAAGTGGTTTTGAGTTCTCACGCCGTTATACTTCCAAATTTACCTCTTCTGATCTGCTCCTGATGATAATAATGCCTCTGTCTTCGGAATGGAATACTGGCTACGGAATGAAGTTATGGCAAATGGTCACGTCATAGAGTAGTGGAGTGAGGTGGAGGGATTGTATTAATGATTGAGGAGACGGCGGAGGATTTACGACGGCAGGGAAAATCATCATCATTAAATAACTTGGTTAAGAGTCGTGGGAAATTCAAACGCTTTGATCATTTCACCGCGTAAATGCTATCGGATATAAAATTTGAAATGGAAGGTTTTAATACAAAGTCTGTAGAGGGTTTGTTTGGCGTTTGATCAATAAAACAATTAAAACAACCTTTCGAATAATCCACAACTAAACTATGCTAAACTTTTATGAAATGCCATCGTAATTTAAATTTGTTACCTTTGCCCTTTATTTGATGTTTTTGTAGCCTTTGTCTTCTCTGCTCATTTCTGGAGGAGTCTTCATGATTTTCTTGATGCTTTTGATTTATGAATACACTGGGTCACTTTGTTGTAATTCTGATGTCTGCTGGTTGATGCCTTCAGGGTTTATAGCTGCGAAAAGACTGTCGGGCTGCAGAAAGGCTGATTAGCTGCAGAATGTCCACTGAGATGCAGAATGTTCCTGTAGAACACTTTAATCATGAAAATGAAATGTTTTTGGAGGATGGGTGAAATGTTATGAAAATGGATGAAAATGGATGATGGATTATGATATGTATGAAGTGGATAATGGAATAAAATGGATTCAGTTCATGGAATGAAGGAACATAAGGGCTGTACTGCAATTCATGACATATTTTATTCATCTACAACATGATATCAAATTTTGTGTTTTGACATGAAAATGAAATGGATGGAAGATGGAATGAAATGAATGAAATGTGGAATGGAGTCAGATGAAATGAATGATGGATGGAATGGAGTATGAATGGATAAGTAAATGGAGTGAGATGAAATGAATCATAAGTACTATGGAACTGTACTTATGATTTTTTATAACAGCTGCTTATAAAAACAAAAATGGGAAATGTTAGAGTGTGAGAGAGACTCTGATTTTCACCCTATCTTTTCTGTATAAACATGCCAATCAGTGATTGGTTTTCATGTTTATACCTTTATTTATTTATTTTTATTTTTTTTTTCAAAAGAGAAATGCTTCAGAAAATTTAATCAAGTTGATGAAGAAGAGAGACTCTTCTTCATTAACTTCACATCATTGTCTTCTTGGAACTTCTTGACAAACTCTTCTCTTGAGAGTGGCTTGTGATATAGCTTCAGTCTATGACCATTCACAAGAAAAGTGACCTCTTCTTCATCTATAGTTCTGATTTTTACTGCCCCATTATTAAAAATTCGAACAATTTCATATGGCCCAAGCCAATGTGTCTGAAATTTCCCTTGAAAATCCTTGAATTTTGAATCAAACAAGAGAGCCCAGTCACCTTCTTTAAATTTCTTCTCCTTGATGTACTTGTCATGCCATCTAGCCCTTTGCTGTTGGACTAGACTTGTTTTCTGAACTGCATCTTGTCTGATCTCATCCAATTCATTAATTTGCTCCAGTCTATGCTTTTGTGCCTCCGTTAGATCAAGTCCTAGCTGAACTGCCATTTTGAATGTTTGAATTTGGAACTCTATAGGAAACAAAACTTGCTTCCCATAAACAAGCTCATAAGGAGTATGGCCTGTTGTGTTTCTCCATGTAGTTCTATAGGCCCACAAGGCTTCAGGAAGCCTATCTACCCAATCTCTTCTATGTAGATGAACAGTCTTTGTTAGGATTCCTTCAATGACTTTGTTAGTGGATTCCACCTGACCATTTGCTTGTGGATGATAAGAAGTAGATGTTCTATGTATGATTTTGTACTTCCCCATCATTTGCTCCACTAGCCTTGATGTAAATTGAGCTCCTTGATCTGTAAAAATTTCCCTTGGGACACCAAAACGAGTAAAAATATCCTCAAAAAGAAAAGTAACTACAGATGATTCATTAGCAACAAGTAATGGTTTAGCTTCTACCCACTTAGTAACATAATCAGTGCAAACTAATATGTATTTCTTTTGTCTTGATGGAGGACTTATAGGTCCTACAAAATCCAAGGCCCATTTTTCAAAAGGTTCAATGTGTACCCGAGGTTGTAATGGCATCTCACCTGAAGGAGAAGGTTTCCCTACCCTTTGGCAACTGTCACACCTTTTGACATATTCCCTTGCATCTTTAAACAAAGATGGCCAATAATATCCTAAGTTAAGGATCTTATAGGCTGTCCTCGTATCTGCAAAGTGTCCGCCACAAGGTTCATCATGACATGCCTTGAGAATTTCAGGCATCTCATCTTCACGAACACACCTTCTAATGATCAAATCTGAACTTGTCTTGTACAACTCATTAGCGACCCATGAATATCTTGCACTATCATTAATGATTTTTCTTTTATCCCTTGCATTCATAATTGAAGGAAATTTTCCTGAAACTAAATAATTAGCAATATCAGCAAACCATGGAGTTGGAGTAGAAACTGCAAAAATATATTCATCAGGAAATTGATCTTCAACCGGAGTGTCATCTTTGATATTTTGAATTCTAGACAGGAAGTTAGCCACAGTGTTTTGTTTTCCAGGCCTATCTAGAATAGTAATGTTGAATTCTTGTAATAATAACAACCATCTTATAACTCTACCATTAGTGATTGATTTATTCATTAAATATCTAATGGCAGAATGATCAGTGTGAATAAAAGTTTCATAGCCTGTTATATAGTGTCTAAATTTGTTAATGGCATGAACAACAGCTAAAAACTCTTTTTCAGTTACAGTATAGTTTAACTCTGCGGGAGTCAAATTTTTACTGATATAATAGATGGCATAGGGAATTAAATCTTTCTGTCACAATACTGCTCCTAAAGCTGTATCAGAAGCATCTGTCGAGATATGAAAAGGTAACTTCCAAATAGGTCCCCTTAATATAGGTGCTTCAGAAATTTTGGTTTTCAGGGTTTCAAAAGCCAACTGGCAATCAGAAGTCCATTTAAATTCACAATCTTTTGTGAGTAATTTGAAGAGAGGAGATGCTATTTTGGTGAAGTTTTCTATAAATCTCCGATAATACCCTGTAAATCCTAGAAAACTTCTAACATCTCTTTGACAACTTGGAATGGATAGGTTGGAAATAACTTCAACTTTCGCCTCATCAACTCTAATCCCATCCCCTGAAATGTGGTGTCCTAAAACAATACCTTCAGTGAACATCATAAAACATTTTTCATGACTAAGAGAAAGGTTTGCTTCTTGACATCTTTTTAAGACCTTTTCCAAGTTTTCTAAAGCCTCTTCAAATGTATCCCCATAAACCGTAAAATCATCCATGTACACCTCTACACAGTCATGTATCAGATCAGAAAAAATTCCTAATACTGCCCTTTGGAATGTTGCAGGTGCATTGCACAATCCAAATGGCAATACTCGGTAGGCATAAGTACCCCAAGGACAAGTAAATGTGGTTTTATCTTGGTCTTCAAGTGCTACTTGGATTTGATTGTAACCACTAAATCCATCCAGGAATGAAAAGTACTTTTTACCCGCTAATGTATCTAATACTTGATCTATGAAAGGTAAGGGAAAATGGTCTTTAAGAGTAGCTTTATTCAGTTCTCGGTAGTCAACACACACCCTCCATTTTCCATTTTTATTAGGTACAATTACTAAAGGAGAAACCCACTGACTATCTGAAATAGGATAGATGAAGTTAACATTTAACAATTTTTGTAATTCTTCCTTGACAATTTCCCTAAGATTTGGATTCATCCGTCTTTGAGGTTGTCCGATTGGTTTGCAATTTGCCTCTATATAGATGTGATGAGTACAAGTCTTGGGACTTATCCCTTTCATGTCAGTGTATTCCCATGCATATGCAGAAGAATGTCTCTGTAATACTTTGACTAACTCTTCTTGTTGAGATCTTTCTAGGTTTTTGTTTATATTCAAGGTTTTGCCTGGAAAGATTTCACTTGTAGAACTGCCAAATTTGTCCATAGAATGAAGAGACATCTGTCTAGATGACAAGAACTCAATATTGGATCTCTCTTGAAATGATTCTTGTTTGTGCTCTGGAGAAGATTCAAAATTTTCTAGAGTATTCCGAATTTGATTATCTTCACTAATTTCTGAAATTGTGAAGAGTGGTTGCAAATATTCTTCATCCTCTATCCATTGAGTGTCATCTAGATCTGTAATTGTCCTAGCTGGAGGATATAAAGTGAATTTCTTTGTTGAACTTCCATCAGAAATATACATATCATCGGACCTACAACTAATAAAAGCATCAGCTGTAGCCAACCAAGGTCTTCCTAGTATAACAGGATGGCCTCCTAGATTATTCTTGGGTGTTAGGATCATGAAATCCACAAGGTACTCCCAAGAGTCTAGGGACACTGGAATGTCTTCTATTACCCCATCTGGTCTGATCACAGATCTATCTGCTAATTGTAATAGTGTGGGTGTAAAGAGAAGATTAGGAAGTTTCAGTTTGTCCATGATTTGTTTACTCATGATATTTATTTCTGCTCCTAAGTCAATGAGTGTGTTTTGAATTTCAATTCCATTGATGTGGATTTTGACAACTGGATTTCCTGGGTCAAGGTACTTTGGAATAGTAATCTTACCCATCATAATGTCTGCTATTTGTCCTACCAGTTGAATTTTCTTGGTTTCTCTTATTCTTCTTCTTGTTGTCTTCATACTCAACTCCTTTATTGTTTTGGCTAAAATTGGGATTTCTTTGATGGCTTGCAATAATGGAATTTTAATGCAAACATTTCTCAATTCATCCAAGAAATCATAATTAGGCACCATTATTTGTTTTTCTACACCTTTATCAATTTGTATTCTTTCCGGAAAGGGAGGTATAGAAGTAGATGTGGATGGTTGCTCTAATACTGGAGTTGGATTTATTGAATCTTTTTGTTTCAGTTTTTCAATGTTTTGGCCTTGAAAGGATGTTCCTTCCTCAAGAATTTTATTAACCCGTAGGGAGTCTTCCTCAGAATTATCTTGTTCCTGTATGATCACAGAAGGTTTCCTCTTCTCAAGTATCCTTCCAGACCTAAGTTGAACATCACTAAGGTCTAGAGGAGTAATTAGATAAGTTGGAAATTGTTGTCCTTCTATCATGTATGTATTCTGGGGGTTCTTATTATTGGGGTTTGGTATGGGCTGAGCTGGTAATTGATTGGATTTTTGAGGGAATGGTAATGGAAGTGGTTGATTTTGATGAGGTTGGTTCAAATGATGTTGTTGAGGATTTTGTTGAAAATTTTGTTGAAGATTTTGAGGAAAATTTTGTTGAGGATTTTGAGGATAAAATTGTGGATATGGTGGATAGGATGGTGGATACTGATAATATGGAGAGTATCTTCCGTAGGGACCTTGTGATCCTTGTGCCCAAGCTTGAGATTGATTTTGAAATTGGGGCCAAGGTTGCCGCCAAGAATTCCAAGGTGGAGGTTGATTATACATTTGATCATGAAATCCTTGTGTCTGAGATCCCTGCCAAGGTCTTCTAGATACAAAGTTAAGAGATTCTGTGGAATCTGTAGGAGTTTCTTCTTGAAAAACAGCCTTGAGACCAGGAAGAGAAGGACAATTCTTGGTCTCATGTTTCTCGGAACAAATAACACAGGTTTCTACAACTTTTACATCCAAAGGGCACTCTCTCAAGGCATGTTTCTTCCTACATTTGGGAAAAAAGATTGCCAAGGCATCAGATTCAGCCTTTTGCTTGTTTTGTATCTTGAGGGTGTCTATTTGTTCACTAAGACTCCCTAAGATGTCAGATTTAAAATCATCAAGCATGTGTCCTATTTCTGATCTACTTACTGTCCCAGAAGCAGATTTTCTTGCCCTTGCAAGAGCAGGATCTCTTGGACCTTTGACAGTTTTAGATTTCCCTCTGGAAAGGTTGATACATAACTCAGAGATTTCCGGTAATGTGAGTTGTGATATATCCCCTTTTCCCATCATGTTAAGGATATCCAACCATTCATCCCTAATGGTTTTCAACAAAAGAGCTTTTAAAGTGTCTTGATATAGGTTTTCCATTTGTGCCCTTTTTATGTTGTATTTAAATCTTTCCAACAAATCTTCTAAATTTTCATCTTCTTTTTGTAACATCTTGAACACTTCTTCCTTATGATTAACCGGCATACAATAATCCAAGTATCTCTCTAGAAATGCTTGTTTCATGTCTTCCCATGTCCTAATGGAACTACTGTTTAAGCTCATAAACCACTTCAATGCCGCTCCTTTCAGAGTTGAAGGAAATAATTTCAATTTTTGAGCATCTTGAAGATAGTCATAAGTCCTACACAGCACTTCAAATTCAAATAAGAAAGTTTCAGGGTCCTCAGTTTTAAGTCCATAGAAGTTCGGAAGGACAGAAGGTGAAATGTTTTTCATGGTTGTATTGGTTTCTTCATCAAGTATAGGGAACCCAAAAGAGCTTCCTATTCTACCTCTTCCTCCTTCTACACCTCTACCTCCTTCTCCTCTTCCTCCTTCTCCTCTACCTCTACCTCTACCTCCTCCAAATAATGTGTGTTCTCCATTAACAACTCCTCCTCCTCCTTCTGCCATGGTTGACTCTCCTGTGGAAGTAGAAAGATTTGTATCCTCAACAAGAGTTTTTGGATCTTCTTCTATGGCAGGTTCAGTGGATGAAGTGGAAGGTTTCTCTAATGGAATAGGTGACCTTAGATCTTCTAGAAGTCCGGGATCAGTAAAGGATGGAAGATGGGTTTGAGTTGAAGGTGTACTAGCTCTGGATCTAGATGAAACAAGTGGTGTTCTAGATATCAAACTTCTGCCTCTGCTGCTTATAAATCTTCCCCTTGAATCTCTCTCCCTACGCATAAAATTGTTTTTGGATGCTAAGAAACAAAGGTTACCTAGTTTTCACTTTCCCGGCAACGGCGCCAAAATGTTGTGCCTCAATCTAGTCTCCTAAACTGAGTTCATTTAATTGTCAACCAGGATTTGTAAACTGCTGAAGTGAAATGTACCATATGTACCTAGGTGCTTGTTTCCTAGTGCGTTGTATGTAGTGTTTTGTGATGTTTTTGGTCTTTTATGTTGATTTATGATGTTTTTGGTCTTTTGGAATTTTATGTTTACAATGAAAATGCCTAGAAAACTAATGGAAAGAAATTGGTGGTCAAAAACACAGTTGAACCTAATGTAAGGAATGGAAAATGCAATTAGAAATACTGAAGTAACATCTGAACTATGACTAAATAGAAACAAAAGCTTGATAATGACTTCTCAGGCAAATGACACAAACTAAACTTGAAAAATGATCATTAAATATGCAAGTTCTCTAACTGAATAGTTAAACACTAATGATGCAATATTCTGTTTTAGCTCATCTATTCCATGATTAATCCCTAATTCTATTCTGCAATTTAATTGAATGTCACAGAACTTATACTCAAAGAGTTGTTGGTTTCTTTTCCAAAGTAGTTCTTTTGAGGAAGAGCTCTGTTTATGATGAGGAATTTGCAGAAATATTTCAGACCTTGTAATGATGTTATCTTCTATTCCTATAGTTATGGTTCACTGATGGTTTTCAGAACAAAAATATATTTGTAAATAATGAAGGTTGTCTTGTGAATCCTAACAACTAAAGTAATCTATTGTGCAAAAGATGACAGTGTGACTATGAGATGCAAGTGCAATAAGTTGATCTAAAAATGAACCTAAGATGCTACTAAACTAGCACAATGTTGAACTATGAGTCATCATCAAACTTGCAACAAAGTAGCTGAACATGAATTAAATGCAAAATGAAACTCCAGAGCGTTCTAATTAACATGTATTATTCTATGAAGTTACACAATCTGTTTGTTCATCATTAGTGATATTTTGGAAGAGTTCCTTCTTGTGGAAGAGGTAGAACAATTCTTACTGTGGACTTGTATGCAATTGAAAGCAAATGAACTGAAAGCAAATGAAAGACTAAGTTATCACATCACGGTCATATCTTGAACTTCTTAAGGATGTCTTGGAAGAATTTCTTCTTGTGGAAGAGTGATTAGAACAAGTGCAACTGTGATAGTGAATAACAAAAACTACAACTAATTCCTATAGTACTATAGCTATTCATCGTTCATTGTTATGATCTGTTGGAAGAATGTCTTCTTGTGAAAGAACTGGAATGAATGTAACCACAGTATCTAGTTAAAAACAAATACAAATTCAACTTCTATCCTACAATACCGTAGTCATTAATCATTCATCATTTTGGTTTGTTGGAAGAGTGTCTTCTTGTGGAAGAGCTGGAATGAATTATGGCTACAGTAGCTAGTTAAAACAAATACAAATTTAACTCCTATCCTACAATACCATAGTCATTAAACATTCATCATTTTAGTCTGTTGGAAGAGTGTCTTCTTATGGAAGAACTAGAATGAGTACGACTACAGTAGATAAAACAAAACAACTACTAATTCAAATGCAGAACGTAAAGACAGCTAGGAAAAACTTATCTAATTTACGCAAAAGAAATCCGTGCAAGGGGCAGGGGCCCTCTACCACTTGACGGCATTCAACTCCAAATTAAATCACACCTTCAAGATAATTTTGTCTGCTCCATTAACGATGCAATAGTTTGAACATAATGCTCTGTGTCTTCAAAGACGTAACACAGAGTTTTCACAAAATCTAGCAGCAAATCTAACACAAAATCTCTAACTAAGCTCTCGGTCTACTCAAGAGTTTATAAAGAAAATGCAAGTAACAATAATTACAAAAATTTAGGAATGATGTATTTCCATATCTGAATCATCTTAGGAGTCTTTGAGGTGGCTGCGTGAAGAAGAAAAGACACCTGGACTAATACAGTCCTAGTAGGAGTCTTACTTCACAAATGTGTTCCCACGTGCATAACCGTACCCAGAATTCATTTCCTCTCCCATGATGAGCAAAAAACCATGTAGGCACGACGTGGATCATGTCCATATGTGTTTTTCCTCAAGAGGCCACCTGAAACATACTCAAACATAAAGGTAGCTGCAAAATCGCCGGTTAGCTACGGAATGCCTGCATTCTGCAGCTAGTTCCGGTCAAAATGCTTAACAATGGCAACAATCACAAAATTCAACAAGTCAGTCATGTAAACCATTCTAGAAGTAATTTTAATTATTTTTATTGATCAAATGGGTTTAAAATAAAAATGGACAAGGGAGAATGAGGTAAAATGAGGTGAAGGAAAACACAAATTTGAGGC